>CABFWO010000603.1:153383-185588 GCA_902155825.1 Timema genevievae | reverse complement strand
GAAGACGGAGAGATCGGGGTTTGACCCCAGTCGGTTGCACTGTTGGTGGTTTTCCTAAATGGCTTTCAACTCTCTCTCCACGCAAGTGTGGGTGCATTTCCTCTAAATTAAGCCTTCCTAATCCCTAGTCCATTAGTGTAATTAGTACATAGGTGTATAACCTGAACGGGTAGTAAGATGCAGCGCTAATTTTTTTTTTAGTTATTATGGATTTAGGTAGACAATTTCAAATTAAAGGCTTAAAACCTGCTCTCTGATTGATTGTATGAAACCTAAAGTGTTACCAAACCGTTTTTATACAAGAGTGTATTGCCTAGGACAAATAAATAATTGTTTTAAATTATAACTTTGTGAAGTGAAATGGCATAAGGACATAATTATACTTTTAGTGCTCAGGGGGGTAAAGGATTTTTATTATTGTTTATTTAGTTATTTTTTTGTGAACTTACTTCATTACGTGATTTTTTCTTAAGATATTTATTTTAACTTATAAAATTACTAAAACAAACTTAAAACCTCAGCATTATATAATTTTTTAAATAAATATTAATACATATCTTACCATATTACTTTTTGTTACTATATAGATCCGATCTTAAGCTTTGTATAGTGTATATTTATGATGGATTAAATAGCCAAGATACTATATTTGTTAATTACGGTTATTGACGCTTCTACATTGAAAAATTGCATATGAACATGAACATCGAACCCGGGACCTTTGGCTTAGTACGTCAATTGTCTAACCATTGAGCTATCCAGAAGTCGTCCCGTTCTCAGGGTATATTTAACTATTGATTTTTGAAGAAAAATATAATGTACATCCCTAAAAACTAATTTGATAAAATATTTGAACAAAATTATATATCAATAAAAAAAATAGTCAAAATTTTAAAAACATTGATTAGCCCTTCTTTTCAACGGTACTGTGTGGGTGTAAACCTTTTTCACTAATGGGTAATAACTGAACAAACTTGTTTACCCTTTTAGAAGAGGAAAGGAGGATGGGGGGAGAAAGTGGACTACTCGTGAAAGGGGATGTGTTTATCTACACCCTGATTTTGGTTGAAAGAACAGTAGAGAAAATTCAAACATATTTATTTGCGGCCCACATTGATATAATTTTACTATATTATTTATGTTATTCTATAGGTATTTATAATATCTATAAAAAATGACAGCTTCAGATAACATGATTTTATGTATGAATATATTAAAATGGTTTTAGTAACTTTAGTAAATAACTTCTACTGTTCTTCCTACCAAAATCATACTTTAAATCATTCCCCAAGTTTCGCCTTTCATATATACTTAATAATATAGTGTTGCTTTCTTCCAAACTTATTTGCTTGGAGTGTACAATGTATTCATACTGATTTGCTTGGAGTGTACAATGTATTCATACTGATTTGCTTGGAGTGTACAATGTATTCATACTGATTTGCTCGGAGTGTACAATGTATTCATACTATTAGCAGCATAAAGCCTCTGCAGGGTCACCGGTGGCTTAGGTATCAACAATAGCTTGTATTAGGCGATTATATTCGCACCTCCGTTTCAAAATCTGCCTTAAAATATTAGTGAAGAATGACCCTGATCACGGGGTTACCCTGGGATAGTTTATGAGTAGTAGAACATTGGTACGCTATTCCGAAGGTCCCGGGTTCGATTCTCGTGTTGAGGTGTCTTTTTCAATTTATTCGAGTAAATCAATAGCCTATTTTAGGTTAGAGGATTTTGTGTTTTTACAAACTTGCTTATAGTAGGTAAGTTTAACCTGAGTAAGTTAGTAATAACTATGGAAATAATTAGTTAGAATTAATTTTATGCTAAATTGCTTTCTACTTTGTGAGGTCTACACATATATGATACCATATACACTAATAATTAGTTTTAAGCTATTTTTTTATGACTGAGTCTCACTACCCGTTCAGGTTATACGCATTTGTACTGATTATGCTAGTGGGTTAGGGAGTAGGAAGGCTGAATTTAGAGGAATAGTACCTGTATTTGCGTTGAGTGAAAGTGTAAAACCACTTTCAGTACACCCGACCGGGTTTAAACCCCTATTTCTTTGTAATCAGCATTCTAGTTTAACACTATAGTTATGCATTTTTAGTGTTGATTTTGATTTTATATATGATACTTATACAACAAACAACTTTTAAATATAAATGTCCCAAAAAATATGTCAACTTTGAAAAGTTTTGATCGACTAGACTAAATATGTATATTTTACTGATACCCTAAGAATTATGCGAGAGAAACAAATTTAATGAAGACCGTTTAGTTTTAATTAATTAAATTAAACGTCAAGAGTTGAATAATATTTCCACAACTCTAATAATTGCTCCTCTTAGAATCTAAACCTTCTAATAAAAGCATACTATTGTTGATAGTTGTTGCCAGATGCAAACTGGTGTTCACTTTCTAAACGTTAAATTTGACAACTGGTATTTTTTCCATTATTATTGGATCCTTTATAACTGTTCTTGCGGTAATAATAACAAATTAGGATGAATACTAATAATTAGTCAACATAGATGTTTGTTGCTAAACATTAAAGTGAGGGAGAAAGAGAATGAGATTTAACTTAGTAATTAGTAAGAAATAATAATAATTTATGATTAAAAATGTTTAAAAACATAGGTTTACATATTATTCAATGCTGACCAACATAATATAAATTTCAAGGCTTTCTTTGAATGTTTATTTATGCCAACCAAACACATATTGAAATTACTAAAATTGGATTTGATGTATATACCTTCCAAGTATTTATTTTAAATTATTTTTATTAGTGTAGGCCTACCTGTTAGTTTTTAGATATATTTAAATTAAATAAATGTAGCCATAAACCTATCAAGATCACTGAAGAGTAACTTCTTCTCCCACATTAAACAAAGAATCATTCATCCCAATGATCTAAAACTCCTTCTCAAAAGTTTACCTTCACTTAAAAACTCCTGTATTCACTGGAGAGTGCAAATGTATTCGCTTCAAATACCAAGAAACCTCCAGCCTTTCATGTTTATTTTCTCTTCATTTTGAGGCATTTCATATCTTGTTATATTAAAATCTTAAAAGGAATACATAGTATGAGTGATTATGTACAATATTTATGAAGTAATATAAAGTTGGGGAGCTATAAACCTAACCAGTAATGCTTCAAGTATATTTTTAATATAAATGGAAAGTAAAATGTGGGTACTTTAAAAAGGAGGTTTTATGTTTGTTTGAATTATTTTGCACACCTACTGATATGACTAAATTTGGATCAAATTTGGTAGGACTATAGGGGGAACCAAGATGAATAATTATTTTCCAAGAATAAAGAAAAGTTATTTTATGCTTGAAGATTCAGAAGCAATTTTAATTCGTTCAGAAATTGTTTCGTAATAGGCTACTTTAACGATTTGGCACGGTTAAGTGAAGCACCCTGGCATGGTTCACATAGTGAAACTCTACTTTATTCAAAGAATAAAACACTAGATATAGATTTGTTCAAAAAGAACTTCATTAGCGATTTTGTAAAAATTTAATATAATTTTAATGGTCACTAATAAGATAATTTTTTTAGCATCGCACTTTACTAGATTACCCGTTCGGGTTATACGCCTATGTACTAATTACACTAATGGGTTAGGGAATATTAAGGTTTAGTTGAGAGGAAGTGCACCCGAATTTGCGTGGAGGTAGAGTGGAAAACCATTTTGTAAAAACCACCCTTTGTGCACTCAATTGGGGTTTGAGCCCCGATCTCCCTGTCATCTGCAGTCTAGTCTAACATGAGTGTGCCGCCTTAGACCATGCGCCTACCTTAGCAGCTGGTGGTGATTTATTGAATTAGGGGAGAAAGAGAACGTAAGAAAGTCACATCGGGTTGATCTGACTAGACTATTTTCATGCTTTAGTTTGATAACAATAATTCTTTGTCAACATTAGAATTCACAACTTTTCTTTAGAATGTAATTCTAAAAATATCATGTGTCACATTTAACATATTGTATTTAATCGATTATGGTATATCGTAGTTAAAGGAAAAAGCAAGTTGGATGCAATCATTATTTTAGAATACCTGAAAGTAACTTAGAATTTGTAAACATGAATGATTGCTATATCATTTTTGACGAATCTATTTAAACTTATTATTTTCTCATCCCCACAAGTTTTCAAACTTAATGTTCTTTTAACACAAAGCTAAAGGCACAGTATGTAAGATTACAGCTTTTCAAGATAATCATGACTTCCTTCTTTAGAAAGGAGGAAAGAACTACAGTGAAAATCACAATATTATGGTAAACTAACACTTGGACACCCATCCGAGATATAAACTTCCAGAGCAGCACCAGGACAACATTGCTAATTAATTCCTCAAAAACATTTCTAAAAATTAAAATGGTTACACGATTAAAAAGAATAAGTATAAAGACATAAAACTTATACAATATACATGTATGTATGACTTAAAGTTTTTAAAGTATTTCACGCGATGAGATCAGGCACAATATTATGACTTGAACATCAAGATAACTAATTTTTAAAAATCATTGTGTCTTACTACCTATTCAGGCTATACTCATATATTATAATAATTACTCTAATAGGGTAGGGAAGGGTAAGGAAGCATTTTAGAGGTAACCTACTCGCATTTGCTTAGAAGGAGAATGGTTCTATTTTGGAAAAACCACCCTCAGTAGACACGACTAGGATTCGAACTTTAATCTGCCCGTAATCAGCAGGACAGTGTTACAGGAGAGCCTTAGACCATTCTTCCCCGGAAGTGGGTCACATTATTTCATAATAGTGATGGAACTTTGTCACAGGCCATATCTTATTTGAGCGATGTATGTTTCTTGAATGTGGAGCAAAACAAATTATGATTATGATGATTTGTGCGGGTTTCTAAATATTTTAAAAATACATCCATGTACAGTACTCTATTTTGTGTGCTTATTGAGGGCTTAATTTATTTGCAACATATTGCTCTACACTTCATACCCTCATAGAAAGAAACTGAGATTGCATGATGCTTCTCTATAGTATTATTATTATTATCACCACGTATTACTAACCGTTCGGATTATACGCACCTACGCTAATGTGTAATGGTAGGGTGATTGTGAGATGAAATGGAGGACCTACAGTTTAACGTGGAATCTGAACCATGGTGGAGTCGTGGCATTCCACACTTTCACAAGTTGTGATTAATACACATCTTGTTAAAGGTGAAGGAAGGGTTTGGTAATCAGATAAATCTGTGCCGGTACCGAGGATCAAACCCCTGACCCTCAGCACAAAGGTCTGACACCTTACCCCTAGACCACCAGGTCACCTTCACTCTATAGTAATAATGTGGTGTTTACATAATATTGCTTCACTCTTGAACAGATCTTATGTTTCCATGAATATTCTCATAGCTTTGCTTCTTACACTTCATTGTGACGTATATACGATATCCTGGAGTCATACACCATTCCTAGATTCTTCATTTACCTTTTAGAAGGGAATTTATTCATTGTAAACACAGAGCTTTTCCAGTACACGCATTCTTCTTTTAGAGATCACCTTCATGTTATACTTGTTCGTGTTTAACTTAATCCTCCACCTTTTTAACACGTTTTCAAACAAGGACAAGTAAAGTTGTAAATGTTTTTAGGCATATTTAAGGTTTCTATACACCGTGCAGGGCCAGATTTAATGCTGTAGAGACCCTGGGGCTGTGAAAAAATCGAGACCCCAAACATTAAACTCAAATATTTCTTTTCAGTGTTTCAACATAATTTTTTTCTAAAAAAAACCTGTTTGGAGCTCATTGTTAAAAATGTTAGATGAATAAGTGAATATTATCATCGAAAATAAATTACATTTTCGATTCAATTTGCATTCATTAGATTAGCTTTAATAATAGGGATGTTGTTTATGTTTTGAAAATCACACTCTAAAATATTTATTTTCCACACGTAAATTAATACGTATTTAAGTAGTATTTTGTCAGAAATTAATAAAACTATCTACTGTTTAGTAAGTTATATATTTTTAAAGATTTCACCATGACTACAATTTATAGAGTCAAAATATATTTTTGTTTATTGCAACAATTTGTAGAGACTCTGGGGTGTTAACCCCAGTCACATTCCTTTAAATCCGGGCCTTGCTTCATTTATACATAAGCGTCATCTACAAAAGACTCATTTTATTTATCATGTATGTAAGGGCGTCTCTGACCTAAAAGCTATATAAGAATGGAGCTAGAGCTGAGCCCTAAGGTATTCCCGCCTTAATTCTGTGAGGCGCCTATCTTTTCACATCAAAGATAACAAGAAAGTGTATTTTTGAAAAAAAAACCTCTTCATATAAAATATAAAAAATGGAAAAAATGAAGGGTGATTAGTTTTCGTAGTAGGTTAGGGTTACAGAATCTGATCCGAATTGTTTTTTTTATATTATATTTAATGTTTTCATATCCAAGAGTTAGTGCAGGAAAAAAAATTAAATAAACATCTTAACTATTATAAAATGAGATAATAATGTATACATAGTTAATAGTGATTTAATTTTTAATTTACTGTCCATATTACAATAATTGGATTGAGTCAGTATACCACCGTCAATCTTTTAACAATGACACTGTAAGTCAATTTAAATATGAACAGAAGTAATGTGTAATTATTATTTAAAGGAACCGCGTATTACTTCCCGCTCGAGATATACGCTTATGTATTAATTACAAAAGTGATTTTAGGGATTATATAGGTTAAATTTATTGGAAATGTACCTGAATTTGCGTGGAGAGAGAGAGAGAGAGAGAGAGAGAAATCATTTTGGAAAAACTATTCTTAATACACCAGACCGAGATTCAAACTAGATCTCCCCGTCTTCGGTAGTCTAGTCAACTGTGAAAGTAGCGCGTTAAACCACGCGGCCATCAAAGTTGGGGACCGTGTTATTAATTGTGTAACATTACCACACATACATGAAATTTTATGAATTAAAACTAGATATATTTAGTAAAAGTATCAAAAATACACTTAAACGATCGATAATATATAACTTAACACTTTTGAATGTACTGAAAATTGAAAAATGACACCTGGACACGGGGATCGAGCCCGGGACCTTTGGCTTTGGCATTTTGAATGTATTCCATCTTCACGAGTTCCTCTCAAACATAATCTGTACGCAATCGCCCCCGCCTCGGTTAAACCAATCGGTTGCACACACGGATGGGAATGTTCTCACCGGTTGACCGGTTACACTGATATATATATTAATTGACTTATAAATATTTTCATGTGGTTTAACCTTGAGTATGAGTCAGATCAAGTTGCGAGTCAATTTACCTCAAAATAGTAAAAATTTGACCCATTTATTTAGAAAATTTAGAAAGATAAATTAAAATAGTTTTGGCTAATCGATCAGGAAGAAATATTTTACTTTAGGAGTTAATAGTCTACAGTAATTAATGTAATTAAATATAATATTTGAAAAAATAACATGATTATATAAAGTATATTATTTTTGTGAAGCAGGAGACATTTGATCAAATTAATAAGTAGCTTATATGAAATCGAATTGAGAGCAGACAAATATATAACTTAGTACAAAATATGCCACTAGATGTCATTATTACATTTTATTAATCTTGGTTTTTTTATTGGCTGAACGTTTACGATCTATAAGGTCATAAAAAAAGTACTGTAAAAATACAGAGTTTAGTAAAGTTGAATCTTTATGATTCTAAGTTCAAGTTTTTATCTGAGTAACCAACTTTAAACTGATTAAGTTATCCAGTATATTTACAACCCCTACCGAATAAACCTAGCCTCGTTATGTGTTTCCTCTTCGGGCGGAAGCACCTCGGGGTTCACCTTACTTCCTAATCGAACGGTTGGTGGCCGATGGATGTCAACATCCGACATGTATACGATGAGCAATGTTCATGGATCTCATTAAGCTAATGGGGCTGGTTGAACTTGAGAGCCTTTTAGAGGACTTCCTGTGATGCTTAGGATCACTCAAGTAAACAATCTAGACATACGAATGGCCATCGTTATATTCACCAAACGTCGAAAGGAATGACAGGAATCGGCGAAATGGGTGCACCCATAAAAATATATCTCTTATTATATTTTTTTCCCTCCTATTTCATAAATTATTTATTTATTGATATTTATGTCTACATTTTAGATTTGCCTCACCAACTTACTTTTTTTTTATCGCCGTGTCTTAGTACCTGTTCAGTCTATACTCCTTTATGATAATTACTCTAATGGGGTAGAATGAGGACAGAAGCAATTTAGAGGTAATGTACCCGCATTTGCTTGGAAGGAGAGTGGTAATCCAACAGAAAGTATAACCCCGTTCTCCCCATCAACAGCAAGTCAGTACAACATGAGAGTGACGCCTTAGACTATTCGGCCATTGTAGTGGTAATCTTCATTATTTATGCGTTAAACCATAACAAAAGAAACATTTAATTACTCAAAATACTAGGGAATTACTGACCAATTGTTGTAAACTTTTTTTTTTAATTGCTTCGTTTGGAACAGTGTCTAAAAATTAAAATCAAAATAATATAGGTTCTTAACCAAAAAAAATGTTACCCTACAAATACAATCAATCAACTTTATTTACGATAGTGCACACGATGCTGAACTTGAGTGTATGTGCATTATTGCTTACGTAAGCTCAACGTCAGATCATCTTCCATCACTTACGTATATTATGTAGTTACTTTGTCTTGCGTTCATCCACGCAAAAAAAATTAATAAAAGTGAAGTAAAATGTTCATAATCGTTTATCCTTCTTAATTCAAATAGACTTCATCAATGGTCTTGTTAACTTATGATGGAGAGGTTTGGGGTTCTAATCCTGGTCGGGCATATTAACGGTGGGTTTCTCTAAGAAAATACGATTAGATTTTATATAACTTATTATCTTCCTCAATCATGTCTCATTATTATCATTGCTGATATCACAGACAAATTTTAATGTGTTGTGAATAAAATAAATTAATTGGTTTAAATATTGTGTCTTTCGGCAATTTTATTGTGGACATTCCTCTTTGAATAAAAGAACAAACACAACGCATCTTATTCGTGAGCGTCTGACAGTGAATATACTCGAGTTTTGTCAAGGAGCTTTTAAAGAAATTGTTTAAACAACTATAGAAAATTATACAACCTAATAGCCCTACTATTAAACCTGTGCGCAGATCGCGGAATACTTAGGTACAAATAAAAAAAATAATATTTTCTTTAATAAATACTCTGTTCAAACTAAAGAAAATATATATTTTTATCTAGTAAATATAACATAGATAAACGTAAATTTTAAATTTAAAGAAAATTTATTTAAAAATTGAAAATTTCTAACTTATACACGGGGCCTTCACATTTACAAAGTGTTTGAGATAATTTCAATATAAACAACATTATTTGTTAAGATTTACGACAAGACACAGGTTAACAGGTATAGTTGAGCATCAATTTTTGTTGGAGTCTTATTTGTCTCCGTTTAGTTTTTACGCATACGACCTAGCTACGACCCGCTTATGTGGCTGCATTGTTTTACGTGCTACTCTCGTGTTGGACTAGACTACCGAGAATGAGGCGATTGGGTTTCGAGCCTGGTTGGGTGCACATTGGGTTGTTTTACCTAAATTTTTAACTCTCCCTCCACGCAAATGTGGGTGCACTTACTCTAAATCAAACCTCTTAATCCCTAACACATTAGTGTGATAAGTGCATCGGCGTATAATCATAACATGATGCGAAAAAAACCCAGCTACGATCATGTATTAAGGATGATAAATGTTTGTTTTTTGAATACGTGTACCCACATTTTCATAAAGGGAAAGGGGAAAATCATTTAGGGAAAAACACCCCATTACACACGAACGGGATTAAAACCCCTATCTACCAGTCATTATCAGTTCAGTCCATTGCAAAAGTGACACCTTAGACCATTCGGCCACTCGAGCCAGTTTAGATCATTGTTTTATGGAAATTTATTTTTATACTCTGTGGTGAAAAGAGGCTGCTCTATCGTGGAGTGTTTCTGTATTAGGTTATAGCCTATCATTAAGTTTCACATATCTTACGAGTTTTGAGTGAGTATAGGGTGTTTATAAAATAACTCCAGGGTTTTTAAAATTCATATTAAATCCATCAAGTGCTGTATAATGGGGAACACATTGAAATATACTAATCATAAAAAAAATCATGATATATATTTGTTTAGGTGATATTTTTAATTTTTAATTAATAAAATTTGATTTGAAAACGCGGAGTTATTTTATAAACACCCCATATATACATTTTTTAAGGACAGAGGAGAGAAAGTATGTGCGATGCACCGTAACATTTTTTTTAAAATCACTTGGCACTAAATACTTCTGTTTTATGATACATATTAACATGAAACAAATAAAAGAAACGTGCCCAAAGATAGAACAAAATTATTATAGAGTTTTTCTAAAACAAGTTTAAACCTGTTAGGTGTAGTATTTAGCAGGCCTATATTAGCCTTCTTATTAGTTTACACAAGTTATATTCAAAAATATGCAGTCACTTCTTTTTAGAGGGAATCATACAGTAGATAGGTGGTTCTGAATAGACGGCCCGAGAGACAGATGCGGCCCGCGAAGGATGTCAGTCTGGCCTGCTGTAAATAATTAAACTGGATATATATATATGTATATATAACTAGTTTTATATATATATATATATATATATAACTAGTTATCCAAATTGTAAGGAATATAGCATTCTAACTTTAACTATGTTTGGGTCTACTTACAAATGTGAATCGAACTTCTCTGACATGAACAATATACAAAATTATTACAGGAACAAATGAACAGTTGTTCATGTTGAAAACGCCTATATTAGCAACTACACCCTATACTCCAGATTTAAAAAAATTGTTGAAGGAAATCACCCTCATTTTTCTTATTAGTTTCTTGGTAACTTAAGTAAAGTTTGTCTTATAATTTATATTTTATAAATCCTAAGATGAAATAGTTTTCATAATATTATGAGGTATTTAGTTTTCATTTTGAGTACATTGTGTAAATTTTTCAAATCAAGTTTTCACGCCCTTTGGCCCGGCCCATGAAAACAAAGATATAACTGCGGCCCGCGCTGGGAACTAATTGATAACCACAGCTGAGTAGATGTTTTCTGTCATTTAGTTCACCTCAATACTTCATGTTAATTTTAATGCGTTAAACATTATCAATATTTTTTAAGGTAGACCTATAGTTAATTATGTCACCATAATATTTCATGTGATGAAATGGGGTCAACGTGTTTATCAAATTTTGATGAAATTTGTTCATAAATTTATCTGTTATAAGGGTTAACAGACATACATATAGGGAGATATACATATAGGCAGGATATTCACATGCATTAGTCTTTTTATTTTATTTCAAATAAAAAATAGTACAAATACTTAAATAAAGCTAATAATACGCTAAATCAGGAAAATAGGTGAGAGGGAGCCAGAATTAAGTCTCAAAACATAAATAAAAACCCAACCTTCTTTTTATGAAACATAATTTGTTTATGTCATATCTAAGCGTGCATTATTCTTTATTTTAAACCAGTTGTGTACATTATACCTTGACTCCATGAGTTATGCGGTGCACTTATTATTCATGACAAGCAAACATCGCGTGGGTTAAAGCAACAGATGGAGTTAACAAAGGATTAACCAAGGATTTAACGAGAATTTACGTCGGTGTTTGGTCTTATACAAGAACGTCGGCGGGGAATTAAGTTCTAAGATCGAGAGAAAGAGAAGGGTAGAAGTTTGGTTGGCATGGCAACGCGGCAGCTACTACTACCTTTTGGACGCTCCATGATTCCCTGGGGCTTATCAGTTACCATTATGCCCTTAGCAATTCACTCGGAATTATTTACCTGGTGAAAACATTTCTCTTTTCCTTAACAAAGACCCTACATAAATGTTGTGAATAGTATATGATATATATTATTTAAAAGATAGATTCTAGTAGTTCTATAGACAGTAACTATCAATCCCTCCATTCAAAAAATGATACAAGCATATCTTCATTTTAATAATTATTATGTAATGTTCTTTTCATTACTACAGTCTTAAGATTTCGTTTCGGATTTCAAGTTAAAAATAGTGGCTCGTTTCAGCGATGGCTGCAGATTACTGCACTTAAATGTATTCCAAACATTTATTGGGAAAGGTTCAATAAAATAATCCCTCACTCGACTTCCTAATTAAAGATTTAATTGTCAAAGGCTATCAACTTTACATAGATATTTAGCTTTCAATGTTTAATTTGAATCAAAATGTATATTTCCCCCCCTTAACGCCACGATGAGAACTTTAATAAAACGATCACTCTTCCATCTCTCTATCAATTCGTTGCACCAAACCACTTAATTAAGAAGTGAGTTGTTATTTTTAAACAAAGAGAAATATTTTATTTACCAATATATAACTATACACAAATAATGGTTTCCATGGTGATGTAAACAAAGAATGATTGTACAGATGAACCACTGCCTACACAGAAGGAAAATATGGAAAGTTCGCTAAGAGAATAGGGTTTAGGCCCAGTTTCATAGTCAGATTTAGTACGCCTCAAGTGCGGCGCTATACTAAATACAAGACGTCACCTACCTGAAATTGAATGGAATGGGCCAGTTTCATATGTGAAACTGGCCCATTCCATTTTGGTCTAGGTAGGTGTCGTCCTGTATTTAGTATCGACTCGCACTTTAGGCGTACTAAGTTTGACTATGAAACTGGCCTTTAGTTTTCGACCAATTTGAGAGAAAGTGTGTGTGTGAGGGAGAGAGATAAAGAAAGAGTGTGTAAAAGAAAGTTTGTGTGAAACAGTGTGTGTGTAAGATAGTTTATGTAATAGTGTGTGAGAAGGTGTGTGTGTGTGTGTGATAGAAAAAGATTGTAAGAAAGAGAGTGTGAGAGAAATTGTGTGAGAGGGAAAAAGTGAGTGTGTGTGAGAGAGAGCGAGAGAGAAAATAGATGTTACACAAAATATTACTTTGAAATACTATCAATATACACTAACAATTAAGTTATAACTAGGAATCATAAAACATAACTGAACTTATTGGTATTGTGATACTATTTGAAAAAAGAAACCCCAAATCTTATACTTAAACAATTATCTACGCACATTTCTAGATCATTTAATCAATTTTTGAAATTATAATATATACCAAAAATATTTTTGCATAATTGTATGGTTTTTAATTTATAATTCACCCGCGAAATAAAACGTAAGAAAATATTTTTGTGGACTACGTAATCTTTTAATTTGCGATATATAATCAATATTGTTGATTTAAATTAAAATTAAAGATACATTCCAATAAAAATAAATATTTCTCAATTCTAGGAAATTAATTCCTTCAATCAAATGATGTATGTAAAAGATGTGTTAGGACCAGATATTATAACGGCCATGATCAGAGGTAAATAATCAAAAATAAATAAGAAGAAATGTATCAATGCAAACAAAATTGTAAATATTTCTAACCTACCATCATTGGTTTGTTTAGTATGTATAAATGTTTGCTATAATTTTTATATTTGTTGCACTGTACAACTTAAGTAAGAGTGGATTCATTTTTTTAACCAAATGGAAATATCTAATTTATAGGTATAGAACAATGCACAAATCTGGGTTTCCATGGTGATCCAATCAAAGAATTAAAATCTGAGAATTCACCGGGAAAAGAGTGTTTAGTTGGAAGCTACTATTTTTGGCGACATCATGAAACCATAACCTTAAAAATGAGTGGTCGTTTTTCAAACTCTGTTTAACCATTTATTCGTAATTGCTATTACCGGAAACGGGCTTATAAAATTATACATAGGATATCTCATGTAATCTCTCCTTGGATTTTAATTTAAGATTTTTCCTTGATGATCTCATTTGACATAAAATAAATTTACACTTTATGAATAATAACCGTTGCTCACATGGTTTAGGACGTCAGTTTCGCAATATATGTCAAAATTTATACATAAATGTATACGTTGCTCGGCCTAGATTTAGAGGATGGTCCTGCCATTTTTCTATAAAATTTATCCGCGCATTTGGCAGTAACCAATGAAGAAACAAACATACAGAAGAAATTTTAAACGATATATTTAAAACAAAACCTCGCGTCATTCGGTCAATGCTTTAAAGTAATATTACTGGTTTTGAAAATCATTTGAAATTTGGCTAAGAAGAGTAAATTTTAATAATTCCATAATGAATTATTTATACATGTCTATAGGAATATTATAGGTGTATGCATTACAGTTAAGGTTCCATCAATATCAAGAAGTTAACAGACTACTAGATAACATATATTATAAGGATGAGTTTATTATATTTATTTGATCTTTTTTATCAGAACAAATAAAACATATATAGAGACAAAACAAATTTTAGACAAATTAAATTAAGTTTAAATCTGATTGATCAATTTAAAATACTTATATTAAATAAATAAAAGTCTTCTAAGGTTATAACTGAGTGCTATAGTAATTTGTTGATTTTTATCAAACAAGTTAGGAATGAAATTTATTAAATTAGAAAGCTAAATGATTATTAATTGTGTATTTCATCCTAATAAATTTAAAATATTTGAGATTAAAAATATTGTATTAAACATAAAATATACTAATTAATTATTATTGATGGGATGATTTAGATCAATCACAACTTTATTTAGTAATCATACAAACACTTATAATTAATTTATTATTAGTCATTATATAATAGTATTATTATATTATTATTTATAATAATAATAATATTTTTTATATTAGATCACGCCTTAATAATTGTTAGGTTCATGCGCAAATAAACTAATTAAGATAGTATGTTGGGATTGAGGAAGGAAGAATCTTTGAGGAAGTTACCCTAATTTGCGTGGGAATAGAATCAATTTTATATAAAACACCTACAGTAAACCTGTTCGGGATTAGAACCCTGATATGCCCGTTATCTGCAGTCCAATATATTGAGAAAGTGACACCCTGGATTAGTCGATCACTCACCAAAGCGAAGGCTATTATTACTTATTTTACAGTTCCTTTCACAAGTATATTTATTAAAAACCACCTATATTGTAAGAGCTTTGAATAAATCGTACCACCTAAATTTTTCAAAATATCACGACTAAGAAACTTCAATAGCATCAGGATTCAAATCAAAGACTCTTAGAAGTGATAGTATAGCTTTTAAAGACGTAGTGACGTAATGATATTGTTCACAGCAAAGTCGTAACCAAAGAATCACATCCTTCTTAGGATTTCTTCATTTGTCCCACTGTCTGTCCACCTGAGCTTTTCAAGTCTTCTCCAGCACCATATTTCAAAACTATCCAAGTATTACTTTTCCCTCTTCCTAAGAGTCCAAGTGTATGCTCCAAATGTAACATATCATAAGTCTCTCCCTCAGTTCCAAACTCAACTTTCTGGTCGGAAGTTACCTATTCTTGTATAAATCTTCCTTGACCATGGCGATATAATATTAAAAATATATGTATAGAAAGATTATAAATATTGTTTAGTTTAAAAGGTTAGAGTGTTTAGAATAGTAGCAAAGAAACAGTTTTTTTAAACTGTAACTATATCTTATGCAAAAAACTTATTCAAAGCAAAATCTATATTTTATATGCCCTAAAACCTTTAATATACCCCTGAGTCTATACCCATTATATCACGATAATATAATAGGAATGAAGATAAAGTTATTCAGGGGAAATATACCCTCGTTTCCATCAAGGTAAATTGGGAAATCCATTAGCAAAAACCACCTTTAATACTCCAGGCTTCCTGCTACAGGCAAACCAGACTAGATAGACCTGATATATGAGCCATGTGCTCATTAATATGGGTCAATACGAGTATAATATTAACCAGTGTTAAATAATAGAATAGTACATCAAAAATTACTATGCTCATTCCAAAATATAGTAAAGCAGTGATTGTAACATAGTACCAAAAATGCGCCTACTTTTTATTTATAAAAATAATAAAACGTCTTATTCATATATATGTATATATATTATGATATTAGCTTAATAAGTGCATTAAATTCAAAGAACTGTGTTCGAAATACTATTTTAGCCAATTAAATAATTTTCTCAAATATCTATAAATGATGTGACACTCAGTAAAATGGAGCATTAAATTAAGGTAAAGAGAAAAGTGCCATGATCTAGTAGAGATTTCCTTCACAAATGATTACTTCACTCTGCAAATAAAACGTAACTCAAATATTCATCATTTCATAGGAACAATATGAGGGAAGCGTTAAAAATGGTTTGGATATTTTTATCAAATTAAAGTTCTTCTTTGTTTTTGGTTGAGTCATAACTTTTCACGTCTGTGTTTGACGTCGTAATTAGTGATGAAGCCTCTATAATTAACCGAAAATTTTTTTCGTCAATCTTGTTTTTCCACCGCGGAAACCCGTTTTCACATATAACTTTTTTTTTAGTGAATATTCTGAAGGAATCCTGCGTTTATATAATTATTGGGGAAAATGGTGGGGCTTCAGGGTTGTAATATACAATGTACAGTATACTAAAAAGAAACAGTACAGAACCCTTTCAAGGGTAGTTTGGTTTTAGATAACTTCTTATGCCTAAAATTCTAAAGTAAAATGTAATATTTTAATTTATAAAAAAATATAAATAAAATTCAAACACATATAAACTGAACCGGTTTTCAGTTGTGGTGCTACAAATAATATTAGCATTCAACATTACTATCGTATTTTTTATTTTGATCATAAAGTTTGCACATTAAAAATATATATGTACACGTTAGCAGATTTTTTTAAAGTTATTTCATCGTGCACTTTCTGAACCGACTGATTATATCAGCCTATGAGCGAGAGCGAAAGTGTCTACCAATTTTGCCAGGAAAGTTATTTTCACATAATTTCCAGAGTTCTGTTACTTGCCACAACCGACATGGAACCGACGGTTTTACTTCCCCTCCGAAGGATGTTGGGCCACGTATTTTTATCGTTCAAGTAAAAATCCGTCGACCCTGTCATCGGGTCTTGATGTGAGCACTTTAACCCAAGACCACGGAGGTTGTGTACGTCAGTAGATAAAATAGTACGATTTCTCAACAGAGTTTGGGACAAACAAATCTGATTCCAATAATTTAGGACGATTGTTTATCTCCTCAAGATGCAATGGGGTGATTTTCCATTAAATATAAATGATGGATTTTGGTGTGATTGCTACATGTTCAAACATGAATTTCTTCTGCTGTTGTGGATTTCACTGAGTGAAGCTTGAGAAACGTTAAACCCAACGATACTCGATATAATACAATCCCCTAAGGTGGGTGGACAACAATTTGTATATATATTTAAAATGTTTTAATCAGAACCACCCCGCATTGGTGGGCACGTGGACCAAACGTATAGATGGCCTTGTGTTGTTAGCGTTTGACGAAGAGCTAAGGGATCGAATCTCGTCCGGGTGTACTGATGCTGGTTTATCCTATTATATTTTCCACTTTTCCTTTACGAAATAATAGGATAAATCTTCTCTAAAGTATTCCTTCCTTAAGGGTAGCCTGTACAGGTAGCAAAACTCTAAGCAAAAATAAAGCCCCAATCAAAATCGAACAAGGATCCCCTAAACTTATGGTCGTATGGGTAGTTCTGATGATAATATTTTACTTCTAATACAGATTAATTTTACTACCAAAGTAGCTATTATCTGTGTGTTTAAATTAGTAATAAAAACCCGATTAGGTGACCGCATGGTCTAAGGCGTCTATCTCGCATTAGATTAAACTGCTGATGATGGGGACATCGGGGATCAACTACGCCACCAAGGTGGGTCACATATATACTAATTACGCTAGTGTTTTAACTATGAATAAGTTTGGATTTATATAAATTTTACCCACATTTTCGTGGAGAAAAATAAAAAAAAAATATATATATATACACACAACCGGGATTCACGTCCCGATATCTACGTCATCACGTCAGATATCTAAGAAGGATGGTAAGTTGGAAAAATGTAACCAAAGATTTCCGTGTTGTCACCTATTTCGTGATATTCATTTATCACGGAGGCTGAAAATAACAACGGTTCGATCAAACCTAACCCGACTAGAAGCGTGAATTTCTGGGTTCTCAAACAAAAAGTCGTTCGATGCCCCTTAAACCGCAGGAGCGAAGGAAAGCACCTCCTTCACTTCCTATTCCCACTCTTGTTTCTGAAGCCTTGTAAGCACCGAACAGGGTTGCCAGGGTAGAAACCTATTGTCTTGGAGGCTTCCACGCGTAGAGCGAAATCTTTCGAGGAGCGAGTCGTTAGATGCGCCGATTGCTGGAGTCAATCACACTCCAAAAACTTCCGAGTCAAGTGGGGCTTCGAAGCGAAGAAAAGGGGAAGATGAATACGAAGCTTGATGAAAGGATGAAAGGCGATGAAAGTATGTTCGTACACAATGTCAAGTATCGTATTATAGAATGGAATAATAGTGGGGACGCAATTATTAACACACCTAAGTATGTGCTCTATTATTTATGAAAAAAAAGAAGATATTTCTTCGACTTTTCTGGAGACATTGATACTATAACTTTAAAAAATAGTATAACTACAATATTTTACTTTATTTTAATCACTGCGTCTTACTACCTGTTTAGGTTGTACGCATATATGATAATCAATCTGAGGTAGGGAGCATTTTAGAGGTAATATATCCGCATTTGCGTAGAAGGAGGGTGGGAAACATCGATAAAAAAAACCTTAGTAGACCCGACTGGAACTAGAACTCCGATCTTCTCGTCATCAGCAGGTCAGTCTAACACGAGAGTGACACCTTAGACCATCCAGCCACTGAAGTGGGTATATAATAAACATAATAAATAAATAAATAATTTATCACCACGTCTTACTACCCGGTTGGGTCATACGCTTATGTACTAATTACTCTAATGGCTTAGGAAGGTTTAATTGATAAGTGCATCCGCATATGCGTGAAAGTAGAGTGGAAAACCATTTAGGAAAAACTACCCTCATTGCACCTTACTGAGATTGAACCCCAATTTTCCCGCCTTAGGCAGTCTAGTCTAACAAGAGAGTAGCGCGTTAGACCACGCAGCTACCGAAGCGGATCATGGCTATATGTTTGTAAGAGGCAAAATCTTGTCAACATTTATAGCGATCCACATTATTTTTTACTTTCTAATTTACACAAGTAATTTGGTAAGCTTAGTGTAAACTCGTATATTTTGATGGAACTTAGGAAATCACTAATTGACCTTGGTACAGGTTTTCGGACTAATATTTCCAGAGTTTGTGAATCTTATTCACTATTTTGGATAATTTAAAGAAACAAATTGTTAAATAGCTATCATAAATATATAAGTTTGCTATTTATCAGGAGATAGTATCATTCAAGTCAAGAAAATATTATCTTATTTTTTTCAAGAACGTACTACCCATCATGTTGGTAAGGCATCCACTTATTTATAAATATAATAATATACAGTCGAATTCTTAATAAATGTATTAGCTTCTTTCTTAAAAATTTCAGTATAGTTCCCAATACACTAATATTGTATTAATTATTACTTTTTTAGATTAAGTAATCATTCGCTATTTACTATAGTGCACTTTTCTAAAGTGTACCTATTTTTTCTCGGAGTGTTATTAGAAAGGGCCTTTTAGAAAATTCAAACAAATCTTTTTGCGGGCAAAATGTATAAAATTATTAGTATTTTTAAGTGGTATATAATACGTATCAAAAATGATAGCTGCGGATTATATGACTTCACGTACAAATACGTGAAAAAGGATATAATAGCTTTTCAAGCTGTTCTTGCTATGAAAATTGGACGGTGGCAAAAAGTTGCGGACTTAGGTATTTAAAAAAAATTACTTTTTATCATATGAAAAATACATTCACTTGTTTAATGTCATTGTAAGTTTTCCACAACATTATAATAGTATAGACGTTTTTTCAACGCATAATTTAAGAATGTATAGAAACTTTCCTCTAATTTTACACTAGCAATCCCGCACGACACTGCCCGTGACCCACTGTGGTATAAGAATTATATAAGTCCCCCACCCCAATGGTGACCGATTTCATTTTGAAACGTTATCTCCGAAACGTAGTTTTAAACCAGATTAAAGATATTTTCTTCAAAAATTTGTTAAATATAGCCTAATTAAAAAGCTAATTAAAAATTTAAAAATCTGGCTTCGAGGTGCATTCGGACCCCCTTCCGTCCATCTATGTTAAAAATTTCAGATCTTTGCATACCTTAGATTTGGCTAGGCATCACACAAAAACAAACAAACAAACAAACAAACACACAGACAAACAATTCATTTTATTATTATAGATTAGCGTGTACTGTGTAACTGACACACACTCGTCTTATCTGCTTATTTTCTACCAGAGTGTACACTATATATGGGCAGTTTTATGGTTGTTTTGCAATTAGATTGTACTTGGCGATTCACTATACTACACGATAGCCCTTTCTGATATCCTGTGACATAGGTGAATCATGAAAGGTAAGAATGCTGCTACCTTTCAGGGTAAAACAATACATTATTTTTAATGTAATATATTTAACTACAGCCCAAAGAAAGAAATTTAACCAGAAACCTAAAGGGAAATTTCTTTCCTGGTCTTCCAGAATCCCAACTAACTAAAAATGGTATTGCTTTCATTAAATAAAATAAAAATATATGATAAATTATATCAATTAACCTGGTTCCTAAACATATAGATTAATTTTGTGACAGCTTGGATGTACAAATTGCCAGGATTGGTTAAGCAACGTTTTAAAATATTGTTTAATCTCAGGAACCAATATCTCCAGCTAGAGCAATAAATAGCGTTCTTACACTAGTTGGGTAGTATTTATTAGTATGAGGAATAAGTTATGATCATCTATAAAAACAGTTCACACAATTAAAATTAGCTGATTTAACGTAAAGAGTGGAAATAGGATTAAGAAATGAAACAAAACAATATACAGACTAAGATCATAACGGATATAATTATCTGTATGTTCTTTGCTATTCTCACTATTATATTTCCCTGCCCCGTTTATTACTCTTCCTACTTGCTCGACATCAGATTATCTACAAACCCGCTTCGGTGGTCACGCGCTTTTAACGCACTACTCTCGCAGTAGACTAAACTGCCTACGACGATGAGATAGAGGTTCAAATCTCACTCGGGTGTATTATTATTATTATTATTATTATTATTATTTAGCACCGCATCTTACTACCCGTTCGGGTTATACGCTTAAGTACTAATTACGCTAATGGATTGGGAATTGGGAAGGTTGGATTTAGAGAAAGTGAACCCGAATTTGCGTGGAGGGAGAGTGGAAAACCATTTAGGAAAACCACCCCCAGTTCACCCGACCGAGATTCGAACCTCGATCTCCCCGTCCTCGGTGGTCTAGCTCAGCACGACTAGCGCGTTAGCCAACTACGCCACCGAGGCGGGTCACTCGGGTGTATTGAGTTATTCTTTAAAAATGGATTTCAACTATCCCTCCACGCAAATACGGTTACAGTTCGCCTAAATACAAACGTCCTAATCCCTAAAACTTTATCGTAATTAGTACATTAGTGCCCGAACGTATAGAAAGACGCGGTGATAAAAAAAAGTTTATCTATACTTGACAAATAAAATATTTCAATTTAGAGCAAGCACCGAGCATAGTTTCTCCAAAACTACACTTTATAAACAAAACCATAATAAAACACACGACTTACAAACTAACTAATTCTTAGATAGTAAGTTACAACTGATATAAAAAAAACAATCCTAGTGCCCTTGTGTGTATAGTACGCCGCTACAAATTTACATTAATAGGGAATTTATGAGAAATTTTGAATTTTAGAGTAAATTCTTTGTGATTTAAAAATTTGAGAAAGTTGAGTTATTTAGTCCATTTGAATTTAAAAATTGCCATTTACCTCCACAGCTGTTAATATCATAACCTTTTGTTTTCAATAATTTATCTTATTTAAAAATTGAAGATAAAACGAAAATGTTAAATGTCTAAATTTTCAAATATCCGATTTCGTTTATTTAAAGTATATTCACTTAATATGGTCAATGAATGTGTACAGTAAATGACATCTATACCCCCCATCGATGTAATTTAAAACAGTGTGTGTTTTAAATCCAATCTTGACCTGTCATTTTGTAAATGATGACGTTTCTCATTTAAACACGATCACGCAGGCAGGCGCGCGCTGCGCATCGTCGAAGAGATATTGTCAGCCTGGTGGTATAGTCATCATGAAGGCATCACGTCTGGATGGCTGACGTTTTCCCCTGAATATTGACTGATCCCCTGGTACGCATCACTTCACGTCCTGCAACTAATGCGACTTGATGGCCTTTCAAACAGCGATCAATGGAGTTTATCCCCTCTGACCTCCATCACCACCCCCCTCCTGTAACCCCCGGGTGTTCCTTCCTACTCCCACGACCCAATGGAACATTAAAACTACCACTGGTCAGGCTTTTTATGTCGTGATCCACAATGATGATGGTTTGGGAGCTACAACATTAAATTAATAAAGTTAATTTACATGGATCACCATATTTGTGGCATGTATAAATTAGTATACATATATATGTTCATATTTATATATACAAATATATATTCATTATTATATATATAATTATATATATAGAAAATACCACAAATATTACTATATATGTAGATATATAAATACCTATAAAAATATAGCACCGATATAACTATATACTCTTTTATATATATATAGTAAATAATATATATAATAGATATTATAGACTATATAAAACTTTATAATAAGTAAATATAATATCTATAATGAATATGATATATATAATAAATACTATGTACATAAATGTATATATAAAAATACTACAGATATTACTTTATATATAATAAATATTATTTATGCCACAAATATATCAAATATAATAATTTTTATCAAACTAATTATAGAAAATATATTTATTAGCTAATTTATAAGTAATTACAAAAATTAGTCTTCCACGTTAGCTAAATTTCTTTCCATCCATGATGTAAATGATATTCGACATAGTTACCAAATGAGTGTTTTTATTAAAATACATTTTTAATCTTAGTAAATATTGGAGGGTAAAAAAGTATCATTTAGTATTAAGTGACAAATCAATACCTACTTCAGCAATTTAATAATAGGAATGAAGAATGACCTTGAGCATGAAACAAATCCTGAATATCTCACTATTTTCTTGTCAAATCAACGATTGCTGGTTTGATTCCCGTGACAAAATGTTTTTCAAATTTAGAACATAATACCTGATTATCCTTAACCTAAGGATAGTTTTAATATTTCTAATATTTGAAAATTAATGTACAATCAACTGTAAAAGCGTTAACTTTTTTCCAGTTTAAGGGTACAGGGGGAAAAGGAGGAAGTCACATTACTCAAACTTTTCTGGAAAACAACTTTAAGATTTTAAGAACCCCAGAAAATACTTATTTCTATTTTAACCATAATCTAAATTGTATTAGAAAGGTATCATGATTGTCTAATAGATGGAAGCACCATCTCAATTTGAGTTAGATTTGGTCTTTCCCCACTTTTACTTTCTACGCTTTATTTTACACCAATATAGATGAACTTTTTTTGTTTGCGCTAAAGTTGCGCCTAAAACAGATACACTTTTCCTCATGCTAGGTTTATGTTCTGAATTATGCTCTTATAGTGGTCTAGTTTCCATGTGGTGTAAGAAAATAATATTTCTTTTTAAATCACATTTTAAAAATGTATAGGATTATTTTTTACATTTTTCACAATTTGAATATTGGATTAATCATAGTTATGCTAAGCAAGTCCCGTGGAAGTATTTCAAACCGAACATAAATTGAGATGGACAGTATAGCACAGGTTCATGTGATCTCATGAGTTCAGAACGAGGGCGATATCATGGTAGGGGGCTGTGGGTGGTCGGGGGCAGAGGAGCAGGATTACCCCTGTTTGCTCGTCCCACCTTGATGCTCTGTACAGCACACGTCGTCAGCAGCAGAAGCGGTCGGTCATATGAAGATCAATAACCACAGCCTGATTGCCTGTTGATTACACTCAAACCTTCCCCCCTTTCGCGAATCTACAAACAGCACCGGTCATAGAACAACCGTCGCAGGAGGAATGCGTTAGCTGAGTCGGCCAGCAACATGGCCGACTGTTGTTCGAAGATACAGGCCTAAGCTATACTACATTAGACAAGCCCTCCACTCGGCTTTAGGATCTTAATAACCTTGTCTCTCGTGAGGGGTCTTAAGAGCCATGGATAAAGCTTAATTCACGTCTTAACTGAAAACATAGATCAGAATATGTTTGATTGGCGCATCAGTTCACACACTATCAGAAATGTATATTTCACCATGATGCTTTGCGACAAAAACTTAAAACAGAATATTATCAACATATTTGATTTAAAAGGTGAACATTATGGACTATTATCGCTATGGTTTTTTTTTTCTTTCAAATAACAATTCTATGTCATGATACAGCTAGATACATATAATGAGATAGTTCACATCTTCTCCCAACAATCAATGAACCTGTATGCTGGTCTCTAGCTATACAGCGCATGCGCTTTGAAAACCCATCCATGCGGATTTGAGTCGGTTGTATTTGAAAATTGATTGGATCTTCTGAGCAGATATTTTCGTGCAGAACCGGGGAAATCTAAACAACTCGCTGATATCGTGTGATTGGCTCAGAGATTATCACGTGATCACGTCCATGTTATGTTCTTGTTTTTCGACGAGCGTGTGAATAGACGCATAAATTAAGCGTCAAATACAGCACGAACTATTTGTCACAATGTTTGCGGTTTACAACAGATGCCATTAGAAAACAATGAGATAAAAAGCAATGAAACTATTTTACCATATTTTTAAAATACAACAAAATGGGAATATAATGATTAAAAATGAAAAAAAATTCACTTGTCCCAAATTCATTGAATTCAAGAGAGAAATAAACCATCATTAGATATATATCTTATTGATTATGTTTATGATCGTGATCGTGTAATCTGATATCCCAACTGAGCATTAAATGATCATTAAGTGTGGGAGATTTTCTGATAAGGAATGAAATCATCATCAAAATTATTTCATTATTGATTGATTTCATCCTTACTCTCATGAAGTCATGTTCCCTCATTCTACTTAGATCCATTAATTTTTCGTAAATTTATATATTGATAAATTACATATATTCCCGGGAATCAAATAAATAACCTCTGGCTAAGTACGGTGCTCTACCTTCGAGTTTTCCAGATATGCCCTGTGCCCAGATCTCAGACAAGGTATACACCAGATCCTCAGCCTTATGGAAGTTTCGCTGTGCTCATTGAACCAGGTTAAATCCATCAACACTGGAGTTCGCTAGTGTCAATGCTAAGTGATATTAAGCACTTCCAAGTGTGCAGTTGTTAAACGACTCACTTTTAACATGTTCATCATAAAGGGACCATTGTATTCTTAATGGGCAGATTGCGTAGATTCTTTGTGAGATAGGATTATGTGAAGATTTGGTTAGGTTGCTACCAAAACCTAGCTTTGTGGAAGCCGGATGATTGACTTAAGATGGAGATTTTGTGAAAATGAGCTTTTTTTAAAAGTCCCTTAGTGGCACTTAGCGATACTTGTGTTGAAGGACTCAAGCTCTCCCAATGAGCGCAGCCATTTTAACCTGGATTCTGTGGTTTGGTGTATACTTTGTCTGTGGCCCAGGGTCATATATATTTTATTATTTAAAAGTATGTGTTTGAAAAAAATATTTTTTAGAAACATATTGTTTGTATATATTAATATGAAGGTTTCCATATAATTGTTTTTGATTATTTTTAAGTTTGAATCAATATTTATAAATATAGCGTTCTGTTTTCAGTCAATACGTCTTTAAATATCATCATAAAGTTGTTTATTATTATTATTATTATTATTATTATTATTATTATTATTATTATTATTATTACTATTAGCACCACGTCGTACTACCCGTTCGGGTTGTACGCACTTACGCTAATGTTTAATGGTAGGGTGATTGTGAGATTAAATGGAGGACCTACAGTTTAACGTGGGATCCGAACCACGTTGAAGGTCTGGCATTCCACACATTCAAAAGTTGTAAATAAAATTTTATTGCTCATCGTGTTTTATGCAAAGAGCCCAACCAACCCTTCATCCAACCTCCACGCTCCAATATCGTCAAATTGTCAACCCATTCTCTCTTTCTTTCCTCTTTTGTAAACAAGTCCCGGGCTCTGGGTTGAAAAGGTAATAAGAAATAGCACAATGACAGCGTTGAGGTTTCATATGCTAGAAAAGTTAGATTTGTGAAATTTGAAGTAAATATGACGATTCGAGACAACGAGAATGACGACCCAGCTACACCTAGTAGTAAGCCTTTAAATATCTTTTGGCATGACGGTAAGTAGATAGCGAAGTTGTTTGGTTGTCATTCTGTAGCCCATTTTATACGGAGGCCTAGGAATGTGAAATAAGGGTCAATACTTTACTAATATCGATATTTTCCTTTCTATAATAGTATTTTTTTACTCGGTACTTTTACTGATATTAGTACTCATACTCCAGTATCGAAAGAAATAACTTTTTAACTATATTCACTCATGCTGGGATTAAATGTGTACTAGGTTGGACTGTGGAGGAAGAACAAATGACACTATTTCTCAATTCTCATTCATTTTCTGAATGACAAGCAAGAAACAACTCTAGCAGTTGATCTCTTTTAGCTCATCATAATTAATAGTTGTTAGTCATTATAAATTCATTATAACATTCAGTGTTTAAATAAAAACAATAATACAATTATTATGATGCAAAGGTTGAGATTTTTTTTAGCACCGTGTCTTAGGGTGCGTGCACGCCGAGGAGCTCGCATATCACTCCTATCTTCACACATCACTCGTCACTCCTAACTTCGCACATCACTCATCACTCCTATCTTTGTACATCGCTCATCAACCCTATCTTCGCACATAGCTCATCACTTCTATCTTCACACATCGCTCATCACTCCTATCTTCTCACATCACTCGTCATTCCTATCTTCGCACATCGCTCATCACTCCTATTTTCGCACATCGCTCATCACTTCTATCTTTGTACATCGCTCATCACCCCTAAATTCGCACATCACTCATCACTCCTATCTTTGTACATTGCTCATCACCCCTATCTTCGCACATCGCTCATCACTCCTATCTTCTCACATAACTCATCACTCCTATTTTCGCACATCGCTCATCACTCCTATCTTCGCACATAACTCATTACTCCTATTTTCGCACATCGCTCATCATCTTTGTACATCGCTCATCACCCCTATCTTCGCACATCGCTCATAAATCCTATCTTCGCACATCGCTCATTACTCTTATCTTCGCACATCGATCATCACTCCTATCTTCGCACATAACTCATCACTCCTATTTTCGCACATCGCTCATCACTCCTATCTTCGTACATCGCTCATCAATCCTATCTTCGCACATCGCTCATCACTTCTATCTTCACACATCGCTCATCACTCCTATCTTTGTACATCGCTCATCACCCCTATCTTCGCACATCGCTCATCAATCCTATCTTCGCACATCGCTCATCACTTCTATCTTCACACATCGCTCATCACTCCTATCTTTGTACATCGCTCATCACCCCTATCTTCGCACATCGCTCATAAATCCTATCTTCGCACATCGCTCATCACTTCTATCTTCACACATCGCTCATCACTCCTATCTTTGTACATCGCTCATCACCCCTATCTTCGCACATCGCTCATAAATCCTATCTTCGCACATCGCTCATCACTTCTATCTTCACACATCGCTCATCACTCCTATCTTTGTACATCGCTCATCACCCCTATCTTCGCACATCGCTCATAAATCCTATCTTCACACATCGCTCATCACTTCTATCTTCACACATCGCTCATCACTCCTATCTTTGTACATCGCTCATCACCCCTATCTTCGCACATCACTCATAAATCCTATCTTCGCACATCGCTCATCACTTCTATCTTCACACATCGCTCATCACTCCTATTTTTTCACATCGCTCATCACTCCTATCTTCGCACATCGCTCATCACTTCTATCTTCACACATCGCTCATCACTCCTATCTTCGCACATCGCTCATCACTCCTATCTTCGCACATAACTCATCACTCTTATCTTCACACATCGCTCAACACTCTTAGCTTCGTACATCGCTCATCACTCCTATCTTCCCACATCGCTCATAAATCCTATCTTCGTACATCGCCTATGTAGGCCTACTAATTACACTAATGGGTCAGGGACTAGGAAGGCTCGATTGAGAGGAAATGCACCCACGTTTGCGTGGAGGGAGAGTGGAAAGCCATTTAGGAAAAAACATTCAGTGCACCCTACAAGTATCGAACCTCATATCCCCATCTTCAGCAGTCTAGGCCAACACGAGACCACGCGGCCACCGAAGCGGGTAAGAAATGATTAATACTAGATTTAAAAAATATTCCTGATTAAAAAGGCGATACCAATACTTACTGTCATCGATACTTTTCTTTCGATACTAGTACGGTATCGATATCTTTCTTCCGATACTTTTAATGAGTACAGTAGCGACACTTTACTTTCGATACCACATCCTTACTGAGGCCTACACTTTTTTCGAGTTTCTTTATATCTATGACGTGCTAGCCATTACAAATGAAGTATCAGAGGCATATTAGTTAGTTTAAAGATCACAATAAAAAAGGTTGGTTGAACTGTTGGAAGAAGATTTAAGTTAAAAGTAGATGACGTTGGATCGTTCTGAAATCAAGGTTTCTCCTTTTGCAGTAATTAATTGAAGTCCAGGATACAGGGTGCTGTGTCCATTTGTGATAAAACTTAGTTTTAAATCACATACTGATATGATAAGTAGGTTAATAAAGTGTACGTTAAATAATTTATAAAATAAAGATTTTGCACTTGATAAAATACAATTTTCTGTCAAACTGTTAGTAAGGACATATTAACATTTTTAATCCTCAGGAAATTATCTATCCAAAGAGTTTGTGTGCATAAGGGGAAGTAGTCGTCAATAGACTACCATGTTCGACAGCTGGTTCTGTTAACACAAATAATGCCATTTGACATAAACAATGTTTTGATTATTGGTGAACATTTAATACCTAGTCGAAAAGAGAATGCTGGGGAGATAAAATGGGGCATAGGAGCTAACGAACCACTAAGTTATTTGTGGACCAGATTTAAAGTACCTCTTTGGGTGAAATACTTTATTTAAATTTCTCCTGTCATTCAAAATAATGTGCAGAGCTAGTTAGACTTTTATAATATAGCGAGAATAGTTGTTTGATCAAACCATCTTGTTTTTTTGTTTTGTTTTTGGTATTGCGTCTTACTATCTGTTCAGGTTATAAACATGTATACTAATTACACTACTGAGTTAGGGATGAGGAGGGTTTGAATTTAGAGGAAGTGTAAACGCATTTGCGTGGAGGAAGAGTGGAAAAACTATTTAGGAAAAAACACCCTCGGTACAACCGACCGGGATTCTAACCACGATCTCCCTGTCATCACCAATCTAGTCTAACATGAGAATGACGCCTTAGATCATGCGGCCACCTAAGCAAGTTCCTATCTTGTTGCTATGAATTGTTCCTTCTCTTCCCTTAAACCCGTGAGGTAGTTTCGGTGGTCGAATGATTTAACCCTTAAGATGTCACTCTTGCAATAGACTGTAGGTTTTATGATGGGGAGATCGGGGTTTGAATGCTGGTTGGATGCACTGAGGTTTTTTCCCTTAACTATAGGGTATTTCACTCACTCTAGACTCCTAAGTGTTTTTTTCACACAAATTACATTCATTAGTTTGAAAGTTATAAGTCTATGAGCGAGCGAAACATTCTGTAGTTTTCCACTCTCACTCCAAGAAAATGCGGGTACTCTTCCTCTTAAATTCAACCTTCCCTCATCCTTAAAAAGGTAGCGTAATTACGAGTATAATCCGAACAGGTAGTAAGACGCGGCAAAAAAAAAAAGTGAGTATATGAGTATTTCTTTGTGCATGTGCATTCATAATTTATTGGGACCCGCGACTCTTTTGTTTGTGAGTCATACTTTGGGTTAGAGACTGTTGCACGTGTTACGTAATTACTGTTGCGATAACTTTACCGCGAGCGGTCGAGCTTAGTGTAGGGCCTTGATCCGAGTGTTTATGTTTGTGATAGTGAATATATGATTTGGCGCTTCTGAACCTTGTTCATTAGTTTACTTTATGCAGTGCAGTGCTGTCGAACCTGATGTGATCAGAAATAATTCCACGTTGCAGCTTTAAGGATCTGATGAAGGATTTCTAGTGACGCGGTCGGTAGTGAGTTGCCTCGTATCACACTTTTGTAATCCTTACAGTCTACTTTAATTATGGAGGGGTGTGGGTAGCAATTACTGTTGTGGGCCACTAAAATTTATGCATTTATACGATCGGTGTATTTTAGGCGCACAATAGTGGCATAGTTTTTTTAGTTTATATTTAATGAGTTTATTAAAATTAGGTTGTAAAGTATATAATTAGTTATGTCGAGAATAAATGCATGTGGATGTCTGAGGATGATGCTGTAACCAGATAATTTAGAATGGAATGTATACAAGGAAAAATACATTGCCAACATTGAAAAAAAAATTCAACAAACCCATATTTCAAGAAGAGGGATGAATATTTAGGGCCAGTTTCATATTCAGACTTTGTACGCTTTAATTGTGGCGCTATAGTCCTACTAAATAACTAAATACAAGACGACCTCTGCCTAAACTCGAATGGAATGAACCCGTTTCGCAAATGGTACCGGCCCATTCCATTCTGGTCAAGGTTAGTTTTGCCCTGTATTTAGTATGGTAGTAATAATATTAGCTACAATTTTCTTTTAAACATATATTGATTCTTTTTTTTTTATAGCTTATGAGTAGGCTACATAATACTATAAAGTTTGGATATACTATTATATACCTTAAAACAACTTAACTTCAAAAATTTATTTAAAAAATATCGGGACATTAAGTAGCTCCTTCCTTGGTTTTAAACAGTAAACATTGTTCCACCAACTTTTGAGCAGTTCAAGTAATTTAGTAGCTAAGTTTTTTTTTAGTCAAATGCCATAATAAATAACATTTTTAAGTTTGTATGGCGTGGTGAACCACTTCAATTAATATTTGAATGAAAAAAAAAGTTAGTATTTAATCTAAAATATAAACGCCATCTTTTGTTTTTTCTTGGAAACACGAAGTCCACACTCCTTTCTTCCTTTGTCCGTGGCTCATTCCCACGCGCGTGCCCGACTTTTGGAATTTCAGACCTAGCAATCCAAAATAGAATATGGTTCAATTCAATTAACAGTCACATGTATGGTCAACTTGCATATGTATCCTTTCATATTCTAACTAAAGTACATATAGGTGTCAATATAATTAAACTCCTATCACGCCATGTCTGTGTGTACCTTTGGTTGGGCTTATTAATAAATGTAGCATTAATTTGTTGATCTTTACCATACGAGTTAATGATGCTCTAATTTTGTCAGTTTGGAAAACTATTCGCTATTATACACTTGTTTCGATATGGGAATAACTTATGTTTAGTTTCAGTTTTATGTTATGGATTAAACCATTAACCACAAATCTTAACCAAAATTAAAAGAACGCCAGGTCAACTTTATTGCTACCCGCTGCAGTGACCGAATGGTTTAAGGCATCAATCTCGTGTAAGGGGGCGGCCAGACTGAGCGCGCACGCTTGAAAGATAGAACTGGTTCTATTTTTCAAGCGCGCACGCTCGACCCGGTACAGTCTAGTTTACAGGCGCTAGGCAATATTATTGTGTGTTGGTTCATCGAGTGCTAGGAAAACTTCTCATTTTGACATTTTTATTAATTTTTTATTACTATCGATAGGTTTAGCACACTTTCTGGAAATTGAAAAATGACACTTGGACACGGGAATCAAACCCGGTACCTTTGGCTTAGTACGTCAATGCTCTAAATACTGAGCTATCCAGGATTCGTCCCGTGCCCAGGGTCATTCTTCACTCATATTTTAA
>CABFWO010000603.1:68935-152918 GCA_902155825.1 Timema genevievae | reverse complement strand
TGGTAGGGTGATTGTGAGATGAAATGGAGGACCTACAGTTTAACGTGGAATCCGAACCTCGGTGGAGGCCTGGCATTCCTCACATTCACAAGTTGTGATTAATACACGTCTTTTCAGAGGTGAAGGAAGGGTTTGGCAATCAGATAAATCTGTGCCGGGACCGAGGATTGAGCCCCGAACCCTCAGCAAAGAGGTCAGACACCTTACCCCTAGACCACTAGGTCACCGTTTGACTATTCAATTCTTATTATTAGCACACTTGCTATTAACGGCCTAATTTAATTGCTAAGATCATAAACCATGTATATATTTATATAAAACTGATATGTTAAAATACTTCAATATTATCAAAGTAGGCCTTTACAAATAAGAATCACCATTAGCGTGGAGAGAGGAGGAGAAAACCACAACAATAAATCACTTGTTAAAACCACCCTCAACTCACTCAGCCAAAATTCGGAGCCTCCTCGTCAACAATAACGAGAGGTATCAGCTAATCACGCGCTCGCCAGTGTGGCCACCCAGTCGCTTACGCACTCGCTCGCACGCTTGTCAGTCTGGCCGAACCCTAGACTGGCCTGTTGATGGCAGAGTCTTGGTCGGATCTACTAAGAGTGGTTTCCCCTAAATGGTTTCTGAATATCCTTGTACGAAAATGCGGATAGATTACCTTTAAAATATTACCTTCCTCATTCCTACCCCATTTGAGTAATTATCATATATGCTTATAGCCTGAACAGGTAGTAAGACGCAGTGGTAAAAAAAACTTATCACATTCACTGTGTTTGTGTTTTTGTGTATGTATTAGAGGCCAACGTATGTTTAGGTATTTTGTGATTTTTGTACAATTCTACACCGCAAGACTTTTTTTATAGCCTGATTATTGGTTGAAAGAACAGTAGAGAAAATACAAATATACTTTGCGACCAACATTGATAACATTTTAGTATTATTATTTTTGTTAATTTATTGGTATTGGTAATATTTATCAAACGTGACAACTTCAGATAATATTACTTGATGTATGAATACATTAAAATTGTTTTAGTCACTTTAGTAACTAACTTCTACTGTTCTTCCTACCAAAATCATACTTTAGATAACTAAACCACTTGTTTATAACATCAAGAACCCGGTCTTTATAGCGTACATACATTCACCGATTAAGGCGAATTGACACAAACTATTATATAGATTATGTATTCACCAGTAAAAGTTTGTAAACTTTGATATGGTAATACCCGAGGTAAATACTTTCATTTTTAAAGAGATTTAAAGAAAATTAAAATTGGTTTAGTAGAACTATAGAAATTGCGGTCGAATGAAATTATAGTTTACTTAAATTTCAGATTTATCTTTAAACATTTTTGAAGATGGAAATTAGAGAGTAAATTCGTTGTATATCAAATTTAATTATATATATATATATATATATATCAAAATTAAGGGGTACATCGTTTGGATATAAGATTTAATTTTAAAAATCTATATAAATGAATCATTGTCGAAAAGAATAACTTCACGTTTAATATGTAGTCTATACACACATGATGGTGGGTAATTCACGGATACACACAGTACCATACGATTAAGTGGGTGATATGTCGAAAACACTCCTTTCCAAAAATCCGTCCTTCCCATACCTTTTGAGAAAAACTACTTTCATATTAGAGAGAAGGGTGATGTGGCAACGCTGTGCCTGAAATTTTATACAGTCGCCGGCGATTAGATGTACACACAAATGCGAATTCAGTATTATGCTAGCAGCAACGAACTACACACACAGAATACTGGGATATGGCAATTGCCATGGGAGCATCTGACAGACGAGCCGGACCTGTGGCGCGGCTGTACGCTGATCACTTCCTCGGCCGACGTCATCCGAGCGTGAATGTATTTCGCCGTTTTGAATAGCGTTGTTAGGAGAAAGGTCAAACAGGACCGGCGCCACGAGTGTACACAAGGCATCCACGCAACGTATGGACAGCAGGTCCTTAAAGCCGCGTACGGACAGTGTGAGGCAGAGCGCTTCGCACGGCTCGCGACGCACGCCTCTCTCTGTCCGTGCATGGTATGCTCGACCTGAGGCGTGTGTTGCGAGCCGTGTGCTTGTCGGTCAATCGGTCGTGCTCAAAGGCGTCTCAGTGCGATCGTAACGAAAGACGTGAAATTTCTGTCGAAGTAAATATTCCTGTCAAAGAACTGTAAAAAAAAAAAAGTATGATCGCTCTTACGGGTATATGTCAATATGGGTATTCAGATTCTAAAACTAGCCTTCTTATATCTACCCATTATGTTTGATTATTAATAACATTTAATGTACTAATTAAAAATATATTAATACAATTATTTAAACATTGAATAATTTTAGATTATAATACTTTATCCTAATAAAGTCATTGTTTAAGAAAGGTAGGGTTGTCTTAGGACCATTGTGTTTAAATGGCGTGGCTTACTCTGGACCGGGAGGCTGAGGGCCAGTTTCATAGACAGATTGAGTGCGCCTCAAGTGCGGCACTACACTAAATACAGGGCAAAACTAACCTAGACCAGAATGGAACGGGCTGGTTTAAATGCGAAACTGGCCCATTCCATTCGAGTTTAGATAGGTGTCGTTTTGTATTTAGGTATGCACCACACTTGAGGCGCACTCACTCTGTCTGTGAAATTGACCCTTGAGAATTGAGTTGGATTTCTCGTTTGTTCTACGGGGATGATTATTTTTTTTAACACAGGATACATCCTATTCTTTTTCAATGTTCATTAATGTATATTTCCTCGTTATAAACTTGGCATTTCTTTTCCCTCAGGCTCTTCACACCTAGACGATGTATTAGTACATAATTCAGTAGATAAACCTGTTCTGAAACAATGATAACGACTATCAAGAAGTAACCAGTGAAGTGGCTACTATGAAATATTCACGCGGTAAGTGTTTCATCTCTGTTTTTTAAATAGCTATGTTACTTACAATAGCAACATTTATCTCATAAAATGGTCTGTGCATAAATAGGCAACGGGTAGAGTTCGAACTTGGATAAAGTCGATATTATCCAGATAATGTTGAAATTAGTCAAAATATGTGGATAATGTTAAATGAGAGGTGAGTCTATCCGGTTAATATTGACATTATCCATCCGCACTTGAATAATGTCAAAATTTTAGGGTTGAGGTTAGGCTAGTTTAGGTTAGGCTAGGCTAGGTTATATTAGGTGATTTTAGGCTATGTTTACTTAGTTTGTGTTAGTGGAAAAGTAAGAATCAAAATGAGGCCTCTCAAATATTTGTTTGTTTAGCTTAGGTTAGTGGAAAAGAATGAACCAAAATCAGGCATTTAGAATGTTAGTGCATTGCTATGATTCAATTTTAGAAATCAAAATGACGTTCCAAAATATAATCCGTATTCACGCGTTTTTAGTTTAGCAAATAGTATTCAACGTTATCCAAGTATTTCTGGCTAATGTCAAGGTTATCAGGATAAGGTCGAAAATGAGATAAATTATTTTCTATTTCTGACTTTATCTACTGCGCTTGGATAATGTCGAAATCTTCCGGCTAATCTCGACATTATCCAGATTTCGCACATTACCTGTAAAATATACACTAGAAGTTTAATGTATATTTTGAAACAGTCCAGTATTTTAATTTAATCATGAATAAATCTACAGCTCACATTTAATAAAACCAACCTATTCAAAACTTTTTTTTCAACACAAAGATATTCCATTTTAACTGTTTGAAAGACAGTGCAATCGCTCTTAAATTATCTTATGCGCATGCGTCTTTATTTAAAAATTGTTGAAAACTACAACTAACACTACTATCAAATTATACCCAACTTTCCGTGATAGTTACTGTACTTGTATTTTCAAATAGTCATACACTCTGTAATAGTTGACGTGTATTGAATCAAGTACGGAAAATTCGGCCATATGTGCGTGGCTTAAAATGGACTCGCCAATAATCTTTCTATTAAACTTATCACTGAACACATTTAGTTATTTTGTAGTTAGCTATTTGTCAAATATAATTGCCTATATGAAGATGTTTGTGTGGTTTTGCTATCAAATGCTGCGTAACAAAATGGATTTATTGATTTAACTATAGACGCGCATGCCCTTTTGATGAAAGCCCAAAGACAAAACTTTATTTTTATACATATACTGTATATAATAGGACGTGAGCCTTACCTTGAATGGATAACAAATTCGCTTCGTAAAAATGTAGACACCCCTACATGGTAATATAAAGGTTACCTAACCCCGTTCCTAGTGCATACTTTTATAGTTCCCAGAGGAAAAATAAAATGAGATTATTTCAATAAAAATTAATGCAGCAAATAAAACGTTGAAGCTATTTCCACCATTAAAATATTATTAGCTATAAATATCGGTTGATTATACTTATAAACGAATAACATAGCGAGTAATTATGAAATAGAAAGGTTAAAACTTTCGAAAATTGAACCTAAGATCAGTTGAAATAACTCCAAATTGCTTAAAAATTATTTGAAAAAGAGCTCATGTTATATTTCCACACATTTGTTTCCATTAAAAAACTCAAGACCCGCCTCGGTGGCGTAGTTGGCTAACGCGCTAGTCGTGTTGAGCTCGACTGCCGAGGACGGGAAGATCGAGGTTCGAATCTCGGTCTTCCCAATTCCTAACCCATTAGCGTAATTAGTACTTAAGCGTATAACCCGAATGGGTAGTAAGACGTGGTGCTAAATAATAATAAAAAAATCCTCAAGCTATAGGGTCGTTAAGGGAAAAGAGCCTAGCAGTAATCTTTCTATTTTATTTTGGCGTGAACCATATTTTGAAATAATGCATCGTAGAATTAAATATCACCCGCTTCGGTGGCCTCATGATCTAAGGCGCTACTCTAGCAATAAATAGACATCTGATGACAGGAAGATTGTTGTTCTATTCCGGTCGGGTGTTCTAAGGGTGTTTTTTCCTAAATGGTATCCCATTCTCTTTCCACACAAATTCGGGTACACTTTATCTAAATTCAACCTTAATTATTCTTAATCTATTAACGTAATTAATATATAAACACATAACCTGAACGAGAAGTAAGACGTGGTACTAAAAACATAATCTTAAAATGTGCTTTATCTGATACAAATTGACTAACATGAGCTATACTTTACCTAACTTAACCAAATGACCCATAATATTTTAATTTGTGAATAATCTTTTATAAAATATTAGGATTTTTAGTATTTAAGCCTAAATTTTATATAGAAAAGGTTAATAGTTTGCAACCACTGGATCACTTGTTTTGGAATGGTTTTATCTTTAGAATTACAGATAATGTGAAGAGTAATGTAGGTAAATATATTATATAGAGATTCAAACTTAAGTTAAAATGTTACCCTACTTTTCATATGAATGACAAATTTAAATCACTTAAACATTTTTTATGTTCATATTTAACATCCGATAAGATAGCGTACTTTTAATTAATTTATTATTTGTTTTTAATTTTTTTTAATCGTCATTTCAAAACATAACTGCATTTGTTTATTTAAAAAAATTTAGAAAATTATTATTATAAATATTTTTTAAAATAAATGTTATTAAATTCAATATTTTTACCATAGTTTTTTTATAGTTTAAAGTCAGCAATAAACCACAATAATTACTCCCTTTTCCATCCAACTAACATTTTGAATAATTGAAATTTATTTTCACTGCATCATCCCCGTTAAATAAACCAAATAAATAAGTTAATTTGAACAAGAATTTTAAGTGGAAAGTGCTTCCCTCTGATTAGGTAAGTTACAAAGGAAATAAATGTGATATTAAACACTAACTTTGACTTCGCGTGGTCCATCAATCTTCAAGAGGTTCTTGAAGCTGTTACTGTGTGAAATGTTTAGCTGGTGAATGTAAACTTCCCACACATTATTTCAGCATCGCTTGTTTAGGAACTGAGAAACACCCAAAAGATTGATTACATGGGTTGTCTAAAAGTTGTTCTTCCATTTCATGGGCTGTCTTTTTCAGAAAGATCTTCCAAAATTTTCACGAGCCAAATAAAGCAATATATTGAATATTTAAATCATAGAATTTATCATTCATGGGGCCGCCGTGTTCATAAAGATCTTCCAAAATGGCCATCATCAAAATATAGCAACAGTTTTAGTTTTGAAACTATGTAATTTATTATCTAAAGGGCTGCCGTATTCCAAAAGATCTTCCAAAACGACCACCGGAAAAATACAGCAATATATTTCGTATGAAAATTATTGAGTTTTAAGCATAAATTAACAAAAATTGGGGGTCTTCTTGGACATGCAAGTAGTGCAGTATGTTTATGGTAAGGATTAACCCTTAGAGAATACAAGCATATTTTTTTTAACATTGATATAATTTTACTATAATATTAATATTATTTAATAGATATATATATTAACAACTTAATATTACATGGAATGACCCATAAATAAATACATAATTATGGTTTTAGTAATTCTTAACCCTGTCAAAATGATTCTAAATATCTACAACTGACTGCATCTCCATATTGATGCCTTTGATCAAAATCCAATATTCATGCCTAATTAAACAATATAGTTAGTAATTATGGAGAGTAAAAAAGTACTAGTAAGGAAACTTTATGATAGAATAATAAAATTTACTTTTAACATTATAAACAATTTAGTTAATAAAAATCCTATTTTGCAAGTTTGCAAATGTTAGATATCCACGTTAACTTTAGTCCGACCATAATCCGGTTAACAGAAACTCAATTCATAAAAACATTGTAATCTATTAAGGTAGTTTTATAAGGAAAGTCAATGTTATTCTTGGTTATATATGGTAATATAATCACGGATGTGATCTTAAAGATTCTTTCCTCTCAATTCTAAGCCCATCTACCACAAAATTTTCATTCAACTGTAATAATACCAACATTATTTTCTCTCCCCCAAAATTACTTTCCCTCGCCTATGCTATAATGTATATAGTGTGTTCCCTGGTAAAAGTTAATGCCTGCTAAGTACACAAACTTCTCCAGGGACAATAAGGGGAACAAAAGGTTTGTGGATGTGTAGTTTGTAGCTAGTAGCTCAGAAGCCAAACTTGTGGTGAAGAGAGTAGAATGTTATGTACAAAGTCTTGTAGGTCTCTTAGAAATGGCTCTCAGGGGGTACAGAAGGGTGACAACGCATACTATATATTTTGGGGACCTCCCGTTGCATTGGGGAGATAGTCCCCCTCCTCACCCTTCACTTTATCACCCTTTCCCTCTTCTGCACATTTTACTACACCCACTTGAACGAGTAATTGCCACTTTCTTCCGGGGGAAAATTATATGGGACTAGCACAGACCTTTGACCTTTTTCTTTTTTTTCAAATAGTTTACCCTACTTATGAATGTTTTGAAATTAAAAAAATAAACAAATAGGTGTGAGTGCGTACATTGTTTGTCAGATACGTTTAGTTATAGTTATAAAAATTGGGAATCACAAAAATACTATTAAAACAATATTGATAGATTTTAAACCTTACCTAATTGTGTTATAGACGTGATTTTAGAAACGAATGGTTTATCTCATAACTACATAAAATAGCCACCGTATCACCACCATAGCCACCGTAGTCTAGGATCAATTTACCTTATAAAATATTTAATTTTAGTTTTAAAGTGTTTTGATTAATAAAATTAACTTAATTTAGCTACTGATAATTTTAAATAAAGTGAACTAAATATTAGAATAGTCTAGCATCAATTTACCTTATAAAATATTTAATTTTAGTTTAAAATAAGTGTTATTTTATAATAGATAATATAATAACATAATTATATATAGCAGTACATTTTAATTAACTAACCATAATAAAATTTAACATGTGTTTATATGAATAAATCATGATCCTATTATAAATACAAGTATAATTAACTATTAGTAATACATGAACCCCCATTTTATTTTTTTAACTTATAAAATGGGGGTTCATGTTTATTTAATTAATATAAAAACGTTGGTACAGTTGGTAAAGCTTTCAATGTATGAAAAAGTTTATGTGTAAAGGGGGGGGAGGGGGGGATCTAAGCTACTTTTAGGTAAGCTGAAAAAACTGAAATTTGACAAAAAGATTGAGAAAACACATATAACAAGAAAAGTCTGAATATTTTAAATTTCAATTATGCTAATATGTCAGGTAGAAAATTTAAATCTGTCAGATATCCAGAGGAACTACTCGAGATGATGAAATAATTCTTTAGTATTAGAAATGTCTAAATAGGAATTAGTGAATCGAAAAAGGAGGGAGTATAAGGATTCAAATAACCAAATCTGGTTGAAAAATTGATTTATTGGTGTAGTAGAAAATTGAAACGTAAACTAACCACCATGAATAGTAAAATAATATTTGAGCATTTGCAATTTCAAAACGGAGGTCCGGGAAATTATGTGGCTCAAAATATAAAAAACAACTTTTTATGATGGTAAAAAATAAAATCTTTGCTGGAATGTAAATTAACCATAATCCTAAAATGTCGATATGGAAAAGTGGAATGTGAGAATGATGGTGGGGAAGTATTTGAAATTAACGAAATTATTAGAAAAGATAATTATCGTTGTGGAATAAATTTAAATTTGACATACAGGTAGACCCAGGTAGACCATCTCAAAGGTTGAAGGTAAAGGTTGGAAAAGTTTGAAAATTCAAAATAGTCCGGGAAATAAAACGAAAGTAAAAAAAACACAAAAAGGAAACTTATAGAAAAAATGGCTCTAGAGAAAAAACTAATATCCACCTATTGGCGACGGAACTTCTAGAAAAATAGCTCGGTGAGCCATGATGCTCTTTGAGAATCCACGATGTTCATTTATTTAATATGTTTTGGTAACATAGTCTTATTTCATCTAAACTCTTAGGCTCTTTGTGATATGCTAGTTTCCACATATGTTTATGTAAATATTTATATTTGTTTGTTTTGCCTATCTTATGATCACGTTTAGACAAAAACAGTATTGAGTTGTAAATGATTTTAGTAGTGCACTCAGTTTGTTGGCTTCATATTGTTTTGTTTCAAAGATGTGATGTATTTAATTGTATTGATCGCAATAATTAGTTTGGAATTGGATGATTATGATATTGTTGAAGGAGGTATTATGTGGACACACGAGCAATCCGTTTACTCTGACCCTTACCTTGACCAACTAAACCATGGCCCTATCATATAAGCTGCTCCATAGTGTAATCTGTCGAGGTAAACTTGCTACCTTTCAGTGTAAAATGAGTATACAGTAGCCACATGGCTTCTTTGGTGCTGACTGACAGCTGACGGCTTTGAAAAGTTACTAGACCAAATTATGTGTCCCTACGCCGAACCATATGATCTGCAAAAGCATGTTTTTAACAGCTGTCACTTATGACAGTCAAAATTTAGGTATATACCTAAATGTTGACTGTCAGAAGTCAACCGTGAGCTGTCAGTTAGCACCAAAGAAGCCATGGGGCTACTGTACAAACATACACAAATTTTCTGTTACATAATATTAATCTTGATTAGAAATACTATGGTCCTAAATTATATTATGGTACAATATAATACTTTGACAGTTGTAATAATTGTATAGACAGGTTACTTATCACTCGCACGTAAGACCTACATATTAGAAATAATTATTCCATTAGGTAATCTGTTACTTTAAATAAAATATTTTAGTTTAATATTTATTCTAGACAGTGTTTTCAAACAAATCAAGTAAAAGAATTGATCAACAAAAAAAAATAACTATTTGAATTTATTAAAGGATTGATTCAATAATTGTAAATTCTCAGGCAATATTTTGAGTCTTTTTTCAGAAGGTTTTCATTGCATAAAGTAACAATGAAGTACTGTATATATACAACGCTTTCATTCCTAGTAAATCCATTCCGTATTCTCAGTCAACCAAGTCATAGAGTACGTACTGTAATTACAACTTCACCAACCAAGTAATGTAAATGTACGACGCTGCAGTCACAAACCGTAAAATTGTTGTTGAGAGTAGTCTTATTATTTGTGATTCTGTACGTGGAGACAGAGGGAGTCTCGCTCTACTAATGAATACAGCACGGGACAATAGGTGTGCCAGAGAGAAAGTCTGTGGGAATATATGGAGTACTCCCGTCCAAAACATGGCCTTGCTTTTAGCGTGGCAACTGTGAAGCATGTATGCGCCGCGTAGGTTTGACGGACAATGGGAATAGTCCAAAAGTTCGGGGTAACCCTTGACGACGACGTAATATGACGTCGTACGCTAATTTAAGTTCATGTGATAAGAGTAACGGAATGAAGTACAGCACTGCACACGCTAACCTTAATCATTTCGCAAGCTTGGTAACCTCAAAATTTTGATATTTGATTAGCTAGACATTCTTATTTGTTTTATTATTATTTGAGGTACTAAACGTTTACTTTCTAAACCAGCTGATTATATAAGTACGTGACTTATAAACAAACTTAAATCTATAACAGAACTAACACCAACCGTCAATTCATAGCTGTGAAACGGGAAACTCCAATTTTATTAGTGTTTAAAAAAATGAAAGTAATCGAACCAGAGATCATGCTACAAGAATTAATATAACTCTCTAGTCAAAATTTATTGTATTCCTCACCAAGCTGACTAAATAAAGAGACCCCCCCAATATTGGTGGCAGCACGGACCGAATGTCTGGCTTGTCTAGTTTGGTTTGCTGGTGCTGGAGATGTTGGGGTTTGAGTCACGGCTGTACTGAAGGGGATTTTACCTGAATGGCTTTCCAATCTCCCCATAGGCAGGTGTAGGTACATTTCCTCTAAGCTCTTATTTCCTCAACCCTACTCATTAGTGTGTTATGTCGGGTTATACGCACTTACGCTAATGTTTAATGGTAGGGACATTTTGAGATGAAATGGAGGACCTACAGTTTAACGTGGGATCCGAACCACGGTGGAGGGCTGGCATTCCACACATTCATTAGTGTGATGAAATGTGGATAGCCAGGGGTTGTAAGACGTGGAGGGGGAAGAAATACATTTTTTTAAAGGGACTACTAATAATATCCAACCAGATTTATTAATAGTTTGACAATAAAAGTGTATTGATTAATTAATAATTATTAATAAAAACATCCATTGTTCGGCAAGTGGAATATATTTCAGGCTCATATATTTGACTCGAACCCGGATATCCTAATCATCGTCAGTCGAGTCTATTGCAAGGGTGACACCTTAGACCATTCCACCACCGGAGCGAACTACCCCTCTGAACTATTTGAGCTTAACTATAATAATGAATTAAGAATGAGGAAACTAGTGTTTAGAAAAAATGTACCCGCATTAACGTAGAGAGCGTTTGGGATACTACATAATGATAGTTTCCTAAGATACCTCCATAGTTTCATTTGTTCATATTGGTATGTTATATAATATTTATAAAATAATTTCCAGTTTTTTCCTTTATTAAAGATATGTAAGCCTATGTTATTTGTTCTTAATACATTTTAATCTCATATGGCTTGTTCAAATCCTGCGACAAGAATATAACTACATTAAAATATTAATGCCTTCAATTAAAATATCACGTGCTTTGATGGCCGTATGGTCAAGTGGTCTAGGAAGTCGTTATCGCAAGATACTAGACTGGCCATTACGGGGAGATCGGGGTTTGATCCCAGTCGGGTGTACTTAGGGCGTTTATTTCCTAAATGGTTTCCCACTTTCTCTCTCCACGCAAATGCGGGTACAATTAATCTAAATTCAATATTCCTATTCCATAACACATTAGAATAATTAGTAAATAGAAGTATAATCTGAATGTGTGGTAGGACGTTGTGATAAAAAAAAAATCTCGACTCAAGTTTTTATAATATTACTTTCGAACAATAATTGTTTGCCAAGATTCCATCTAAAATACCCATTTCCTTATTTATAAATTTCTATATTATAAAATCTTATATCTTCCTCTCCTTGGTGGCAATTACTTAATCATAAGCGCCAGGAGACAGAACTTCTTAAATGATTAATACGAAGCGACACTGTGACCATGAAAAGCCAACGTAGCATTTCAAATCTCACACGAGCACACCGACATTCTTCCTTATCTGCTTCCTTCTTCCATTTCCACAATTTCCCTTATTCCTCTCCGTTTCTCTAATATTTTTTATCCTCACACTTGCTTCATTTATTAAACTCTTTGCCTATTTTCTGCGATTACCATATTATTTGTAAGGAGATATCAAATTAAATTCGCAAAAAACCAATAGGTAAGTTATAATGACAGTTTATCATTTATAAACCATCATATTATTTGGAAGAAATTATCTCTACATAAATATCAACGTTTGAAATTATCTTTTTTAGGTTATGTATGTAGTCACACAAGTATCATATTTGTAAATTATTAAAAATACACCTAAATAAGGGAATAGAACCGAGAACACTTGGTTTAGCAACCCATTGTCCTGCCAGTGAGCTATCTTTTAAAAACATTACTACTCACTGTGGGATTCTGAGAGAAAGAAAATAGTCAAATCAAAAAGTATAGGCAAATAATATTAATTATTTTAATGTAAATTTTCTGATTTTTTTTTGTCTGAGAACTAAACAACTTTCTTAAGTACTAAATTCTTCTGCATTATTTATAAAAATGTATATAAAATTATAAATATAGTTATATAAATTTATATGCATTTATATAAATATATAATTATAAACATATATTTATATATTTACTTTACATCCATTATTTATTCCAGCTTGTGTATATTTTACAACCAGCTTTCTAGGCCTGTCGTAGCTTCATGTGCCTTATAATATAAATTAAGACTAAGAAAAACATAACAACTAGTCCCCGGCCGTTAATTCATCACAATGAAAGGGTAAACCTACATTTCACCAGTAACAAATTTTTCGGCTACTTCGGGAATTGAACCCGGGACCCTTATCTCAGTAGATAGACACACTACAGAATGAGCTAAGGTGTCGGAGCATATATTTGAAATATATTTGTAATATATTATAATAATTGTATATATATGTAATCATGTATATTATCTTTCGAAAATTCTTCTGCTAAATATCAATTTAAATAATTCACAGTAAAATAAAGATATTATAGTTACTTATTGACAATTTAGCAGTATTATTCATACTTACCCATTTAAAAATGTTATTGAAAAGTATGGGATAAAAAAATATTTAGATTGATAAAATAATGGAAAATTATATCCTTTTTGTGAGTTCAATAAAATACTGTAGCCCTACCTTTTTACTTTCTCACTATCTTACAGGTGAATAAAGTATTGTGATTGTAAAAAATATAAATCTAACTCGAGATGTTGATGAATCTCGACGTTTCATGACCCCCCGAATTCGAAAAAGTGGTTTTTGAATTTCCGTCTGTCTGTGTGTACCTCTAACTAGAGCCTAAACTATTTTACCGATCTGGCTAAAACTTGGTATCTAGGGTTTTCATAGGGCTGCCCCGAGGGATTTTTGGAATTGGATATCTAACCCTAAAATTAAGGGTAGTTTACTGACGGAAAAAAAGAGAAAAAGTTGATTTTCTCAAAATCGGCTTTAACGATTTTAATTAAATTTCATTTCTAAACATTTCTAAATATTCCAAACAAAATATATACCCTCAATATTTTGGCAAAATTACTTTAAGGGCTCCGGTCTTATGGAAAAACTCTCATTTTTTTTATATCTCCGAAACTATTTGAGATATTAAATCACTTTACGTTACAAATATGTAGATTTATTTATATTACAAATATTTTATTCGGAGCATATTTTTATTTATAACCAATAACTTTCAAGATATAAGCAAATATTTATATATTTTAACTTTTCGAAAACAAAAGGTAAAGTATTGCGACCATAATTTTTTTTAACATGCAATGTTGATTGATATCTACGTCTAATGACACCCCAAACCCTAAAAAGTGGTCTTTGCAATGCCGTCTGTCTGGGTGTTTGTATAATATTAAAATTAAGAGTAGTTTAGTAAAGATCGAAAAGAGAAAAAACAGATTTTCTCAAAATCGGCTCTAACGATTTTGATTAAAATTCGCATCTAGGCGTTAATTAAGAATATAAATAAATTGGCTATTTTCATTTCCCCAAGAAATTTACTTTTAGGCTGCTTTACAGAAGCGGAAATTTCCGTATCTCTGCAACTATTTGAAATACTAAATAACTTATTATTGAAAAATTGTAGTGTTATTAAAAATTCAAAACTTTTATTTGAAATATATATTTTATAAAACCATCAGTTTCTGAGATATTGGCAGATATATTAATACAATTTGGTGAGCTTTAATTGTAAAGAGATACTTCCTAAGTTTTAACGCAATAATTCTCCAATGCCATAGAGTAATTAAATATAAGTAAGTCTCTCAAAAAGTTTATGCTATTTTTCTTAAACCTCTTAGGAGAAATGTTTGTACAACAATGATCTATCTTCTTCATTTTAAACTCACTAGTCAAGATCTACATTTTTTATTGGTCAAAATTTATAAATGAGGAATTTAATAGCAATGCGATGATATGAAGATTTGCAACACCTAATAAAATGTCGAAAATTTTAACCGGAAGTTGAAATTTTAATACTTATGGTTGACCCTTTTGGTACCAATATTGATCTTTTTTAGCGGTCCAAACATAAAAATGAGGACATTAATGTTTTAAAAATAAAATTATAAAATTTAAAACCGTGACTCAAAAAATGTTTTACATAAATATAGTGCAATTTATGCTTGAGTTTGCTAGTGTATATCATTTCTTTTTACATATATTATGAGTTTTAGTAAATATCTCCATTTTTAAACAATAGAGCTAGAAAGTCCGTGGGGAGCTCCGTACCATTCATTTAGTTCTAAATATAAAAAAATACCTACTGTCTTATGATGTATATAATATTTTTAAGCTGTTTGCTAGAATTATTAATCATTTAATTAATAATTTCATTATTGTTGCCATACTGGTGCCTATTAATTTTGTTAAGTCATAACCTTCATTAACCTAGTATCTTTAGCTCAGGTATTCAAAATTTTGTGGCGACTTTAATTATAATATTAATAACACACTTAATTCAATTAGCTAATTTACACTTTTAATTGCTTATCAGTTAATCCTTTATTCTGATACTGCCTAGTAGTGTTTTGCGCAGATCTACATTTTTACTTGTTTTATGCAAATTAATTTTTGAACTTTATTACGTAACAATCTCCATTATGATTTTCTTAGAAATGTTGTTAGGCCTGTTTGAATTGACTTAATTTCTTGATATAATAGTTTTTTTTGAATAAATTATCTTCATGTTTTGTTTCTTAGTTTATATTGTTCAATTTGACCAAATAAGTTGTACCAATTAATCTAATTAGCTGTTTCATCCAAGTACGTTCCTTATATTATAAATTTCATATTTCTCCTTACTTCAATTAAAATGAACATAACTAAAACAGTCTAATGTGCCACTTTCGTGTTGGATTGAATGGACGTTGGTGGGGAGATATAGGTTTGAATCCCAGTAGAATGTATTCAGGGTGTCTCTTACTAAATGGTTTCACAACGTTCCTCCAGTAAAATGTGGGTACATTTACTCTAAAATTCTACTTTACTCATCCTTATTCAATCAAAGCAGTAAATGTATGAGACTATTCCGAACGGGTACTAAGACGCAGTGGAAAAAAAAACTGCTATAATTTTTCATTTTCCCACAGTTTTTCCATCCTGTATATCCTATAGATAATCTTGATGAACATTTTAACGTAACACCCAGTTTATTTGGATGTGAGCGTATATTAGGTTCGTGTGTACGTCTTTACAGCCGTAAGTTTGTCGACAGTAGACTTAGTAAGTTGGTGGGTGGGTTGGACACGTTTTCAGCCTGAATGGTTCGTGTAATAGGGCGCCAAGGTAAACGTAAATTTATCGACAAAGTTAGTCTTTCCTCATGGAGGTACAAACTTGCTCAGCGAGCCAACTTATCAGTTTACGTTCAAAACAAGAATGGATACTTATACAGACATTAACATCATCTTTATATCTCAACTACTTATATAATATGAGTAACTTCTCTGAACCATATCAGTGCAGGTGACATGGCAGTCTAAGGGTAAGGTGCGAGACTTCTGTGCTGGGGATCCGGAGTTAAATTCTCGGTCCCGGCATAGATTTATCTGATTGCCCAACCCTTTCTTCACCTCTGACAAGACGTGTATTTATAACAACTTGTGAATGGGAGGAATGCCAGGCCTCCACCGTGGTTCGGATCCCACTTTAAACTGTAGGTCCTCCATTTCATCTCATAATCACCCTACCATTACACACTAGCTTAAGTGCGTATAGACCGAACGGGTAATAAGGCGGTGCTAATAGTAGTAGTAATAATAATAATAATAATAATAATAATAATAATATCCCCCTTCACCCATATAATTAGTCACACGGTCACCTTGGTAATGCATTGAATTGTCGGTGACGGTGAGGTCAGGTTTTGAATCCTTGTTGGGTATACAGAGGGTGGTATCCATCCATTGGTGGAATTACATCTTCTTTTTATTTATATATTTTTAAAAAAACGTGGCGTCAGTCTGCAAACGTGCTATACCGATCTAGCAGCCACCGTATGTTGGCGAAGATAGTGCCTCCATTTTCATATATAGGGTGTCATGTGGTCAGCCCAATAAATCCTCTAACCCTCTTCGGTGGCCACGTAGTCTAACGCGCTACTCTCGCAGTAGACTATACTTCCGATTACGGGGAGATTGAGGCTCGAATTTCGGTCGGGTGTACTGAGGGTGGTTTTTCCCAAAATGGTTTTTTACTTCCCCTCCACGCAAATGGGGATACATTTAATATTAATATAACCTTCATATTCCCTAAAACCACTAGACTAATTAGTACATAACTGCATAACCCAAATGGGTAGTAAGACGCTGTGCTAAAAAAAAAACCTCTGGCCATTAATCTCAATTTTCTAAGCTTTAACCGCTACTTCCTTCTCTTTTTTTTAAAGTAGCTCTTCATTTGTCCTCACGAGGTTTAGTTTGACCCCTTTCAAGAACTACTGTTGCACAGAAGAATCTGGAAGCTACGGGGATCGAACCCGGGATCTTTGTATCTGTAGCCAAGAACTATAACCACTAGACCACAGAGGCGGTCTTACACTTGTATAATAATATATGTGTAAATTATTTCTGTGAAATTAACCAGTCCCAAAAGAAAAATTGTATGACTTGTGCCGTTTCTTCCTGTAGTTCTGTGTCCCTACGTTGGCTGAGGGTGACTAGTCTCGAACACCTGCTGGTGTCGCGGTAACATCTAATATTCCTGAGAGCCCCGTGATGCACTGGGCCCCATTACCTTGAAACATTGGACAAGTCTTGGGAAAATACTTCACCTTTTTTTCTTTCCGACGTCACTTGCAATCTACGATTGCCGCCTCAGGTATCAGTCTTAAACTAGGTCGAAATAAATCAAGAACTCTTCGAATTTATTATAAAGAACTAGACTTGTTATTTATTTAATGATATTAAATGCGCTGTACTTACTACCGTTCATCCAGGCTATCGAAATATTTAGATTATTGGAGCAAGGAGGAGAAATGTAAAAGTAGGCCGGGGCAAAATTAAAGCCTTAAAAATTTTTTGCTCCTGAAATAATATATTTGGAAATATACACTACTATTTATTATAATTATTACACATATTAATGATATAGTGTTATTATTTCACACATAATATGGTTTATATGCGGTATTTAAAAGGTATAAGGCTACATTCTGTTGTGACCGTTTTAATTAAAGTTCAAAACATAATTTATGTCACTTAACCTGCACTCTCATCACAAATAAAATAATATTTTGTCTTTCCATAAACTCCCGCATATATTTAATGGAACCATTATGTCACAGCCTCTGGGCTAAAGCCACGGCTCTTCTTCTTCATCGTCGTAAAGGTCTCCTCCACATTTGCCACAGCTATTCTGTCCCTGCAAACTCTTCTTTGGGTGAGTTCTTTTAGTAGTTTCAGTTGTAGAAGGACCAGAGAATATTGCCACTGTTGGTGACTTGCACACTGTTAGTATTGCTTTATCTTTCAATGGTTTAGGCACAATAGCTTTATTTTTAATCTTGGTTTGAAAGCTTATTTTCATTTTACCTTGCAGGGAACTTAAATTTTCCATTTTCAAATGTTTCTTTCTCTTTTGCTAGTCGCTAAGCTTAATTAACTATTCTAATGTTTTCTGGGCTTGCGACGTGCAACTGTTGTTTTGGGTCTACTTATTAGAGCTGAATTTACCTTTAATGGTAAATATGTCAAATCTCGAAACTTTTTTTTAATGATTTTTGGTCATCTGTTTTTCCTTCACAGTTTTCTTTAATCGATGACTCAAGAGAGTTTGAAACCATTTCATGGGAATGTTCGATTAAATCGACTGGACCAAGTTCCATAGTCCCTCCAGTATATTAACGGGCATCATCAGTGACTCCAGTGTCTTCTATCTCATCATAAATGTCTTCTTGTTAATTAGGATTCTGAGAAAAATTTGGGTCGTCTGGATCATCTTGGACATCAATGTCTTTATGCGCAGTGGTGTCTTCAGACTGGGCCAGGTGTTCATTTGGTGTAGGCTCACTGGTTAATTTAGATGAAGAAAAGTTTTCATCTGGAAGCACATCTTCATCAAACGGACAGATATCTGTTATTATGAATCCTGTAATGGGATTGTGAAATGTTGTAGATATGCAGGAGTGAACATTGCCAAAAATCATCTCTGGTAAGAGCTCTCCCAGGATGATTGCTCATAAATTTCCTGCAGTTTTCCCTATATGGCCACTCCTTGGGGTAAAATGACCACAAATGTAAGTGTTTAAAGACCACTCTGTTGTAAAATACTAGCATACAGTTTACGCACAAATTATTTTTCGTTTCTTATTATATACATGACAAACAACATATTCCAGTGATTTGTCTATCGAGATGTACTGCATGATAAATATTATAGGCTTTAAATTCTTACCCCTCTCTTAGCTCTTGATTGAAGAAATCATGTTAAAAAAAGTTTTCTGCCATTCACGCGCACACCGATAAACCAAACATCACACACTTGCTGCTAGCTACTGTAAAAGCTTCGTCTGAATTTGAGCGACAAATTGAAGTTCAGACAGCCGCTAGAAGTAGCTACATACCAACTGGAGAAAAATATATATAGTTAGTGACCGTTTTCCCCCCAGTAGCCATTATGCCCTTGTCTACTCTGTATATATATATATATATATATACTACATAACACTGCATCTTACTACCCGTTAGGCTTATAGGCTTATGTACTATTACGCTAATGGTTCTAGGGATTAAGACGGTTAGATTTATAGGAAGTATACCAGCATTTTAGTTGAGGGAGAGTGGAAAACCCTCAGTACATCCGACCGAGATTTATCCCTGTGAATGGGGAAACCAACATCTCACCAATGATACATGTTTCATCACTACCAGGAATCAAACCTTAGCTCAGTAGACATACATGCTACCAGCTGAGAAAAGGTGTCAAACTTCATATAATAATCGATATTCGATGAACGGTACTCAACAATTTTCATTTTATAAAAATGATCTCTAGTTATACAAAAAGAAGGGTAGTTGTAGAGCATAATTATAAAAGTTGAAAATATTTTTATAAAGAAGTCTGCAGCTTTAATGAGGTTTTACGGATAAAAAAGCTATTGGGTATTGAAACCTTACTGGCAAAAATTGTTGTAAAACCCATTAGTTAAAAAAAAAAAATATTACGATATAAATCAATAGCGTGAAATTCAATATGCTATTTTCTGAAAGGAGAGGTTAAAGTGAGATTGAGAGCCATGGTCTGATTACTAGTGGTTGCGGGTATCTATGTACAGTACACACATAAATACACAAAAGGATTCTCATATAAATTAGGTATATACATGATTAAAACAAAAACACAGGTTTGTTTATGTGGTCGTCTCACTCGGACCTAAACATATATGTTCGAAACATATGAATAATAAAACAAGTCAAACCACTTTTGCTTTCCGCCCGACATATTTTTGGAATGTTTGGATAAACTTTAGTCTCATTAATTATGAAAAGTTTGTTTTGATTTAATTAAAAGAGCTGGTTTGTTGTCTATTGCAAAATTATGAAAATAAACAGTATAGTACAGTACTTCCCAAAAACATTTAGAAAGGCAAACCCGATTTATAGAACAACTAACTTTTGAGATCTACCTAACCTTAATGGACATGAGAGGAGGAGATTGTGGGGAGGCGGGGTAGCTTAGTTATTATTGAATATAATTTTACAAAAAACTTATATATATATAATAATGAGCCATGTGATTGTTTCTGTTCTTGACGACATTTACATCCACTAGTCATTTTAAAGTACAAGTATTTTGAAAATTTGTGGTTTTTAATATCGATTTTTTTACTTTTTAATTGCTTATAGTTTTTTTCCCCAAATAATTACAAGATTATCACTTTAAAAAAAAAATTTGCAGCCCACCAAATATCGACTAAAATCGACTCGCGACTCAGCCACAGTCCGGGAACTGAATATATCGCCCTGGAATGTTGACTTTTATTACAATAAAGCATGCCCTTAAGGTGGGATGGAAGGGTATGCGTGTTTTTGCAGTTTTTATAGCAAAACTTTTTTTTGTATAAATAAATAAAATATTTCTCCATTAGAAACATAGAGTTTAATTTTCTTCACATGGTGATATCAAACAGTTCTTAAATATCTATCATGAACAAAGCGGCACTATATAACAACCTGTTTAAATGAAGAGAAAAAGTTGTCATTAAATTTAAGGATACCCTTGACAAATATTCAAGAAATATTAAGGTCACGATGTGAAGAAAATTAATTTCTAATGGAGAAATATTTGATTTATTTGCATCAAAAAAAATCGTTTTGCTATAAAAAGATCTGCGAATCAATGGTCTTTTCTCGCGTCCCCTTCCACCCCACCTTAATTTGGCTGTGAAACCAAAAGTTTATTTTCTTTTAACCATTTTTAGGCTTATCTATGGTGTGAATATTGATAGTTGCTTAAATAAAATATATATTACTATTTAACATGATGGCTGCTCTCTTGGATCAGCATGCTTGGCTACTAAATTATAGTTCCCGGGTTCAATTCCCGGCGGTACCATATATATTTATCCTTAAGGGGAGTTGTTCCTATGGTTACTATGGCTTGGTTAATTAGGATTAAGTTAAATGCTATACTTATATTTATTTACCACCGCATCTTACTACCCGTTCGGGTTATAAGCTTAAATACTAATTACGCTAATGGGGTAGGGATTGGGAAGGTTGAATATAGAGGAAGTGAACCCGCATTTGAGTGGAGGGAGAGTGGAAAACCATTTAGCAAAAACCACCCCCAATTCACCCGACCAAGATTCGAACCTTGATCTTCCCGTCCTCGGTGGTCGAGCTCAACACGACTAGCGCGTTAGTCAACTACGCCACCGAGGCGGGTTGTTATACTTATACTTGCACAACATAATCGTTATCATCATCCCACCATATCACCAGGGTGAAGTAGCCGCACCTATGTGGAGGCCCAACCTCAGTAGACGGTTACATATCCACCATTGTCAGTAGAAGACCAGGAATGGCCAATCGACAGATACTGGTGGCAAACGCAAGAGCAAAAAAAAAACTTTAAATAATAAGAAATATGCAAATCTCATACAGCCTGATTTTGATTGGAGAAAACCTTTAACAGTTACAAAAGTACTACAATCATTTTCATTTAAATTTATGTAGACTTCAATAAAAATTCTGCCTTAGGACCCGATATTTGTGAATTCAAACCTAGCCGGGGTTGACAGATTTTTCTTTAGTGATAAAAAGCCGCAGAACAACTTCCTTTGGAGAGTAGTATTAGAAACTTTAAATTGAAATATGGCACATGGACATGGGAATCGAACCCGTGACCTTTGGCTTATTACGCCAATGCTCTAACCACTGAGCTTACCAGGAGTAAGCCAACTATCGAGTCTAAGGTGGCTGCGTTATCTGATAGCTCGTGATCTTAATAAAATCACACATTTGTAGCCGACGATTTCCGCAGGTCCATCATAGACTCTGCCTTAAAATATGAGTGAAGAATGACTCTGGGCACGGGACGATTCTTGGATAACTCAGTGGTTAGAGCATTGGCGTACTAAGCTAAAGGTTCCGGGTTTGATTCCCGTGTCCAGGTTTCATTTTTCCATTTTAAATATTAGTGGTTAGGTCATTGACGTACTAAGTCAAAGGTCTTTGATTCGATTCCCGTATCAAGGGGTTATTATTTAATCGAGAGGATATGATATTTAGATGCGGCTCTAACCGTAAATAACAAATAAAATAGCTGGGGTATTGAATCCAGTATCAGAAAGTTACAACGAAGATAATTAAAACAGCTCTCGGCAGAAGCCATAAAACTTCTATCATACCCAACTGTGGAGTAATTAGAAGAAATGTCACATAATTATTTTGAAAGTGACTCTGACAGAGATTCTGAGTAATGTATTTACTGTATATTATATGCAATATATTTTTATTTTGTGTAATTAGTTGTTTATTTGCATTAAAAAAATCACTTTTATATTTTACATTTTTGTATACTTTTTTTTATCAGTATCTAGTCTATAATATATTTTTCTATCAAATTCTCTGTACCGATGGATTTCTGTATAGCCTAGTATGGGTTTTATGGTTGGGTACATGCAAATAAATGAATAAATAATGTAGGGTAGGATACACTTATCAAAAACGAAGTTTATATGAAACATTCATTGTATTCTTGATTAAAAACCCCCAAAAATCTCCAACCATAAATTTTTTTATATTTAAGAGTACTTATTTTTGAGGGGTTTCAATCCGCTATATTGGATCGCCAAATATTTATTTCGTAATTTTGATATCGGATACGTTATCAGCGACCCCCCCAAAAAACTAGCACAGTTTATTGGACGATATATGTGATTTTAAGGGCTTTAGCCACATTTTCTTGAAAATTTCCCACTGTGTGTCGGGGAGATTGGGGTTTTAATCCCAGTTGGATGAACTGAGAGTGTTTTTAACTCGGATGGTTTCACATTATTTTCCCACATAGATTCTGTAATAATATCTATACAATTCTCCACTCAAAATCTATATTTCAATAGCTTAGTTATTAATGTATGCATAGGCTTATAAACATATTGCGTGACAACACGCTGAAAGGGAATTTCGGATATTGGGTGACGAGTCGAGTTATTTAGTTTGTTCCGAGCCTGTGTTGGCAGGGTAAAAGAACGACCATATATTTGAGATCTATTTATGGGAATATACATCTGTATAGTGTGTTGTGATCTAGTAGCACGGGTGTGTTTATCCTTCAGAAATAGAAAACGTAAGGAACTACAGTAAAACCTTGGATTGCGTGCATAATTCGTTTCGTAAACGTGTTCGTAATACAAAGCACTCGTATATCAAAGTGAATTTCCCCCATAAGAAATAATGGAAACTCAGATGATTCGTCCCACAACCCAAAAATATTTAATCTAAAAATGATTAATACCTTTTTTTATTTTCGTTATTTAAATGTAACTGTACTGTAATCAAATTTATTAATTAAATTTAATGGTGGCTGGTGTGAGGTGGACGAGAGAGATGAGAGGAGGAGGTGTGTTATTGTTTAGGTTGACTTTCACTGTCACTAACGGAATCACCGCTATATGTTGGCTCACTCAAATATTTTTCTTTTTGTGCGGCTTTAAAAAAGAACTACTCGTATTGCAAGATATCGCTCGTTTATCAAGTTAAAATTTATTGAAAATTTTTGCTCGTCTTACAAAACACTCGCAGACCAAGTTACTCGCAATCCAAGGTTTTACTGTATTACTAAGACGCATAAAGAATGAATTAAAATATATATGAAGAAAACTATTTTCATTTGCTGTACACAAAAAATAAATATTTGTAATTTCTGGAAGTTCCTTACTACCATAATCTTACTATAAGTTACATAGACGAATAAGATACATCTTAGAAGATTATTTATTCGATAAGCTATTATATTATGTATCGCCCTAAATAAATTGAAATACAGTAATTTATGTAAAAGCCTAAATTACTAAGTACAGTACATACCTTTTGATTCAACTTTCAAGTTGTTGTTTATTACTAGAAAGTACATCTTAGAGCGATTGCATCCGTGATAGATATAAACCTATCTTTCTTGAGTTCCCTACTCTTTAACTAGCCTTGCGTGAATAATTCAACCTTTGCCGTATCCATTTCCGCTCCCCCCTCCCCTCCTTTTATAAAAAAAACTATTCCATCATTTGAACAAAAGGTAGATTACTTTGGGGCACTCAGAAAGTCAGCAATAATCCACATAGAGATTTAGCTAGCCATGAAACGACGTAAAGTCAAGTTTAGCCCATCAATTACCAAACCCCCGAGTATAAGCTGTATTTTTTCCCTTATTTTTCCGTGCTTGGACAACAGATGGTGCTGCTACTGATCTGAATCATGTTAGGTGCACCAAGACCTAACTTTTAGCAAGATTGGATTGAAGGATTTTTTTTTTTTACTTCCGCATTTATATCATAGGGTGATCACTAAGTTGTTTCTCAATGGACGTGGAAATATTTTGTAAAAGTAGGAGATTAATTGTAAAACATAGTAATTAAGTTAGTATCTGTTCAATATGCGTTTCTGCCATTGGTAATTAATACACAGTCTAAGTGATACTATTTATCAGCCGAAACAAACTTAATAATATCTTATTCTTTCTTACGAATTGGACTAAACATTAATACTACTCCATTTAATGAGTCATTTGCATCTCTGACTTTTTGAGTACGTTCCAGTTCCCCGCATTTAATTATAGTAATAAGAGATGAGGGAAGTATAATATATAGAAAATGTACTCAAAAATAAAAGGATAGAGCGTAGTAAACCATTTAGAACCCCCACACCCCACCCCCCAAACCTCAGTACAATTCAGTCCATGATTCCAACCCAAACCTTGCATCACTGACAAACAAGACTATACGAGTTTTTCTTAGCACCGCGTCTTACTACCCGTTTTAGTTATACGCTTATGCACTAATTTCGCTAAGGTTGAGTAAGGTTGAATTAAAAGAAATGTATCCGCATTTGCGTGAAGAGAGAGAGAGTAAGGGAGAGAGTGGGAAACCATTTGTGAAAAAATACACCCAACCGGGATAGAACCATGATCTCACCATCATCGGCAGTCTAGTATACTGCAAGAGTGGCCACTTATACCATGCGGCCATCGAAGCGGGTTATACGAGTTGAAACACCTATGTATATTGCTCACCTATACGGTTTAAGATGTTTTAATCAGCGACATGATTAAATATAGCGTCTTGAATAAGAACCTTTTTAATTATATTCATGACGTAAGAGATGGATCACAAGAAAGGTCTGGAAATTAAGCTTAATTCAACAAAAGTGATTCGTTCACGTAGTCCATTCTAGCCGGCTGATCCGCTTAGAAACGCAACTCTTACAGATTGTTTATTTGTTTGGAAACAGATGGAAATGTTCAGGCCGAGGGTTGGAAATAAAGGGTAGGAGGGGTGTCGATGGGGGAATGGAAGTGAAATCCGCCCAGGGAAATCACACCAAGTGTATAATCAAGAAGAAAAAAAAAGGGGAGGGGTGAAGGTTAATGACCCGAGATATGCAGATGAGAATTATAAACGGCGAAGTAGCAACAATTTTTGTTCCATTCCTTTCCTTCTTCCATTTGTCTTCAGTCCCAGAAAAGGGTGAGGCATAGATATTAGGGAGTAAAAATGAAAGTATTGCAATGATAATAAAATCACCCCTTTCTGTTATTCACATATTATATTCCACAAAACACTCCAAAGCTCCTAAAGAACTATTTCCTATATTTGTGGTAATTAATCTGAGGTATGGATTAAAATGTGCCTGTGAACAATCCTAATTTACTCTTACAGAAGCCGTTTATTACTTTGAACCAAATCGTATGTAATTAAAGGTGGAACGAAAGGGTACGCAATTTAATTATCGTTCTTTCGCAGTTTTTATGATAAAAAATAAGTTCTGATCAAAATAAATAAAATATTGCTTCAGCTAATACATTTAGTTTATATTTCCGCACATTTCACTCTCAATATTTTTGGAATATCCATCGTGGGTATTACGTCCATTTGACCAAAACTTTATCTCTTAATTTAAAAAGTTTCAGTTTATATTTCAATATATTTATAACAGATATTCAAGAGTTGTTGAGATAAATAAATGTAAAGAATCAAACTAAAAGTATTTAAATAAGCAAATTTTTTTTCTTAAACCTTTTTCTTATAAAAACTGCAAAATTTCATAGATTAGCCAAATAATGTAAAAATTTGGGTTTCTTAAAATGGTAGGTTTTAGCAAAACGCCTACGTGTAAAGTTATTAATTTTATAAACAGATAGTTTCTGAGAGAGTCATGTAAATGTTACACCAACAGGTAGATAAATACGTAAGAGCTTATTTTGCAGTGCAGCTATACCTTCATTTACGACACTTTAACTTACGACAGTTCGCACTTACAACTATTTGCACTTACGACGTTTTTTAATTGGCTCCATGCCCCGAAATTTTGAGGCACTTGCCTCGCGGATACGACATCTAAGTAACATGACGCTACCGCTTACATCAGTGTCCAGTGATTTATTTGTATGGTTAATCTCTTTCGGAAAATAAGGTTTACAGTGTTTATTTTTGCTACAAATGTGCTATTTTCGATAGTTAGGTCTGTATATGACGATTACAGTGAAGTACATGTATCGATAAATGAAAAATATTGTAATGTTTCGAGTTGCGAAGGTTTTCTAGTTCCGACGGTGGTCTGGAACCTAACATATCGTAAGTGTAAAATAATATACCTATATCTTTTACTACTTGTCCGGACTACCCTCATTTAGTTAACAACTCACGTTTCGGACCAGACTGCCGCAGACGGAGAAATCGGGGTTCGATTCCGGTTGTGTACACTGAGGGGGTTTTACTTCTAAATGGGTTTACACTCTCCTTCCACGCAAATATGGGTACATTTCCTCTAAATTGAGCCTTACAAATCCCTAACCCATTAGTGTAGTTAGTACATAGGCGTATAAACCAAACGGGTCGTAAGACACGTTGATAAAATAAAAGTTAAACACTCGTGAAGTTAATATGAGGAAAGTAAAATTTAAAGGAATTGTTTCAACATTCGGATGGCAGTAGTGTGGAAAACCATTTATGTACAATAAAAACTACTCTCATATCTAGATGGGATTTTAATCCTAAGCTCTACATCACCAACATATCGGATTGGACGAGCTTCCATTTTATTCCGAGTGCACGTCGGGGTGGATAGGTAGATTATTATTATTATTATTATTATTACTATTATTATTACTATTACTATTATTACTATTACTATTATGTGGTTCAAAATTACATCAACAAAGAAAGTGTTGGTATCTCGGAAGGAGTAGAACCCAGATATCTTATCATCAACTGTATCACCATTTATTTGCAGATCTTGTCTAAACAGTAGACCTATAACAATTTGGATATATTATCAGATTGTGCTGATTGTTAATCTTGATATGTTATAAACACTCGTTAAACTCGGTGGTCTTTGAGTAATTTGCTTGCCTCAGGCTCCGATGTTCGTGGGTTCAAACCTAGCCGGAGTCAACGGATTTTTCTTGTCCTATAAACATCCGTAGCACATTTTCCTTCGAAGGAGAAGTAAAGTAAATTAAAAGTAATTTAATTCAATATTAATTTTAAAATTATATAAGATAAAAATGTTCTAACACTTTAAATATATTTATTTTCCAGAGAATTTAAAGTCTTAAAATCAAAAAGTTTAATTAATGTGAATGTTGTCGTTTCTTACATAAAATTTTAATTCGTGGTCGAATAGAGGAAAAACTCTCATTTCTTGTCCAACTGAAATGTCTCTCTGCGCATGCGCATTCTAAAGTTTCATCGTATTGTCACCAACTTGTACGCTCAGTGTGTCTGGAGGAATCACGACAAATAATAGTATGTCATGAGCAGAAAAGTGTTGAGAACGACTGGTCTAAACCAGCAGTCTCACCAAGAACAAAATTACCGCTAACTGGAGGTTTAATTTCGAGTCTCAAATTGGTGCACTGGGGGTTGTATGTAAATTTTAATTCATCTCCGTGGTTTTCCCATCTCATCTCCATGCTTACGTCGGCGCGCACCCTTTAAGCTTCCTTCCTAGCCCCTACCCTTTAAGTTAAGCAATCAAGGTATTGATGTTAAATGTAATATGTAATACTTTTTTTTTCAAAAAGCTTCACTGATAGATGAAAGTCACTACTTTTGTCTCAGCTTCTAAATTAAAAATTCCATAAAAATTATTGAACACGAGTAATTTATGAAAAAGCTTTTATCTATGAATTATTTAAGCATCGACACACCCATTACAATATTTTTAATGTTCAAATATAAGTATAAGTTTATTATTGCGAAATTCTTTGTAAATCTTTTATTTATTTTTATATATATTATATATCACAAAAAGTTATATTTGATATCAATATGATATAATTTTTAACATTGATTCATGCTTGGAAATATTACTGTAGCTGAGGACACCGTTTTAAAGATAGAGCTAATAATTAATACTGTCCATCTTAAGGTCATTTGAGAATAAAAATTACTAAGAATTTTTTATTATATAGCATATTAGTGGGGAAGCTAATATAGGTGAAGGCAGAGGGTTATCTTGAGAAAAAAAAACCCAGTGGTAATGTCTCAATCCATTCCAAAAACACCTATCTGATAAGGAATATGGCGTCCACTTTACTTGGGTGCGTCATTAGATGAGATTATCTGAATCTGTGCCTCAGCCGGGCATATTATGTTCTGATAGTCGATGTTGTCGCTACAATCGGTACAGCAAAAACAAGAAATTTCATGAAAATATTGCACTGTTCGATTTGGACACATTAATAAAATAAACGTGCAGGGTTGGATTAAAAAACAACTTAATTATAAATTAATAACGAAATTGTGTAACACAAAGGGAGGTGAAATTATCGTGAAATAAAAAGAACATAATTTATATAAGATTAAGAACTATGTAATTCTACAACTTTGAAATTGATTATTTACTTATTCTATCGTATTAGGAACTCGAAAATTCACTGTCGCACTTACAAAAATACGCCACCTATCCCTATCGTGGGATAGTTCCATCCAGTCCACCTCATTACACCCAATCTCTTTCAGGTCCATTCTAATGTTATCCTCCCTTCTGGTTCTAGGTATTCCCATTGGATTTGCCAGTCTATGCCCTGAACAAGGTTCTAGATTCTCCCATTCACGTTGCATGCCCTTTCCACCGTAATCTTTGAGACATGATTATCCTTAAAATGTATTATGTTGAGTACAGGGTATGTAACTCATCATTATGTAACTTCCCCCAATATCCAGTAGCCTCATCCCTTTTTGGACCCAATATATTCCTAAGCACCTTGTTGTACTAATTACACTGGTGGTATAGGGATTAGGAAGGTTTAATTTATAGGAAGTGGTACCCGCATTTGCGTGGAGGGAGAGTGAAAAACTATTTAGGAAAATCACACCAATGCACTGGACCATAATCAAATTCCGATATGCCCGTCTTTGACAGCGTACATTAATTAATTTACCTTAAAAATGATACGGAAAAAGCATAAAGTATCAAGTTTGACACGTGAACTGAAATTATGTGAAATCATTGAATCACTATTTATATCTTATCATAAATTTGTTAAATCTGTGAAATAAATTTTTATTGTATAATGATCGTAGATGATTTAGTTTAACATTCTAAGTAGAAGTAGACAATTTTATTAAAAAAGTACAAGTGTTAATAGCTATCTCAACGAAAATTTGGAATGTTTTAGAGATTAATCTTCTCCCTGCTTTGTACTCATTCCTTTAAGTGAAGTCACTTAACATTCAAGACCCGGTCTGGAGTGCTGCTTCCACCTCGAAGACAAGTTAAAGCATCGTATCAACTGAAGCTCGTAATACCATCAACCCCCCACTTCCAGTCTTCTCATTTCCACACCACCTATTTAAACTACGTGCTCTCCTGATTTCCACATCTTGATGCTTCGGCTACATGAACATGAAAGCTAATGGAGACAAATATTTACTCCACAATATTTAGTGAAACTATTACGAAATGTCCGGTATTCAATTTATCCTTTTACGAATAAGTGTCTGATCTTCTAATCAAGACAGAGACGCTGTTAAAAATTGTAACTTTACTAAGGAATATACAAACAAACTGGTTAATATATAACTAAATAAATACCTTAGTTTTGTTCTAAATAAAATTGGTTATTAGTCCATAAATGTTACTTATATTAAATTTTATTTTATTTGTATACACTTTTTTTTTAAATAATCATAATAAAAATTTGGAATGTAATACTAATTTTACTTATATTTATAGGTTATAAATAATTTACAATTAAGATTAAAATGACCCGCCTCGGTGGCGTAGTTAGCTAACGCGCTACTATCGTGGTGAGCCAGACTGCCGAGGACGGGGAGATCAAGGCTCGAATCTCGGTCGGGTGAACTCAGGGGTGGGTTTTCCTAAACGGTTTTCCACTCTCCCTCCAAGAAAATGCGTTTTCACTTCCTCTAAATTCAACCTTCCCTATTACCAACCCATAGCGTAATTAGTACTTATACGTATAACCTGAACGGGTAGTAAGATGTGGTGCTAAAAAAAATTGTTAAAATGTGGCTATAAGCTGCTTCGTAAACCTCTTAGCACAATACTGAATTTATAATATAACTTGAAACTACTTCTTTTTGTAAGTTGTACATTCAATTCATAGACTATTAATAGATTAATTTAAGGGTTAGGGATAGTGACGGTATTTTGGAGGATGTAGATAAAGATTAGCGTGTAGAACATATGAAAAAAACCAGTGAAATATCGTTTGTTGAAAACTACCCCCAGTCATACAGCTGATATTTAGACTTTGAACTATTCGTTACCAGTGTTCCAGTTTATCTGTAAAAATCCTGCATAAGCGGGGGGTGGGGGAGCGGGGGACAGGAGGAACAAAATCTAAGGCAAGGATGGGAAATCTTTGGCACGCGAACAAGATTTGGGTGGTAAGGCAATATGAAAAAAATCAAAACTATATAAAAACTTTCCCCAAAGTGTTTCTTTTTAATCAATAATATTTCTACAGCCATGTCATTCACAGGTCACGTTGAACTTTGTGAAGTCAACGACAAGAAATCGGCTTGTTTGTTGATGAAAATAACTAGTTAAAAACCGAACATACATATTTCTCTAGTAAAATACAACATGTTTCAATCTATAACACAAAATATTATGTAATTGTTTTTATTTTGACATTTATATATTTATTATATTTTTTACCCTTTAAAGTGTAAGGCTATTTTTAAAGTTTTTACTACCCAATTCGGTGGCTGCATCGTATAACGTGCTACTCTCGTGTTAGACTAGACTACAGATGCCGGGGAGAATGTAGATAGATTCCATTCGGGGGTACTGAAGTTTTAACTAAATGGTTCCCCAATCTCTCTTCATGCAAATTCGGGTACACGTCCTCTCAATTCAACCATATTAGTCCCTAACAAATTAAAGTAGGCTCCTAAATAGCACATAGGCCTAAAGCTTGAATGGGTAGTAAGACGCGGTGCTAGAAAAAGATTTTACTCTAAGTTAATGACATTAATATTGTCCAAGACATTTTAAAAATTTGACAAATTTTTCTTCCTTAAAATTTAGTCATTAGTAAAATATTTACAATTTTATTTGAGCTGTTCATTACATTTCATAACATTCAAAAGTTTTGATTTTTAAATACTCACTAAGCCACTTTAAAAGAGTGGTGGCACACTGGACTAGTTCAAAATTCATCTAGTTCTTAAATGGCACAGGGGTTCACTATTTCAATAGATTGGATGGCCGGTGACGGGGAGGCTAGGGCCTATATCCCGGCTGGAGTTACTTAGGTTGGTTTCTCTAAATTGTTTCCCACGCAAATTCTGGTACATTTCTTTTGAATTCTACTGCATTCATCCCTACCCAATTAGTATAAAATATGAGTTAAGCCTGGACGGGTAGTAAGATGTTGTGCACCAAAAAGGGTGAATTGAGAGATTTACGTCTTAGCCAGGTTGACCACTGGTGCAGGTATTGGAAATACCGGCTCTGAAGATTATACATTTCGTGTTTCAAATGCTTTGGGAAGGCCATTGTTGATTCAATTTATAAAAGCCATTTTAAATAAAATAATTATGTACACAAAAGATGTGTTTGGTAAAAAATTTTTTTTTTATTCAACCTTAGTTTTATCCACTTGATATACATCTATGAAAAGTGCAAACGTTTTAAAAATTGAGTAATTTTGAGCTTTTTTTAAAGCTTAACTTTAATTATAGTTTATATTTTATTTTTAATGTTTTTTTTTAATTGATAATTTTATTGAATAAAATATATTACTTTAAAATGTATATTGAATATGATAAAAAGGTATTATTTATTTTCAGTTTTAAAGCACTTAATCAAATGATTTAAAACTAATTTTGTTGCCTTGGCATTCGGAATTTATACATAAAGCTTGTATACGAACTTATCTATTCGGAGGTAAATCAAATATTAGAAAGCTATCAAACAATATTTGTAAATTTTAAAGTATTTATTACAAGAGTAAAGGTGCAATAAATATCACCAGATAAACTTCATCCCATCAACCTTGTCTGAACACAATATCTGATCGAGGCAATCAAATTAATTCAATCAATTAAAACCTGTCAAGTGTAAATTCCACCTTTACCCTTCACCCCTCCCCCGCCCCCCCCCCTTCTCCCGAAAGCGAGTCCAAGTCATACACTAGACACACATTAAAATATTTGCGAATCTTGATGGAATCAACTCACCCCCTTGGGTACAGGGAGATGGGTTCGTGGACGGCAAGCNCCCTGTTCTTTCTCTCCCTCTCTCTCTCTCTTAACATTCCGTTTCGTTCTTTTCATTTCCTCTCTATCACACACAGATAGTCCTCATGCACTCTTATTCTTTCTATTTTATATTTTTACCCTTGTTTACCTTTTTATACATTTTTTTCCCCTTAACCTTTTTTTTCTTTTCTTCTTTTTACACCTACCCAGTCTCAATTTTGTATCCTTTTTTATACTTCCTTCTTACGTTTACTTCTTACTCTTTCTCTTATAAATTCACTCACTCTTAATGTGTGTTTGTCTTTTTCAACCGTCCTATCTTCCTCTACTATTCTCTCTCTCTCCCCTATCCCCCAATACCCTTAGAAATACCCCCACATCATCCTCTCCATTTTCTATGTCCTTCCCTTCACCCCCTTATTCGATTAGCTTTCTTGGTGTTTGCTCCAACATAGTGTTAACTCGAGTGAAACTATAGCGCTCTAAACTCCACTCGGCTCCTAGTAATGAGTTTCTGCTGAATGGTTGGATGCAGTGGTGCTAGCTCATGCTGAAAATAACCCCGAAAAATACTTGTTTTCGTTTCTTAAAATAGGTTTTAGGATTAAGCTTATAAATCGAGTCATTCAAAGCTGTTTCTTAAGTGATACTTCCTGAACAATTTTAATTTAAAATATTATATTTTTTTAATATCTAACATTAAATCAGAAAGTTTTAAAAAGAGTATCTCGTTACATTTTAAGGTTAGTTTTTGTTCTTAATATCCCAAATGTCATAAAACTTTTAGATAATATCATTAATGTTTTATGCTTATTCAAAAAAATGGACGTAAGAAAATTAATTCATAAGTTATATCTAAAGTTATTTAATTTTAAAATTAAAAAATAAATAATAAACAGTATGAGGAAAAACTGTATTATTTAGTGATATTACACATAATTTAATTAAGTTCAAGAACAATCGTTTGAAAAATTGGATGATTCAATGGTATGTGTGTGTTATTCATACATATGTATGTTTTCTTCAGCTAGTCTTTGACATATTTTAACAAATCTAAGGACACAAGACACTTGAGAATGTTAAGAAAATAAACAGGGTTGATCTGGAAAAGGGATACAGTAAAATATCTGCGTCGGTGGGCATACAATCTAGACGTCAAGTTCCTCCGATTTGGTTGGCCAGTGATGGTCAGTTTAGCGTTCTTGTTTTATCTTCTCCCTCCACGCAAATAAATATTTATTTCCTTTTAGCTCTTCTGTCTTCATACCTATCTCATTATTGTAATTAGATTCAAATATCCCGGTTCGGTAGTGAGACGCTATAAAAAATATCAATATGTAATTTCGCGATTAAGCTATTGATAATTTACTACCACTGGACCGGAATAATTTACGTAATATTGGGTTCAGAACAATATTCTATATATCGCTGATGAAGGAGATCGGGGTTCAAATCCTAGTCGCGTCCATTGAGGATGGTTTTCCCTAAATGGTTTCCCAATACCCTTCCACGCAAAGGAGGGTGCATTACTTCTAAAATGGTTTCTTCTTCATACCTAAGCCAATTAGAGTAATTATCATTTATGCGTATAACCTGGACAAGAATAAGACGCTGTGATAAAAAATAAACAATCCTTTGAAGGCATTAGATTATATTTTAAAATGTATGTGTTCATTATTTTACTCAGAGGCTCCTAATTAGTACCGAATTCTACATATTATAATTATAAGTTAATTAATTTACGGGTATGTGAAAGCAAGTGAAATGTTATAAAATCCATTTAATTCGGGACACCTTTTGTGAGAGAGCCATCTTTATCATGTGTGTGTACATTAAAATCACTCCATCTCAAGTTGAGCTAAGAATAGTAAAGTTGTGACACTAGATAATATCATTAATAAACGTTTCGTTATCGTTAGAACACGTTAAATAGGTCAACTCCAAGTCAACGTAAACAAAATTCAGTAAAGTTCAGACTGGTTAATTAATCAAAGGTGAGATAAAGCAGTAGCTAAACTATTAACATAAGTTAAATCGATTTTAGGTACGATCAATAATGATCAATAATCTTTATTGTAACTTATATCCTGTTACATGTATCTTACTACCCGTCAGGTTTATCCGTATAATCACACTTATGATGTAGGATTGAGAAAATTAAAATTTTTAGGAAATAAACCCTCAAACGCTTATAGGCAGAGGGGATAACAATTTAATAAACATCATCTTAATAAGATTGGCCGGGATTCGAGCCTTACACCCTCCATTACCGATAAACTAGATATTACGAGATTTATTCTTTTTTACGTGTAACTACCATTACTATTCAGTTGTACTATGTCGAGTTTGGTGGAGTTCAGTTTTGTTTATTCAAGCCAAGAATATTTCAACTGAGTTAATTCATGTTAGACATAGATAAGATCAGTTTAGTAAGTTATTTCAATTTTAGTCTGTTTTATTAAAATCTTGTTGATCTCTCTCAAGTCCAGTAAAGTTCAGTTGAATTAAGGCAAGAATAGCCAAGTTAAGCTTAGTTCACTAAAGTTTAGTCTATCTCTTTATAACTTTTAGAACAATTTAAAGCTCTCGACCAAACTTTGAGGATGAGTGGGAAACCATCATGGAAACTTATGGAATTTCTTTGGTAAGGTTTCCTCTTTCGTCAAACATTTATTCTCGACGTCATCCACAATTTCAAAAAAACAACAACTATGAAACCATAAACATTTGTTTCTAATATTATTAACGTATAAAATGTATTTACACTATCTAAGCTATAGTATTATTCAATTTGGGAGAACCTTATTGTATAAATGGTTATAATTGCAGACAGGTATATTCCTATGAAGAGTATACTATCTATCCTTTTCATACGAAAGTGTATATTCTTGTCAAACACAACATCGACCTATTTGATGCGTCTAAACTGACAAACGAGAGCTCTTTAATACAAATGTTTTTACTTGAATATGCGAATATGCTATTATTATTAAAACCATTTTTACCAGAGTTAAAAAGTTCACCCCCTCCAAACCGCCCCCCAGACGTCCCTCTGGAGCCACTTGGGGTATGGGGCCCATCTTCTAGTAGAGGAAAGCCCTCGATACCTTATACGGAAAAAAAAATCTGAGTTCTTCCATCTCCCTCCCCACCAGACGCACCTCTGGAACTGCTGGGGTTATGCGACCCATCTTCTGGTGGGGGTACCCCTTGAGACCTTATCCAAAAACTTCCCCCCCCCCCCCAACCCATNAAACCCCCCCCCCCCCCCCAACACATACACCCATCAGGAGAGGAGATACCTGATAGCTTTATTGATTCAAGAAAATACATGGGGTACAGTCAACATTAATACAATTAAATACTTATTTCTAATGATGAGGCGCCTCACGTTCGTCTCCCTCTGCCACGCCTGCGGTATGTTCCTACTGATCCTCCGCCACCTCCTCTCGGTGGATTGTAGCTCGATGCTATTATTGTTGGTGGAATAAAACCCGGTAGGTATATGGCAGCTACGGCATCCCTTCCGGATGCTGCGATTGCCGTGGGCCAATCCTTGGTCGGGGCGATGTACACCGTGTCCAGGTGGTGTAAGAGCATCTGATGAGTAGGTACAGGAAGCTCTGGATATCTCGAGGCCATGGCGAGCAGGAAATTCGCCTGATGTTTGTACCTTCCTAAAGGGAGTTCTGCTGTTTTGTCTTTGAGGGACAAGGCCACTCAAAGGGCTGCGGTCTCCTCGGCCTACCAGGATTGGTGTATCTGGTGGAAGCAAAGACGTCTAGGTTTCCCTAGTAGGGACTATAGGTGCTGCCAGTCTGGTCCCCGCTGCTTAGTGCTGTTGTGCTTGTGGGAGAAGGCGATTCATGTGCTCTTCCAGTTGCCGGAAGAGGTCTTAGTTAGAATTAACGGTCTGTGAGAGTTCTTGAAGGAATGCGAGGATCTGCTGATTCTCGTCTCTTGGCATTGTGGCAGCCGTTGAGTCGTTGTCTCTTTGGCACTGGAGTACATTGCAGGGACTCGTGACCGGGCTGGAGGATCTAATCCGGGATGGTGTCACCGCGGGTTCCTCCTATGCAATGAAGGAGGGCGACTCAGGAGGAGTTCTTGAAGTAGCAGAGTCAAGCTAGAATCTGTGCCCTGCCGACTACTGGCCGCGATGGGGCTTGTTTCGTCGGTCGACGGAATTCTAGGTGCGGTTACGGTCTTCCTGGGAGCACAGGTCCACGGTGGCGTCTGCGATTTCAGATTAGACGTCGATGAGAGTTTCAGCATTGACGTGTTCGTCAATTATTTTGGTGAGAGTGGCCGATATTCCTCTAATGTGTTCCTGATCTTTCTCGCGTTGTTTCGCTAACTGTTCCCAACACGTAGAACTTCGTGACATTAAGATAATTGTTGTTGGGATCTCCCCACACGTTTTATTTAGAGTTTAATTCCATAAAAATGACTTAATATAATTATACTAACATACTAGATAATATTGTAAAAGTATGCAATTATGATCAAATGTTAAAGAAAATTCAATTTTGACTAAAAACGTGTCCCATACACAAATTTTGCCAACGTGCTTGATATTATGAATTTATTTACTCCTTATGTGGATCACAGGTCCACGACAAAGCTTCGCCATTCAAGTCTAATCTCTGCTTAGAGAATCTTTAAAAAATATATATATAGCTATTTTCTTTTGGTCCTTCGAAGCTAGTTTAAGGGTAACCACAATTATAAAACAGATTTGAAGACTTTGTTATAGGATGATCAGATGGTAACATAGAGAAGTAAACTTTACTTATAAAAAGATTCAAATTGTGATATAAATTATTCATTAAAAAGAATAGCTCTAATTTATATCCAAATTTAGTGATATTTTTATAAGAATTTTCTCAGTCTGAAAAATTACTAACTATTAGTGGGTCGTTGCAACGATGGCTGCATATTATTTAACTAAAACGTATTTTAAACTTTTTATTGGGAAAGAATCTATGTAATAAGCCCTCGCTTACTTTTTAGTCAAACGTTTACTAGTCAAAGGATATCAACTTTACATATATATAGTTTTCTGTGTGTAATTTGAATAAAAACTTAAATTTTCTCCCCTGACGCCACGAAGAGAGATTTAAAATGACCCCTCTTCCAGATATCTATCTATTCGGTGCCCCAAAACACTCAAGTAACGATTGAGTTAATTTTATTTTTAAACAAAGACAAAAATTTGATTTACCAATAATATACAGCTATACACAAATTATGGTTTCCATGGTGATGTAAACAAAGAATGATTGTACAGATGAACCACTGCCCACACAGAATGAAAAGATTGAAAACTCGTTAGGGAAATGGGGTTTTAGTTTTAGGCCACTACTTTTACCGACATCCTGTTTCCCTAGTCTTTAAAATGAGTATTCGTTTGTCAAAATCTGTTCAGTCATTTCCTCGTAGTCTCTATTACTGGAAACCGGTTTATCAAATTATATAAAAGATATAATATAGAAAGGGTAATAAAATGTGATAGTGAAAATGAGAGTGTAAGTGTTTGAGTGTGTGATTGTGTAAGTGTGTGGGTGAGTGTAAAAATGAGATTGTGAGTGAAAGAGATAGAGAATGAGCAATTGAGAAAGATCGAGTGAGTGTGAGCGAATAATAGTGCGAGTATATGTATGTATTAGAGAGATAAATACTGGGAGAAGAGAAAAATAGTGTGTGTAGGAGGAGAAAGAGTGTGTGTGAGAGCAAGAGTGTGTGAGATAAAGTGAGAGAGAGTAAGAGAAAATCTAAAGGAGAATGTGTGATAAAGTGTTTGTGTGTGAGAAAAAGTGAGGGTGAAAAATCTTGGAAGAGATAATGTGTGAAAAAGAGAGAAAATATGATGGCGTGTGATAGAGAGTCTGAGAGAGAAGGTTAGAGAGGGAGAGATTTGTTTGGAGAGAGAAAAATAGATTGAGAGAGTTATTATTATTATTATTATTATTATTATTATTATTATTACTATTAGCACCGCGTCTTACTACCCGTTCGGGCTATACGCAAGAGAAAGAGTTAAAGCTAGAAAATAAGAGAGCGAGCTGGGGAGAAAGAGTGGGTTTGAGAGAGAGTTACTTGAGATAAAGAGAGTGAGATAAAGTGAGAAAGAGAGTGAGATTTAGATAGAGAGAGAGTTTTAGATAGAGGGAATTTGAGAAAGAGAGCGTTTGTGAGAGAGCGTTCAAGAGAGAGCTAAAAAGAGAGTATAATAAAGATAATATGAGAGAAATTATTGTGTGATAAAGAGTGTATGTGAGGGAAGAGAGTGTGTTTAAAGAGAGAATGAGAAAAGATTATAATAGAGGGAGAGAGTTTTATTGTGTTTGTGTGAGTGTGTGTGTGTGTGTAAGGGGTGAGAGTATGAGAGAATATGTGAGATCGTGAGGGATTCTGATAGAGCGAGAGTATGCGAAAATATAGATGTGGTACTCAAATATAACACTACTTTGAAATATTATTCCCTCAAAACTAAATATCAGCATGGAAACATAACTGAACTTACTGTATTTGGTATACTTAAAATTAAGCGGTAAAATAACTAATGTATTTGTATTGTGTTACTATTTGCTAAAATGAACATCAAAACCCATTATTTGAAAAAAATGAACAGCAAAACTCATACTTAGATAGTTAAAATGGCTATTTTTTTAAACATAATTCAAGATCATTCTATCAGTTTTGAGAATATAATACATACTTAAACATATTTAAACATCATTTTATAATTCGTGAAACAAAATGTATACAATATTTTCACGAACTTAACAAATTAAACATTTAATTTTAGAATTATTATGCTCAATATTATTGATTTAAATGCGAATTAACGATAACAACATTACAATAAAAAATAAATGTTTCCCAAGTTTAGGAATCACAATTTAGAAGTGTTATGAGCAGCATCCAACTAGAAAATGAATTATCCAAAGTGAAAAATTGTGATGTGTTCGGACCTAAAAATAAAGATTGAGTTATTATCTTTTAGCTAAGAGATATATTTTATTCGGAGATTCAAAGTCATGCAGCAAATAACGGTTTCCATGGTGATTAAATAAATAATGAAAAACTTAAAATTATCATAGAAAATCGAGTTTTCGTGGGAAAGTACTATTTTTCCCGATATTTTGGACTCCTAATCGTTAAAATGAGTGGCTGTTTGTCAAAAAATGTTCAGTAATTTCCTCGTAATTTCTATTACTGGAAACGGGCTTATCAAATTATATATAAAGATAACCAATGTATGTTTCGTGTTACTACAAATTGTGTGAGTATATATAACTTAAATTACCTAATTTCTAGGAAGTGGCTTTGAAACTTATGTTCATTGTACTTTAATAATAGAAGCTATATGTTTATCAGAGTAAAATAATCCTCTCTGTGTTCACAAAGAGTAATTTATACCAAACAAAGTGGATCAAGTAATTGCAACAACTTAAAGTTCAATTTTTAATTATAAGCTTGAGTAAAGATAATACATATTACTAGCGTCGTTAAATATAATTTATCAGTGAATCACTAACAAATATTAGATACATTTATTAAAGGATAAAAATTAACCTACGTAATGTGATTTACTAAACACTTTTGATCTCGTAGAAATATCAACATTTAATCGAATTTAAGAATTTTGTGTTCTTAAACAGTAAACTAATAGTTTTTAAATTATTTTTTTACTAATTAATTTATAGAGTAAAATTATATTTAATAATTATAATTGTACTAGTGATACATTTTAATGTTTCTATAGTGTTACCTTAGTAATTATTATGAGTTCACACTATTGTTTGCTTATCTTATAATTCCTTTATCAATGATCATTATGCTATGTTATATTTTTGTAAGGAGTTCTGGTATAGTTTAAATGGTTTTCTGATTCGTTATTTAAATTGTCTCTTTACCAAATATATATATCTACTTTTTCTATAATCTATTCACATGTCGAGCTAGGTTTCCTGGAGCATTATTTTAAGGAAGATTATCTTACCCCTATTTCAATATGTCAACTAGTTTCCAATTGTGTCAGTGAATAAGGTTAAAACTTATTGAATGAATTAATTAGAGTTTGAGGACTTTATTGGTTGTTTATACTATTATTTCAACTATGTATTTTTTTTAACTTAATTGAGATTTAATACTCAATATTTAGATTTAAAAAATTGCATTAAATTGTGAGTGTTAACCGTTTAAGTATTTTCATTAAAATACGAGGAGACTTTTTATAATGTTACTTAATTAATTTGAATAACTTAAAGGCATGTTTTAAATACTTACTAAAAAAGTAAACAAAATTGTTAAATCTTCATTAAAATAAAATCATATATTTTCATAACCACTATTTTAATGATTGGGTTTTAATCATTTGATCTTTTAAATTACATGTGTCTTAAGATATCCATAATATATAATTATTAAAATTTAAATTAAATAGTTTTAGTATAATTTTATTTTTAATGCATGCTAGTGTATTCAATTATTAGTAACCAGACAAATTATGTTGGCGTCCAATCATCATTTACATCAATTTAAAATTTGAATAAGGCCATCATACTCTACCAGTACGCTACAGATACAGCTAATTGAAGGAAAGCACCAAACGATGATTTAATTCCGATGAGAAAATAAATTATGCCATTTTAACAGTAACATCTGGGTTCGAACATTTTGTTGTTTTCATTCAGTAATTGTTTCCCAATTAATCATGACACCATTTGAAACATGAGCGACCCAAATAGATCAGACTTTAGACTTTAGAGAAAAAGGGGCATAAGCTGTTTGAATATTACCTAACTTATGGTTTTAAGAAATTACACCTATCGCAGTTGCTATGGTGACTTCATAACTTTCAAATGGTATAAAAAATAGGGTGGAGATAGAGGGATGTTTAGTCCATTTACCTCAAATTTGTTTTATTTTAGACGTAAATTATATTGTACATAGGGTTTAACATATTATACATACTGAACTAGTTTATGATAAAACAGGGTATCTTGGCTGAGGAAGGGTGAGTCCAATGTGAGAAAAAGCTAGGTCACTTGACATGTTCAGAGAATAAACACAAAGCTTTAGAAAACAATTTTTTTAATGTGTTTTATGCACGAGATCTTAGTGACAAGAACCTAATAAATAGTAAACTAAAAATCAGCGAGAATCAATCTGCTTTTAGTTCTAGGAGGATATTATATTTCGAGCTATAAAATATACCAAAACATAATGTCAGCGACCTTGGCCACTGACAAACACGATACAAATTGATTCTTTTCGTGGTCAAGACCTCTATAAGGCTGTCTCCTTCCCCAAGAAATTAATGAATCTTCACATGACCTGTACTCATCCAGTAATACTATCTTCATATATAGTGGTCACGAAATTTAAGGCATCTAGCTCGTAATTAACTGAATTTATTGTGAGGGGGAGGTTGAGATTTGGATCATGACCAAATGTACTTTAGGAGAGGGGTGGTAGCATCAAATTTAAAACTGGTTTTGTCATCCCCCCTATATGCTTGTGTGGGGCGAGACTCCTCTAAGTTACCCCAAAAAATAGTTAACCCTATATATTAAGGCCATTCTTCTTAGATAATTACAATTTTTTTTTATTTTATAACACCTTGGCAGATAAATTAAAATAGATGCACGAAGGAGTGTTATCTTGAAAAAAAAATAGCAAGTAGCAGTGATTCCACCCATTATAGAAACTGACCAGGTAAGGAAATCAGCCTTACACTTTACCTGGGCATATCATTATATAGGTATATAGATAGGCCTCTGCCTAGCATATTATGTTTTTCTAGTTGGTGCTGTCTCTACAATCGGTACTGTCAAACCAAGAAAATTCATGAAATAGATCAAATTAACAATTAGAGTTATGCTAAAAAAAACTCTAAATAACGACCTTGTCTACTAAAAAATGAGATAAAATTAAATTATCAAGGTATAAAAAGAAGAGTATATATATATATATATGATTGAAAATTATGTGAGTTTACCACTTTTAAACTTCTTGTACATTAACAATTATTTTTATTTAACATATTATAAATATTTCACTGTATACACCTTATATGCATGTCTGTTATATTAATTTCAACGACACACACAAATTAATTCACCTTAACAATGGTATATGAAAATCAAATCATAACAATTTAACCCGTCATAACTCTTTAATTATAATGATTTAAAATATTGTAATCATTATTGACAGATTATAATCATACACTTGTTAAAATTATGCAATTAAAATTTCACTGTCAAGTGACCTTGAATAGTAAATAAACTTATTATTGAATGCTTTAATGTTAATAAAATTAAAAAATCCATCAAATCGAGTAAATCTCAGCTTTTAATAAAATTAAAAATAAAGAATTTCTTTATATTTTATAGTGAAACAATTGATAATTTACTATTATTTCAGAATTTTTTTACAATCCATAGTGTAACCGATAGCTACTTGGGTAGTTTTTCTTCGATGTAACACATGTGTTGCTCTATTTAGGTTGTGTGTGTGTTTGTGTAGGAGTGTAATTGCTCTCCTCATTTGGCCTAATAACCGAGAGCGTTTTGTCGAGTGATGCCCCTTGTCAAAATTGACTAGGTTTTTTTTTTTTAAACTTTGTGGCAGATGCAATTAGTTCGTAATTTTGGACGAGGGGGAATCTGCGTTAAAACGCAATTCAAAAGAACAGGAGCTCTCCTGCCACTATGCAAAAAAACAAAAATGCAATTTATTAATATTTATTATTATTATAATCTCTAAATTATTTCTGTATATTAATAAACATTTTTTTGCTAAAATTTGTAATCAAATTTAATAAATCATTGTTTATTTATAACATTATAAATAAACTGAATGGATATTTTATAAATGTAACATCCAGGTAAAGTTAGATCTAGACATCTTAAGATATTTAGAATATTTTCAATGAATTATACAACTTTTGTGGGGCTCATATAACTTATTAAACGAATTATACTGATACTGAACCAATTAATAATAAACTTAAGAGACCAAATAAACCCACTACTTAATGTATTGTACGTGTATATATATATATATATATATATATAAAGTTTAACAATAGTAACAATTTTTAACATTAAGAATTAAATAGACAAGCTATTACAGATTTTTTATAGCAACGCATCTTACTACCCGTTCAGGTTATACGCTTATGCACAGATTACGTTAATGTTTTTTGGGAATAGGAAGGCTTTATTTAGATGATGTGCATCCGCATTTTTGTGGAGGGAGAGTGGAAACCCATTTTGGATAGACCACTCTAAGTACAACCAACCGAGATTCGAACCTCGATCTCCATGTCTCGTCTACTGCGAGAATAGCTCGTTGGACCACGTGGCCATCGAAGTGAGTGCCTTATGTTTGTTAAATACGGCTATAGTCACATTTAAATATCATATTCTTTAAAATGAAAAATGACACCTGGACACGGGAAGCGAACTGAATACCTTTGACATAGTACGCTAATTCTCTTATTACTAAGATGTCATGTTAAAAGCTAAAATGAAAGAATCTAAACGTATAGACCCGTTCACCAAAGGTGCAAGGCATTTGCGTTCTGATAATTATATTTAGCCCTTGGAATGAAAAAAGTTGGATCACCCTGGTCAAAGGCGTCACTTTCACAATAGATTTGACTGCCGATGACGGGGAGATCGGGTTGCGAATCCCAGTCAGATGTACTGGTTTTTTATAAATGGTTTTTCACTCTCCCTCCACGCAAATACGGGTACACATCCTCTAAATACAAACTTCGTAATCCTTAACACATTAACGTAATTAGTACAAAAGCGTACAACCCAAACAGGTAGTAAGACGTGGTGATTAAACAAAAAAAATCAAATCTGACAGCTGTATATAACATAACCCGACGTTATAAAACGTAGGTGATCTGACGGTCTAGGGGTAAGGTGTCAGACTATTGTGCTGAGGGTCCTGGATTCAATCCTTTGTCCCGGCATAGATTTATCTGATTACCAAACCCTTACTTCACCTCTGACAAGACGTGTATTACCCACAACTTGTGAATGTCAGGACTGCCAGGCATCCACCGTGGTTCGGATTCCACGTTAAACTGTAGGTCCTTCATTTCATCTCACAATCACCCTACCATTACACATTAGTGTAAGTGCTATAATAATAATAATAATAATAATAATAATAATAATAATAATAATAATAATAATAATAATAATAAAATTAAAACGTAGGAATAGATCTAGTAACTTCTATACCCGTCAAATAATAATTCTCTTCCTATTAAAGTTTGAATTTAAGATGACCGTTCCATTGGTACCAACCCCCCAACTCACCAAAGTCCCTCCCCTTTCCCGTTACCCCGGTAGGCAACAGGTTGTTGGTTCCTCTCTCTCTTATGGAATATCGTGACTCGTTAAGTAAAGCTGACACTCGGAGAGTTAAATCTCATACTCACGCCTTGTTCCATGCGCAAGTCGACACTTCAGTAAATTACACAGAGAGACGACATCCCAACTTAAAGTAATAATTTACCTTCCGCCGGTCCTAGAAGGGAGATAATCTTTTCAAAAATTGTTCATTCCAAGTGGTAATATTTGGTTTACTTGAGATTTTTAGTGCTATTCGTGCGCTATAGTGTTGGGTTAAGCCTTTTCCTTCCCTAATCACCATAACCCCCCCTCCCACCTCCACGTCCCACCTTGCGCGTCTCACTACTTGTTCAGGCTACACGGCGCATATATATATATCACTCTTATATATATATAACTCTAATATATACATCACTCTAATATATATATAAAACTCTAATATATATATATTTTACTCTAATATGTATGACTCTAATATATATATATTACTCTAATATATACATCACTCTAATATATATATATTACTCTAATATATATTACCCTAATATATACATCACTCTAATATATACATCACTCTAATATATATATTACTCTAATATATATATTACTCTAATATATATAACTCTAATATATATAACTCTAATATATATAACTCTAATATATATATTAATCACTCTTATACCCATTTCAGTGGCCATGTGGTCTAACACGCTAATCTCGTGTTGGACAAGACTGTCGACGACGGGGAGGGGGAGCGGGGTGGGGGGCGGGGATTGAAGTTCGAATCTCGTTTGGTTGTACTGAGGGGGTTTTTTCCAAAAATTGTTTTCCACTCTTCCTCCACGCAAGTGTGGCTACATTTTATATTAATATAGCCTCCTTTAAAACCATTAGCGCAATTAGTACATAAGCGTATAACCCGAAAGGATAGTAAGACGCGATGTTAAAAATAAAAGAAGTACTCTAATGTGGTCGGGATAAAAATAAAGTACAATTTGAGAGGAAATATATCCGCATTTAGGTGGAGAGAGATTGGGAAAGCATATAGAAAAGGATACTCACAATACACTCAGCCAAGATTTAAAATATGACTTCCCCGTCACAGGTAAACAAGAATAAATGCAAGAGCTATGAGAATAAAAGAGCATTGTTCGGGTTATGGATATTGTTAAAGCGAAGGGAGTATGCAAGGATAGGGAAGTGTAGAGAAAGTTAGTTGGGATGGATTAAGTACAGAGTTTTTTTTAGCTACATGTACAGTTTCTTGGCTATCCCGTAAGGTAAAAGCGTGTTTAGGTATGTATTAAAGTAATAATAATAGAAAAAATATAAATATATTAAGTTTGTAAAACCAGCCAAATTGGTAGCGAAAGAATTCAAAAACATATGATTAAATTACGTAATATAAATTATAAAGAGATGAATTGTTTAAAACCTGTTGAGATTTAATATGATATTTAACTCCTTTGGCAGAATGAGAAAAATAAATTGTAACCATAAATAGAAAATGGCACAGTTGATGAAGTTACATAAATCAATCTTTGTATTCAATTTTTTCTTTAGCTTTGAATTAATCCCTTTCTCTTGGGTTGATTATGGAATCTTAAAATGAGCTTGGCAGCAAAACGTTGACTTGGGTGGTCTTGGGATAAAATGCTTGCCCCAGGACCCGATATGCGTGTGTTCAAACCTAGCCGGGGTCGATGGATTTCTCTTGAGCAATAAAAATCTGTAGCACAATTTCGTTCGGGGGGGAAGTAAAGCCGTTAGTCCCATGTCGATTGTGACTTGTAAAATAACCCTGGAAGGTGTGTGAAAATACCTTTTCTTGCAAAAATGGTAGGCCCTTTCACTCTAGCTCATTGAAATTCTCGTGTGCTAATCTATTCAGTCAGTTCAGAAAGTACACTTTAAATAACTGGAATAAAAAAAATAGTAAGTGAGAGGGGTTGGGATTAACAAAACAAAATATCACTATATTAGATTAAATTTATTGAAATCAATTTCTTAGTTTTTAAATAGTCAGCTATTTTCTCTTGCTTACTGTACACGATTTTAAATAAATTATTTCTGCTTTTTATTGGGAGAATTAATCTTTTTTGTGAATATGTATTCATGTAAATGTAACATCAAATCACATAAAGATGTTGAACGTTACCTAGGTGTAAGTTTTATTTCTTAAAGAATCGCTATTTACCTGTTAATGTGAATATACAACCAACATAAAATAAAGTTTATATTTTTATTTATTTTTTATATATACACGTTAATTATAATTCTCATATCAGTTTCCTTAATCACACAACAGGGAATATTCAATTACATACTTTTAATGCATGTTAAATATGTTATTTCATAATTATTCTTTTTTCATTATTATAATATATTAACCTTCACTAACGTTGCATGTTATACCACATTGGCTAACGCATTGTGTTTTAACCATGATTTCATTTGGTGTGTTTCCTCTTTTCCATCAGACCTGAGGATGATGCCGTCGTAGCATCGTATAAATAACTTTGCAGCACTTGCAACAGTAGCCAAGGAACCGGGAACTACAGATAAAAAATCAATTCAATTTTTATATTTTTTAAATTTTATAACTTGTCCTGTCAATTCTCAAAATAATACAGAAATACGAAATATGCATGATCACATCATCCTTTGTTTTTAAAAACATAGTTCTAAGTATAACTTTGACACAAATATCTACAATTTTAATATGTACTGAATGTTTTAGATGTTTGTTATAATTTCAAGACTTCATAACTATAAAGTATCATAACTTGTAATTAATATTACCTATTTCTTTCAAATATCAATCAAATATTGTGCATATATATTATATTACACACTTATGTCTTTCGTGTTAATTTAATACAACTTGTACAACCTAATTTCACTAAAAATTGAATTTTATTTATAAATATTAAACGTCCCTTACTAAACCATTCAAATATTTTTCAAATTTTTTTTATTTAAGTTAAAAATGCAACTCTTTGGATTGCATTTGATTTTTCGATCAACTAAGACAGAAAAAAAAATCTACTTTTGTTTGGTTGGTATACCCAAACCACTCGTTTCCAACGAAATTTTCAAATAAGATGCATACATTAAAAGTTAATAATATATTAATTTAATTATTACAAATTTAAAACACAAATTAACCACACTGACAGCCGGTATTTTTGACACTGCTTCCCTCGTTGATTAAATATCGTGATGGTATATAGCTTACCCTTTATTCTTAAAGATAAGGAGTACAACAAAAGTCCCATCTAAATCTGATGAGTACTTTTCGAGTTTACTGGGAACAAACAAACAAACAAACAAACAAAAAAAATGAAATAGAACGTACGAACACATTTACAGCATTAATTTAGACAATAAATCACCGCTTCTTACTACATGTTCAGGCTAAACGCATATATGATAATTTATCTAATGGGGTGAGGATGAAGAAGGAAACATTTTAGAGATAATTTACCCGCATTTTCGTGGAAGCAGAGTGGGAAACTGTTTAGGAAAAACATTCTCAATAGACCTGACTGAGACTCAAACCCTAATCTCCCGGTCTTCAGCAGGTCAGTCTAACACGAGAGTGACGCCTTAGACTGTTCGGCCACTGAAGTGGGTAATCACAATGTTAATGGTTTCATGAATGTAATACTTATTTATTGTATAACATTGACTTCAATATTTACTATTGAAATGAATCATTTAATTGTTCAAACGTTTCAGGAAATTCAATGTTCTTTATTTATCACTAAACCTTATTGAAAATTTAAATAGTTTTCTCCATTTATTTGAGTTCCATTTGTTCAGCATTAAAAATGAAGCTTCTACGTGTAGAGGAGTAGTGTAATGGCCAAATAAAAGGTAGAAAGAAAGGCTTGTAATAATAATAAAACCCCGTAGGTACTTGATTTGGAAGGAGCGCATAGAGTTTTCCAGAGTTTCCTTAGCTATGAATATTTTATGACTTAGTAAGATAACTGGAGTAAGAGCACATGGTTAGTAAACTTGGGTGTTACACTTGGCTCGTAAAATCGATTTATCTACATCTTAAATGTATGTTCCTTACACAGCAAAATAAATAGATGTGTTAATATAAGGATTAATATTCTCCCATTTTCATGATATTACCAATGATTGACTACATTATGAAGCATTAACTAGACAAATGGACAAATCAGTAAGCATAGTTAAATAAATAACCGTTTGGAAGCGAAATAAAACAAGCATTTTTTAAAATTAAACAAAGATTGATAGATCCACAAGATATTGCTCTTACATTATTTTATCTTTGGATATGAAATTGAAATACTTACTAAAACATATATTTGGAAATGAAGTTGACATTAATTTTCTCTTTGGTGATAAGGTTAGACAGCTTAGTTCAACTTTACACTCTGAACGTTACAGTCCAGTTTCCATTAGAAGGGCCTCATTCAACAACTAGAAAAGCTATCAAATTTACTTTAACTTATTCATACGTCAAGTCATATGATTTGTAACTGAGTATGTTGATAGATATTATTAATACCTAGAGAATAAAATTTATATAGTAGTAAAATATTATCAATTTTGGCCACATAAAACATAATTGTGTTTTCTAAAAGTCTCGTCTAATGAAAATTGAATTATACCATTTTATTAGATACCTTATTAACAGAAAATAAGTGTGTTATTTTTTTGGGGTCTAAGGTACCATATTCGTAAATATGTAAAAGTTTAAATATATATCTCTCATGTTCATATTCTGGATTTTTCCTGGCTACGTAAAACAAGTTTCGGAAATTTAGGATTCTAGGTTTTGGAATTGCAACGTTAACACCCAAACACATATAGAGCCTATTCCATTTTATTTATATGGGGGTAAGTAACATGCATTTATACTCTTTTTAAGAGAAAATATTTATCTACCATTTCACCAGACATTTCAAATCTTGGTTCCTTATGACATTTTCATTTCTTAAATAGAATACCAATATAATCTATGAAATTTAAAGAACAAACTCTTATCTAAGATGCTGGCTGTAGGGTTTGTAGAAGTGAAAGGGGTGGGGTTATACTGCATACGCTGCTTTTACTGGTCTATATAATTAATTAATTACATTATTAAAAGGCAATGTGCAGTATCTTTTTTAACGACCTAGTTTTACGACGTAGCTTCTTGGCGTTTCCAAAGAAATTCGATTCGGGTAGTGTAAGATCGTAGAAAGGTATTTAAAATTTTAACCGGACGCTCTGAAGGTTGGCCCTCAAGAGAGACATAACATCCCATACTGCTACTACTTTACGAGGGGGCTTGTGGGGGTATAAGGGGGAGGGTATGAATATATTACCTTCTTGTTCACGGAGAGTGGATTCTTACACTACAAGGTTACAATGGAACATTTAAAAATCAAATAGCCCACGCTATTATTTATGATTTTAGTGAGGATTACTCAATCTAGATATCATATTCTGAAAATTGAAAAATGACACCTGGACACCGGACACGGGACACGGGACATGGGACACAGGTCACGGGTGTACAAAGCCAAAGGTCCCAGGTTCGATTACCGTGTACAGGTGTCATTTTTCAATTTTCAGAATATGATATCTAGATGGAGTAATCCTCACTAAAATCATAAATAATAGTTTCGGTTATTTGATTCTTAAATATGCAATCCCTAAAAATTATAATAATTGTACAAGTGGCAGAATGAAACCAACTACCGAGTCAAAGGTGGCTGCGTTATCTGATAGCTCGTGATATTAATAAAATCACATATTTTTAGCCGACGATTTCCACACGTCCATCATAAACTCTGCCTTAAAATATGAGTGAAGAATGACCCTGAGTACGGGACGACTCCGGGATAGCTCAGTGGTTAGAGCATAGGCGTACTAAGTCAAAGGTCCCGGGTTCGATTCCTGTGTCCAGGAGATATTTTTCAATTGTCAGAATATGTAACATTTAAATATATTCGATGTTTTTTCTAATTATTAATTTTTCATGGAATTAAATACGAGACATGGTAATATTTCCTAGAACCGCAATTACAAATTAAAAACATATTCGTTCTATTCTCACACCGGTGGTTATGCAGACAAAGGCTTCATTTTTGTGTGTATTTAGCATCGTGTCTTACAGCCCGTTCGGATTATACACATATGTGGTAAATACACCAATGTGTTAGGGTTGAGTAAAGGTCAAACATAGAGGAAGTAAGCCCACATTTGTGTGTAGGGATAGTGAAAAACCATTTAGGGAAACCACCCTCAGTACACCCGACCTGGGTTTGAAACCCGATCTCCCCGTCGTCGGTGGTCTAGTCTTCTGCGATAGACACGCCTTAATCCATGCCGCCACCAAAGAGGATTATTATTGTCTTAAATTATTTGTTTGGTTACGGATAATTTGTGGGTCGGATATCAACCGGGTGTACTCAGAAGTTATTTTTCCAAAATGGTTCTCCACGAAAATGCGGGTAATCATCCTCTAGATTTTCCCTTCCTCATCTCTACCCCATTAGTTTAAATATACAGATAGATAAGACGGGTATTAATAAGTGAAGCTTGGTCCAAAATACAAAGCATTTGAGCTCTCTCTTTCGCACAACGTGAAAACTAAATATGTTGACTAGGTATACGTAATACGTATCAAATAAATACATTCTAACAATTTGACCATAAATATTTCTCTATCATATTCTTTAAATTGACTCCTGAATAGCTTAGGACCGACCTTATGACTACCGGATGAATATCGCTATCGGGAGGTTAAATTTATCGACAAGATAAAAGTTATCTGCCACTTTAATATTGTAAGAGTATTATGAACTGAGTTTATCTGCCGGATAGTTATCAGTAGGATAAATATATTCTCATGCAGACCAAGCAAGATTGGCACTGTGTCTTATTTGGCCTCATTCCTCGGCCTGTCACCTATCAAACATGGCGGAATATTTCCCTGTGCTGTTGTGTGAAGATTATTAAATAATATAAATGATTAATGAAATCGAAGAAATAGAAATGTAAAAACAAACTCTTTTTACAAAGATATATCTAGGATTTTATTAATGTATACAGGGATAACGAATGTAAGCTTACCTAACGCTAATTGTTGTACTCTCCTGTTTAACACACAGAAATATTGAATAATCCCGAAAATGTATTTATCAGCCATCATATCTCAATATATAGCATAGGTTTCTACAAGTCTTTGGATCGCGGATTCAAATCGTATCAAGTCTATTTTTATTTTTATCTTATTGAAAACATTCCAACATTTTCAAATCATAAAGGGACTGAATTTGAGGTGTTTTTTATTTATAAATATCATCAAAAATCTTATTGGTGGTTTAACTTACCCAATATTCTTATTTTAAAAAAAATCTAAATTAAAAGCTGTACATTAACTTAAAATATGTCCTATGTAGGGGATTATTTAAACAAAATATCCGCTTCTGTGATCTCAAGGTCTAACACGCTACTCTCATAGTAGATTGAACTCCTGATGATGGGGAAAACGAGGTTCGAATCTCAGTCGGGTGTACTAAAGGTATTTTTTCCAAAATGGTGTTTCACACACACACACACACACACTCTCTCTTTCTCTCTCCATGCGAATGTGGTTACACTTCCTCTAAATATAATCTTCCTAAACTCTAAAACCATTAGTGTAATTAGTACATAAACGTATAGCCCGAACAGGTGATAAGACGTGGTGCTAAAAAGATCTAAACAAAATAATAATGGGTTTCAGAACATAAAAAAATGTCTGAATTATATAAAATGTAGCTATAAGCGCTGTGAGATTGGTATTGTTTCAAAATACGCATATTTTAATAATAACATGGCTATGAGATATGAAGCGCGTATAGTTTACACTACAAATATATTTTAAACTCTAATTTTAGTTTCATGTCGATTATCCGTTTAAGGTTTGAATGTTGAAGGTTTTAATGTTTGCAGTTGTGCAAACATATAATGATGGCGTAGTATCCCAGACGACACCTTGGAGACTTGTTGATAGGCCCACTAAAAAGTAAAATGAAACCAGATACACCTTTTTTTTAGTAAAATATTATAGCTAGTGTGTTTCTTACTAAAGTGGAAGAATTTAATTAATTAGTTAAAAATTATTTTATAAGCCTTTGCGATTCCAAAATTTTCAATTTTGAATAGAAGTGTAATCCTGACCAACTGACTTGAATCAAATCTCATGTCTGAAAAAATTAGATTAAAATCCGAATTGAAAAATTCCTTTTTTTTTAAATTTAAACTGATGGTTTAGAGAAATTTAATTGAAGATTTTATATTAAAAACAAGCCAAATCATTTACTTTAAGCCCATTGTGTTTTAAATCAAATTTGTGTTAAATATTCTACTATGCCAAGTTTTTGAATCCAATCCAGTAATAGAATATTTAAAAAAAATGTATAGTCACTTTATAAATATTTAAAGTTCGCTAAAAAAAAAGTAATCAATAAACCTAACCTCAAAAGGTTGAATAACACATAATGTAGATTAATCACCATGGCAACGCGTATATTTACCCCCAGGTAATATTTATCGGATACTTAAACCTCCCGATTAAAATGTGATGGATAAATACAATTTATCTAGTTGATAAATTCCAACTGAGAGACATAAGACGCAGTTTTTACTTATCAGCCAGACACAAATACTGATGGGCCAGATTAATATATCTCCAAGAGTCAAAAGACCAGCCCTTAGTGTCATAGCTTAGTGGTAAGAACAACGGAGTACTAAGCCAAAAGTCCCTGTTTAAATTTCTGTATCATTTTTTTTAGCTTTAAGATTATAATATTTAAATGTGGCTATAACAGCCAAGGATATTTAATCCATTTATCACTTATTAATTATTTAGAACACATTCAATCTCAAAATATAATCTAAAATAATTTACCGGACTTTTACTGTATTAAAACTTTTTAAAATATTTTGCAATTATTTATTTCATTTTCTTTTTTTGTAAACTATCCGTCTATAAAATAATATTTTACCAATTTTGAACTATCTTTTTTTTTCCAAACATTAATATTGGCTATTGTATTTTAAAGCACTGAAAGTATTTTTTTTAAAACAGCTATCTGGCAGTTTTCGATTGGTTGTTGTATAATCTCTCTTCTTTTTTATTCATGTTGAGGCGAAAACATAGCTAGTACAGGAAATACTGAACGCTTCATGTTATGTGTATGGGGTCGGGTTTAACCTCACTCAAACTTTTTACAACAGAGGTAAATCTACATAAGTGGATTTCGAATATTTTTAGCAGGAATTTATTTTAGATTTATTCCCCTTGAATATAAATTATTTGCGTAGTAACACAAATATGAGTAATTAATTAGTTTTGGATTGGAGTTGGGTTAAATCTATAATTTGTTATACTGTCAAATTATATTATATGTGGGACTATATAAAATATATGTAATAGATCTATATCGAATTAATATGAGCTTTGCTTTTAATATTTATTCATACTTCAATAAAAATGGATACAACTCGCACTACTGGTTGCATGGTCTAAGGCATCATTCTCTCAATAGATAGGAATAACGTTGACAGGGAGCTTGGGTTTTTGGACCAAAATCCTGGTTGGGGGTACAGAGGGTAGTACTTTACAAAATGGTTTCCCACAATTTTTTTTTTTTGGTGGAATTTTTCTAGATTCTGCCTTCTTCGTCTACAGCTCATTAGTGTAAATATAGAGATAGCCCAAATAAATAGGCATTAAGGCGTGGTGCACGCACAAAATAAAAAACCTAACAAATTGTGTCCTAAATTGTAGCTTAGGTTTAATGTGTTGCCTCGTGTTAATATTTAATTGATAATTTAAAAATAAACTAATGATTTAGTTTTAAAATTGATTTTTATTTCATAAGAGCTCATTATGAAAAAATAAAGTAAGTTAACACATTACATTAATTATCGTGGTTGAATAGATTTAGAACACCCTTCGGTGGCCGCGTGGTCTAACGGGCTACTCTCGTGCTCAACTAGATTGCCGAGGACGGGGAGATTGGAGTTCAATCCCAGTCGGGTACACTGAGGTTTTCTCCTGAATGGTTTTCCACTCTCCCTCTACTCAAATGCCGGTGCATCTCCTCTAAATTACGCCTTCCTAATCCCCAACATATTAGTGTAATTGGTACACAGGCGTATAACCTTAACGGGTAGTAAGACGCGGTGCTTAAGAAAATAAAGAAAGTTGATGATTGACCAAGAATCTTCAGTTTATAACTTACAGTAAATACTTATTAATCAAACTACATTTTAATGCTTACTAACTTTTAGCCTAGTTCAATTAGAAAAAGTATTTTAATATACTAACATAATAGATATTTATTCGATAACATAAATCAAATTTGTAAAGAAATCCACTTATAGAAAGTGAAATTATAAAAAATACTGATAATTCAGACCTTACAAAAAGGTAGCAGTAATATCAAAACTTAATATGAACCAATTTGAACAATGGCTTACAAAATGAGGGAAATTTTAAATTTAATTAAATGACTAAAACATCTTGTATCACAGCTAGAGCTAATTACCTTTAAAAAAGGAGCCAAATAACATATGTAAATACATTTAAACCCTGTTGAATTCAGACATTCTCAAATTAGATAAATAGCCAAATATTCTAACTAATAGAGCAGATATCTTTTAATATACGAATTTTCTTCCTCATAATATTATTTTCATGGTTGTAAAAAAATAAAAAATAATAGTAATAATAATAATATGTCATGTTTTTAACTGAAATATTTTTTATGAAAACGTTACGGTTTGAATTAACATTTCCTATCATATTTTAAATTAAAAACTAGAAGGTATTAATTAAATATGGTATTATGTGAAAGAGGCTTACCAAATTAGTATTTTAATTTTTTACTATTTTATTTGAACTAAAATAAAAGGTCACTAATGGAACTGCACTTTGGGAAAATATCTTCATAACATGTTTTATTTCGGGCTGTAATGGATCAATGACATCAGGTTCTACCGTTGTGATCAACTCTGTCCCAAAAAAGTGGAATTCAGTTATAATCCCAGCCAATACACTTCGTTTAGCCAGAAAGGTCTTAGTCTTACCTTGAATAATTACACTATGGCCCTATCGTATAGCTAGCTATACGATAGTGGAATAATGCAAGGTAACCTCACAGGATAAACCAAGGGTAAACTGATACTGTGTATTTCCATTGTAAATATTATTCTGAATCACGACTTATTCAGTTAAATTTGTATGTGTTTATTTAAATACATATTTGGTATTCTGTGTTCTTCAACTAGTTATTATTATTATTATTAGCACCGCGTCTTACTACCCGTTCGGTTTATACGCACTTACGCTAATGTGCAATGGTAGGGTGATTGTGAGATGAAATGGAGGACCTACAGTTTAACGTGGAATCCGAACCACGGTGGAGGCCTGGCATTCCTCACATTCACAACTTGTGATTAATACACATCTTGTCAGAGGTGAAGGAAGGGTTTGGCAATCAGATAAATCTGTGCTGAGACCAAGGATTGAACCCCGGACCCTCAGCACAGAAGTCCGACACCTTACCCCTAGACCACCAGGTCACCTTCTTCAACTAGTATAAGTTAAGTTTTATTTTTCTTTATTCGATTAGTACAGTTCACTTTTCATAAGAAGTACCTTTTAAAAAATACAATCTATTTTTTAGACCACAATTTTATAGTGTTCTACTGTTTTATTATTATTTTATAGTTGCTGATACTATAGTGTCTAGAGTGACTGCATGATGTAACATGAACTGACGTATGAACACGTTAAACGTAGGTCTAGTAGCTTGTCTATTTCTTATAACTAGATTGCTAAGTCTAACTTTATGGTTATCTGGTTGTCATTGAACTTATCTAAGCGGAAGGAAAACTTGGAGGAAGTGCATCCAAAGTAGTAAAAATAAAGTATAAAGGAAATCCATATTAAAAAATCATTCACCTAGAAAGGATCTATAACTCATCATCATCATCCTCAACTGTTTTCAGCCTGTGACCGGGTCAGTTTAGTAAAATGCCTCCATCTTCTTCTATACCTCCACCATCGTTCCACCTTTAATTGCTTCCATTATTTTCCTACCCGCCCCGATGGCTTAGTTAGCTAACGCGCCAGTCGTGTTGAGCAAGACCGCCGAGGACGGGAAGATCGAGGTTCGAATCTCGGTCGGGTGAACTGGGGGTGGTTTTTCCTAAAATGGTTTTCCACTCTCCCTCCACGCAAATGCGGGTTCACTTCCTCTAAATTCAACCTTCCCAATTCCTAAACCACTAGTGTAATTAGTACTTAGGCGTATAACCCGAACGGGTAGTAAGACGAGGTGATAAAAATTAAATTTAAAAAAATTATTATTTTCCTCTCACTTGCACAATTTTTATAATACCCCCTCCCGCCATCTCTTCCTTGGCCTCCTTTGCGGTCTTTATCCTACATACTTCATTTCCATGTTTTTCTTTGGCATCCTCTCTTTTTCCATCCTCATTACATGTCAATTCCATCTCCGTCTTGCTTTCTCTATTATCTCATGTACTCCCTGTATACTTGAACTGCCATTAATGGCAATCTACAACATTGCAAGACCGAAGTCTTAAACTGCGTAGCCAGCAGTACAAGTTTGTAAGTTGCTGTTAATACAAACTATTAATAAGTCAAAGATACATAAAGTTTTACATATAATATAATTTAAATAGAAGAAACATTTTTTTACATTTATAAAAAGTTACTTACTAAAATATAAAATCCATGTTTACATTTTAAAATAATAAATGAGCAAAAACATGTACATATTGAATTAAAATTAGTTACATGTTTATAGCCTACCTTTAAATATCAACTGTAGACCTCAATGGTCTTGGGGTAAAGTGATTAACTCAGGACCTGATGTTCGTTGGTTCAAACTCAGCCGAGGTAGACAAATTTTTCTTGAGTGATAAAAATCCGTATCACAACTTCTTTCGGAGGGGAAGGAATGCCGTCGGTCCCTTGTCGACTGTGGCATGTAAAAGAACCCTGGAAGTTATGTGAAAATACCATTCCAGCAAAAATGTGAATGCCCTTTAACGCTCGCTCATAGAAATTCAGTGTGGAAGTAAACGGAGAACCATAATACTTCTCGAACTCCCTTAGTACATGGTATTTCTACCAGGTAGTGCAGGCAGCACTAGCCAGCTGAAGGGCTGAGTGCATTCCCAGCTATGGATGGAAAGAAATCACATCAAACCAAACCTTTCGGATAGTTGACTTAAGGAGATAAAAATATTAACTAGACCACAATCGTGTGTAATATTGTTAAAGTATAAGTAATCACATGTTGCATAGCCACAGTCAGTTTCATTTAAAACATTGTAAATGGTTAAAATAGTTACTCAAGGTGAGGTGGAAGGGGACGCTAGAAAAGGTAATTGTTTTTGCAGTTTTTATAGCAAAATTTTTGTTTGCCAAAATAAATCAAATATTTCTCCATTAGAAACATAGAGTTTAATTTTCTTCACCTGGTGATATCAAAAGTTGTTTAATATCTGTCAAGGGTGTCCTGGAATTTAACGACAACATTTTCTCTCCATTTAAAAAGTTTATCACCTAATTCCACTATGCTCATGATATATATTCAACAACTGTTGATATCACCAAGTGAATAAAATTAAATTAAACATTGCTATTGGAGCAATATTCTATATATTTTGATCAAAAAAATGTTCTGCTATAAAAACTACAAAAACACTGACATTTTCGCGCGTCCCCTTCATACCTACCTTAAACAATGTTCATATATGCATACATCAATTTATGTGACCTGCAGATATAACTTTTTATAGATATTATCAATACCTTTAAAATAATATAAATATTTAAGTAAAATGTTGATTTTAAAAATTATATTGGCATTTTGCTAAAAGTTTATTCTTACTATATGTGCATTACGATGCATATATTTCCTTACGAGCGTCATATTAATCTCTAATTCGTGATATTTTAGTCCTATTTCCTAAAATAAAATAGGCTATCTATCCCGGTATAATACAATTTTCACATAGGCCTATTATAAGAAATATTTTTTAAATTACCAAAATATGATATGAATCATTTTTCAATTCGACAAAGCCACATGAAATATCATAAAAATTGATGTGAGGTAGTGAGACGACACGTAGAAAGCTGCACGCATGCGCATACCCTGGAGATCCAACCCCTAATAAAAGGGCGGGCAGGGTAATTACATCTGCCATGTATGTATACCATGTCCCAATTGAAAAACATGGCACTCGTGTCGGGGTATGTTTTGGTCGATGACTCCGTGGGAATACACACATGGATTATTCAAATATAGAGGTTGTTTTGGAAGGTACAAATTTATTTTAGACTAGGATTTTTTTTTAAATTTGTATTGGTCACACACGTTCTAAACGAATTGTTTGAATTTTAAAAATATTAAAATTATGATGATATATAAATTACTTTGTAAAATAGAAGTTATAAAATGAAACACAGAAACGAGGAATAACTATCCAAAGAGTTCTGAAACTATATTTTCTTATTTAAATCAGAATTAAAGATAATATTCTAAAAATATAATGTCCATCCCAAAATACAAAAGAGTGTAGATGTTCCATTTTATTCATTGTATCTCTTTACCCTTTAGAGCTGCATTTACTTATTTTAATTAAGATAAGCCTGCTTTGGTGGTCAATATAATCTAAGGCATCACTCCCTCAATAGACTCTACCTTTACGCAAATGCGGGTACACTTCATCTAAATCCAACCTTCATCATATCTAACTCACTAGCGTGATTAGTACATATGCGTAATGCTTGAACATGTCGAAAGACGTTGTGCTAATTTTTGTTTGCGATGATGGGGTAAAGTGGAGGAAGGTAGAACACAGAGGAATTGCATCAATATTTGCATGGTGGTAGAGTGGAAAACATTTAAGAGAAAAATTTTGAGTGTGCATTTCTTTGAGTTGGACCCCACCTCCCGATTACTGGCAAATAAGACTAAGTGAGTCTGACTTTTAATCCGCGTGCACATCAATGCGTTTAACTGTTTTTGGTAGTAATAAACTAACTAATAAAATACAAAATATATTGTGTTTTATCTTGTTCTATCTTAGCTCGCTTATAAAAGTATCAACACTCTTAGTATATATCGGTGTTGAAAGCGTATTGTTCTTGTTCAGTTAAAGATTTATGTTGAAAAAAATAAATAATAATACGGTCGATCTTGGTGGTTTTTGGGGTAAAGTGCTCGCATCAGTACCCAATGTTCTTTGGTTCAAACCCAGTCATGGTGGACAGATTTTTTCTAGCCATAAAAATCCGTAGCACAACTTCCTTCGGAGGGGAAGCAAAGCCGTCGGTCTCATGTCGATTGTGGTATAGGTAAAATAACCTTAGAACGTATTTGAAAATACCTTGCCCAGAAAATTTTTTAGGCTATTTTACTTTCACTCATAGAAATCCTCCTGTACTTATATAATCAGTCGGTTCAGAAAGTGTACGTTAAATACCTCAAATAAATTAAATACGGCGCTCTGCTACAAATTGGTTACTTGTTTGGTTGTTTATTTAAGTTTTAGTACTCTAAAAAAAATTCTAGTTTTTTCACAAGTTGAATTTTATGTGTAGACTAGTGATAGGAAAATGTAAACTTTTCTGCTTTTATTAATCTTTTTTACACATAAAAAACTAATTTCTTGGAATAAACGATTCACACTACATAATATTTAGTCAAATAAAAGATATTATTTTAAAAAATTACCTCCATAGCAATGGTATACAAAATATATTATCGCTTCTAAAAATATAAATAAATGTTACAAAAATAATACAATTTAAATATTTATATACTCACTACTAGTATAGTCGGGACATGTTTATTCTTCCTATAAAGTCCAGGGGTTTCCAACCTTTTTTGACTTGCGTACCACTTGGCAGCCCATTTACATGAATTGTGCGCTTAGTATTAATAAAATATTTAGTTAATACAGTAGTAATTATTTTGGATTTATTTGTTGCAATTGAAAATAAATGGGATGGTAATAGGATGATAAAACAACAAAATAATAAAGTATATTAACAGTGTACATATTTTTACATTTAAAAAATAAAAGTTACAATAAAAACTAACACATTTAATTTATTTATAATTATAAAAACTGTTTTATATTTGAAAATGAAATTAATTTCTCAAGGTCAAATATATTTTAAAAATACCGGACCACTCCTCGCCATAGTGTTGAGTTAATTTCACAACTTTTGACTGATATTTTGTCTTACACTGCTGACATAATATTTACCTTTTTTCACCATTATTAAAATATTTTCGCGTACCCCCAAAGTCCTTGCACGCACCCCTGGGGGTACGCATACCCCACATTGGAAACCTTTGCTCTAAACCAATGATGGTGCATTTTATTAAAATCTACCTTCATGATACTTAATACTTAGATGGTAGAAAGACAAATAGCACTTTTATATAAAAAAAAAAGTTTAATTTCACACCAGGAAGAGACCAAGCTAGCAGAACATCACGTTTGCATTACCCTACACGCCCCCTAACTTACTGCCTCCCCCCTACAACACTCACCCGATTTAGAAAGCAAGCTAGCATAACTTAGCGTTAGCATTGACTGCCATGACCCACCATGGAAGCTAGACAGTAGAATAGCAAAGTTTTATTTAGATTAAAAGCAACTACCCAATGCTAATTGTAAAAGCTACTAAAAATAATTTTCATATATTTATACGAAGTTTAATGTGATCTGCGTTTGTCACGTTTAATAGATAGTTTCAATAACTATAAAATATACTACAAATAATATATTAAAATATTATCAAAGTTGATTTAAAAAATTGTTCTAGAAGTTCCTTCCTACTAAAATTCTACAATATAATTGACCACCACGCCAGCTAAAAACCAGGATTGTAACCCTTCTTTTTTAGCATCTATATAAAAAATATGACACCACGCCAGTTAGAAATCAGAATATTTACTAACGCTTATTTTTAGCATTTAGCAAAAAGGCCATCCCACCAACTAGAAGGTTCTAGTGCTTCTTGCTAACACCAAGCAAAATGTCTACCAAGCCAACTAGTAAGCAGTATAGTAACTCTTATTGTTAGCATCGAGCAAAAAAAGACTACTACGCAAGCTAGTAGGCAGTATAGTAACATATATTGTTGGCACCGAGCAAAAAGAACCCCCACGCCTGATAATAAGCAGAATAATAACCCTTATTGATAGCATCGAGCAAAAAAGACTACTACGCAAGCTAGTAGGCAGTATAGTAACATATATTGTTGGCATCGAGCAAAAAGGACCCCCACGCCAGATAATAAGCAGAATAATAACCCTTATTGATAACATCGAGAAAAAAAGGCCACCACGTCTGCTAGTAAGAAGGATAGTAACGCTTATTGTTAGCCTCGATAATAAGGGACGACCACGTCAGCTAGTAAATAGGATAATAACTCTTATTGTTAGCATTGAGCAAAATGGACCACTACGTCAGCTAGTAAGCAGAATAATAACGCGTATTGTTAGCATCGAGAAAAAAGCACCACAAGCCCAGGTGGTAATCAGAGTAGCAAATCTCTCAGAAGAGCCACGCGCTGCTCAGACGCGCGTGGTTTTGGCAATACAGGTGGCCATTTGCGCACCTTTCCGGCGCTTCTTTGATTATACGAGACAGAGATAAAACATACTGCCATGGAGAAACAAGGCTAGGAAAACACAACTCTTAGACTTTTAAAACTAGCTTGCCAAGTTGGTAGCACGATAATTTGCTATTGTGATGATGACGCCAGTATTTGTTATCGTAGATCAAAATATATACCAGGAGGCATAGTGGCTTGAAAGGCAACTTTAGTGAACTCTATAGCATGAGGGGAAGTGGCTTGGAAGGCAGCTCTAGTGAACTCTCTAGCATGAGGAACAATGGCTTGGAAGGCAGCTATAGTGAACTATCTAGCATGAGGAACAATGGCTTGGAAGGCAGCTCTAGTGAACTATCTAGCATGAGGAATAATGACTTGGAAGGCAGCTATAGTGACACACTCTCACTAGAGTTGTAGATCAGTGTTTGAGTACAAAGAATCCTTGAGTAAATTTTGATGAAAATACCAAAAAAAGATACCAGATTATGACTCAATAAGCGAGAAGCTGATATAGCGAGAAGATGATATGAGGAGGTGTGTTTTCTAGAGTGGTGTACACCATCCACTATGTTGGTGAATTTCCTCCTACTTAAGCCCTGTATATTTTTTATCTTTCATCTGGTGATTTGTGTTGAATTTGTATGCATTATATTATATATATATATATATATATCCAATTTTATATATCTATATATGATTCATGTATTAGATTACTTGAAGGAAAGAAAAACATTCCGGAAGCTGAAGGATGAGGCAGAGAACAGGGTGAATTGGCGGTCTCTGAACAAAGGAATGGACCTTTCGTAAGACAGAACAACGAATAATAATAATAATATATCATATTTAATGTACATATACCGTGACAAGGGTGCCAAATGTCATTTGACAATCACGAACCTTTAACAAATATACAATATTCAACAAATGGACTATACTTATTCAAGAAATAGTGAAATAATTGGATATTTGTACAGTGGACAGTGGTGTTTCCTGTTATGCGTGGGAACATAAAAATTTAAGTAATATTTTATTTAATATATATTTTTAATAAATAAACTGATTTAATTTCAGCGATCAGTTGAAGTGGGTGAAGTACATTGATTCCCACCACATTTTACACCAAATTTTTGATGAAATTGAAATTAAATTAGTTATGAATTGTTAAAACAAAAAAAACATTTCTTTTTTCAATCTCAACACTATAATGAATTTCTCATCCTTGAGTTTTGTGAAACACTATACTTAGGATATATGTGTTTAAAATAAACAAATATATCAATCTATTGAGTGAAATATTTGTAATTATTAAATTTAAAATAAATTCGTATGGTTTAGTAAATGTAATACAACATGATTTTGTAGCATGTATTTGTACTTAACTACATCAGTTTGTTTGGAGGTGTAGTTGATTGACACAGCAACATGGAGGAACCCGCTTCGGTGGCCGCATGGTCTAAGGCGCTACTCTCGCAGTAGACTATACTGCTGATGATGGAGATATCGAGGTTCGAATATCGATCGGGTGTACTGGGAGGTCGTTTTTCCAACATGGGTTTTCCACTGTTCCTCCACTTAAATGAGTGTACATTTCCTCTAAATATAACCGTCATAATCCCTAAAACCACTAGTGTAATTAGTATATATACCCGCCTCGATGGCGTAGTTGGCTAACGCGCCAGTCGTGTTGAGCCAGACCACCGAGGATGGGAAGATCGAGGTTTGAATCTCGGTCGGGTGAACTGGGGGTGGTTTTTTCTAAATGGTTTTCCACTCTCCCTCCACGCAAATGTGGGTTCACTTCCCCTAAATTCAACCTTCCTGATTCCTAATCCATTAGTGTAATTAGTACTTAAGCGTATAACCCGAACGGGTAGTAAGACGCGGTGCTAAAAAAAAAATTAGTACATAAGTGTATAAACCCAAACAGGTAGTAAGACGTGGTGCTTGGGGGGGAAAACACTTTGGCGGGAACTCGGATGGCTCATTTGGTAGAAAGGTAAGCACGCAAATCCAGATGGACAGGGCTTCAATCCCGGTCCGGGTTTCCTTTACCTATATTTACATAAATATGTATGTCCAGAAGATAAATAGTACAGTATCGCTACCTACATTGATAAGAGAGGAATTGTGTGGGCATTATCTTTTTTATTACCAACCCAAGTCGTTGCCATAGCAACGACCCAGCTTAAACGACTGCGCAGGCCATACATAGGCTCGTGGAAATGTTCAGTAATGTGAAAAAAACATTCCAATATTATTTTATAGAATTAAAAGTATGCAAATGTGATGGAGACTCATATGTTTTTATTTACATTGAGGAAAACAAATTTTTTGGGGGAAAAAAATTTGACTATAAATTAAAGCAATATGTGTTCGTGCTTTCCCGGAAGAGGAAAATAGTGATATGTATATACATACATATATGTGTTAAAATTTGTGATTTATCTTAAATATTTAATTAGATTTTCAAATATGTGTTTCCATATTTATGTATTATGTATTTCACAAAATCTGAATTGAAAGTATCTGGTTTATAATGAATTTCAAGCCATTTTTCTCAGTAGTAGTAATGAAATAAATTCTATTTCATATATGTGTTATTTAAGGAACCCAGATTTGATTCGCGCTTGATCAGAGTTAAATATATATTATCTCAGTATCGTAATGCTTCAATTTGCATGAGTAATGAGGTAATGAATGGTCTTGCTTGTGTTCGCTTAGTTTATAATAATATAATTAAGTAATATTGGAGTTAGTATCTTGTTCAGTAATTGTATACGTATATATAATTATCTGTAAAATCTATATCAATTATATTATTTTATGTTGATAGTCGTTAAGCTTAACAAGTTTTGGAAATCAATTAAAGTTTAAAATCCATTCAATATAGATAATCAACACGGGACCTTTGAAGTTGTACGCCAAATCCCGCAACACTGAGCTATCTTTGTTTGTTTCTATGCTTAGGGTCATTTCTTACCCATTTATTAAAAATTGTTATCATTCATAAAAGCGAGAAAACGTTGGCTACTTAGCAATTACACCCCAATTTTCTTATGAATGGATATATCTGACAGCTATAAAAGTATTTAGACGTCATTTCATGTGAGCTGCAGGTTGATATTATCAATACCAATAAAGTAACACGAACAATATCAATATTGAACAAAGAGTAAATATTTTCTAACAGGTGTTACAAATCCACGTTCATAAGAAAATCAAGGTATATTTGAAGAAAATAAATCTGTTGCATTTTCACTTGGCTTCAACAATATCCTCTCTTTTTTTTACACATTCGTCTACAACATTTAACCACGCCTTACATGACCTAGCCCTTCCTTTTGATCCATACACTCTACCTTCATATATTTACTTCGTCACTCGATACACACTCGTACTCTCAACATGCTCAAACCAACATAAGACACCTTCTTTCTCATTGACCTGTTGGATTCCCTTTCAAACCGCATTCCTTCAGCACCCATTCAGTACTGATTCTGTCCATACGAGTTTTTCCACATACATTTCTTAGATATCTCATTCCAACTTCATTCTCCTTGCTTTTGTTTTTCTCCTGACTAACCCACGCTTCATATTTGTATCAAAAGACTTGTTTTAATCATATTATGGTGGTATCTACGTCATCTATGATAAAGTGCATACGCTAGTTAGTACCACAGTAAAGCCCCGAGATAATAAAAACCAGAAGTCTGAAACTATTATAGAAGAACCTTTCTGATTAACTATGAAACATTCATAAGTAAAAAAGGTTTCTTTTGAAAACAATTTCAGTAATTACTAACTTTATTTTTGTCCGTCAACATTTATAATAATATACTAGTGTTAATTTATAGCCATCAATACTGATAGTAAAATAGTATAATAATTGTTGTAAATTTTGGTAATATACATTTTTATTCTGACACGCACATTCCAAGATTACACTTCTCTTAAATCTTTTAAGTTAAGAAGGAAATGATGAACTGATGCGTGGAGATAATTTGTAAATGTTTTTATTCTTAGTTTAGAAAACATGTAAAATGTAAAATAAAAATAAAAATAAAATCGTGGGTCACCATTAATCTCTGAAAAACTGTGGATAAGGAGCGCATTGGAGACACAACATGTGCTTTTTTCTTCTTTTTTTTTTTTCACTCCTTCACAGTTCCGCAAGATTTGTAGTTTGTCTCATTTAGAAATTCCAAACACGTTTTCCAACAGGTGCCATGTAACGTAAATAAGCGAGACGGGATCTAATCACTTACATTATTATGCATTTGAGATTTATTACACTCATTAATTTCATGGAAACTTATTGATAAAAATAGAATTTTTAACTTTGGATACATGTTTCTTCTGAGAGAAGCGTTTAAAACTTGGTACGTTGCCCACCCAAGCCTCGAAATATTTTAGTTTAGTCCTCTATGTGCTTACCTGCTAAAATTAGACAAGTTAAGTTGAAAATGGAAAAACAATTAAATTAAACATTTATATTTCTATATAAAATAGTAGTCAAGAGCCCAGTCTGCGGTCACATGGTCTAACGCATTACTCTCGTGTTGGATTAAATTGTCGGTGATGACGAGATCAAGGTTTGAATACCAGTCGGGTGTACTAAAGGTGTTTATTTCCTAAATGGTTTCCCACACTCCCTCCGTGCAAATATAGGTACATTTCATCTTAAATTCTATCTACCTGATCCCTTTTCCTCTAGCGCAACTAAAGCATTCGTAAAACCTTGAATGGGTACTAAGCCACAGTGGAAAAAATAGTAATAATAATAACAATGATTAAACTTAAAAATGAATAGGTGTTTGAAATATTATTTTAGTGAATTAAGTATTTTAAAATATTTTCCTCCACCCTATATCCATTAAAAACCTTAGTGAGTTATTAGTCTTAGGCCTATATGACTGGATATATAATATGTTTAATCTTCAATAATCTTACATTTCTTAATTTAATAATAACTAATACGATCTGTGCAATTAAATAATATATTAAAATATTTTATATTATTATAACTAATTTAATATTAACGGGATATATAAGTATTCATTTAACTCTTAAAATAATAAACTCTTATGAATAAATGTATAATTAGGTTAAGAAATTAATTTTAATAAAACTCTTTATTTGGTTTGTTTTATGAAAACGTTAAGTGTGATGAATCGGCTTACGTAGTCATTTTAGCGATTTTAACTAGGACACAATGACATGTAGATTACTGAAGCTTTCTATCTTTTAAAACCACTGACGTCGTAACTAATTACATTATTTTCACGATGCTCGCGGAAAGATAGTAATTTAAAAGGATGCTTAAGAGGAGGTTAAATCAATAAAGTTCAAGTAATGTGCTCCAGCTATTTTCGGTTTAATTAAGATAAAACAGTTTATGAGTTCTAGAAAAGTGAATAAAAATAAAATTTACCATTAATTTTTTTATTTTTTTTTACAAATAAGGTAACCAAATTTTCACTCCACAATGATTCATTGTATTTTCTAAATTTTATGTAATAAACAATTATTTTAGTATATTATTGAATATTTCTAATAAGATTATGATTAATACATTCTTCTTATACAAGTTCATTGAGTATGTCTTACGTCACAATGTAATTACCAACCCTCAATCGTAGCAAATGCTAGTTAATTTACTTAAAGCGAGAGGGATTAAGTCACTCAATCATAATATCAAGAGGTTTGTATTATTAAATTTCCTTTGAAAGATCAAAACTTCTTTTAAATCTTCTGCACGTTTCTGTGAGAGTGTAGACACAAATACAATATTACCACTTTACATTAACTTGAATATTATTGAAACATAGTTTTACATATCATGAATTAATAACTTGACTGCGCTAGCCAATTTTTCAATTAATTACTTAATGAATAGGGATTTTCTAAAATAAAATACTTATAATTTTACATAGAAATGTTGAAGGTAATCAGGGAAATTTAAAGATCATTTACTATTTCTATTTCAGAATACAGTTTGTATTTTTTTTTTCTTCATTCATTTGAGGGATTTAATGTGCACTTTCTGAACCGATTGGTTCTATCAGCATACGAATAATAAATAAATGTATATCAAGAATAGACACAAAATCCAGTCCCCAGCTGTTAATTCATCATTATGAAAGAGTAGACCCACATTTCACCAATGATAAGTCGTGCCGAGAATCGAAGCCGGGTCTCTTAGATAAGTAGACGGTCACGCTACCAACTGAGCTAAGGTGTCAGACGCTTTGTATTATAGAGCAATTGCTTATTGTCTGATTTATATAATAATGAACTTTTAACAACTATAAAAATAATTGTTAAAACTGTTTTAGTATGTTCATAGTCTAATTATAATGATCTAAAGCTGTCTTTTTGATGCATAATATCCATATCTATAAAATAATAATAGTAATAGGATATTGTGTAAGGAACGAGCTTGTGAGAATATTAGATAAGTTGAAAATAGGTTAATGTGTAACGGTTTATAAGTTTAATAGAAATTTCTATAGAAATTCTATAGAACTTATAAACCGTTACACATTAACCTATTTTCAACTTATCTAATATTCTCACAAGCTCGTTCCTTACACAATATCCTCAATCAATTTCTCCTTACTAAAGATAACATGAATATAAATACAATAATAGTAATAGTAACAATAATAATACTAATATGGTAAAATATTATCGATGTTAGCAAAAAAAATGTTTGTATTATCTATAAGGTCTACTAGGCCGGTCATTATAGCTCGCTTGTGTAATCACGCTGTGGAGATTTTTTTTTCTAAGTCAGGGATATTCAAACATTTTTTGTCTGCGTACCTCATATATAATTTATTTTCAACTTTATACCATCAAAGTTGTTGGAACATGGTACAAGCTAAACATATTCTATAATAATTTACATAAATAGTATATAAAATGAACTACATTCAAACTAATGTATTGAATAATTGGTTTTTACATGATAAAAGGGGAATTCGCTATTAAATAGCAAATATAAGATTGGACATCATAGACAACTAACCACCCAGATTAAAATCGCATTAATGTGAGAGAGGAGAGAAAGAGAGAGAGGGAAAAAACTGATTTCAGATCGCATGTCCATGTCTCTTTTCACTAACCCTAAATTTGGCCCTTATTATTTATTATTTTCTTACTCCATTGCATTAAGAACGCGAAGGTTCACTGCCGCACTTACAAAAGTTCGACACCTATCCCTATCTTGAGATAGTTATATCCAGTCCACCTCATTGAATCCTATCCCTATCTTGAGCTAGTCATACCCAGTACACCTCATTACATCCTATCCCTATCTTGAGCTAGTTCTATCCAGTCTACCTCATTACACCCTATCCAGTCCACTTCATTACATCCTATCCATATCTTTAGCTAGTCCTATCCAGTCCACCTCATTACATCCTATCCCTATCTTGAGATAGTTATATCTAGTCCACCTCATTACATCCTATCCCTATCTTGAGCTAGTTATACCCAGTCCACCTCATTACATCCTATCCCTATCTTGAGCTAGTTCTATCCAGTCCACCTAATTACACCCTATTTCTATCTTGAGCTAGTTTTATCCAGTCCACCTCGTTACACCCTATCTCTATCTTGAGCTAGTTCTATCCAGTCCAACTCATTACATTCTATCCCTATCTTGAGCTAGTTCTATCCAGTCCACCTCGTTACCCCCTATCTATTTCATGTCCATTCTAATGTTATCCTCCCATCTGCGTCTAGGTCTTCCCAATGGTTTCTTCCCATCAGGTTTAGCAGTCAATACCCTGAACAAGGTTCTAGAATCTCCCATTTGCGCTGAATGTCCTGCCCAACGTAATCTATGAGACATGATTATCCTAAAGGTGTTTGGTGATGAGTACAGGCTACGTAACTCATCGTTATGTTACCTCCTCCACTCCCCAATATCATATTATCTTTAGCACCACGACATCCTACCCGTTCTTATTTTACGCTTATATACTAATTACGCTAATGGTTCAGGAATTTGTGAGGCTTTATTTATAGTGAGTGTACCCATATTTGCGTGGAAGATAGTTGTAAAACTATTTTGGGAAAACCCACCTCAGTACATCCAACCGAGACTCGAAACTCAATCGCCCCGTTATTGGCAGTTTAGTATACTCCGAGACTAGCGCGTTAGACCACGCGGCCACCGAAGCGGGTATCATGAATAGAATGCTACGTTACTTCAGAAATGTCTTCACATATTCCTGGGGTTACTCATACCCCATGTTTAATATAGTCTTATTATGGTTGAAAGAACAATTTAGAAATTTCAATCCTATTACTTTGCGTTCAACATTGATAACATCGATAACATTTAATTATAATATGTTCTGAAAATTGAAAAATGTCACCTGGACCCGGGAATCGAACCTGGGACCTTTGGCTTAGTCCGCCAATGCTCTAACCCCTGAGCTATCCAGGAATCGTCCCGTGCTCAGGGTCATTCTTCACTCATATTTTAAGGCAGAGTCTATGATGGACGTGCGGAAATCATCGGCTACCGAGTCGAAGGTTACTGCGTTATCTGATAGCCCGTGATCTTAATAAAATCACACATTTGTAGCAGACGATTTCCGCACGTCCATCATAGTCTCTGCCTTAAAATATGAGTGAAGAATGACCCTGGGTATGGGGCAATTCCTAGATAGCTCAGTGGTTAGAGCATTGGCGCACTAAACCAAAGGTCCCGGGTTCGATTCTCGTGTCCAGGTGTCTAGATGGAGTAAATCCTCACTAAAAGCATATATAATAGCTTTGGCTATTTGATTCTTATATATTATTTGTTATATTTTATAGATCTTTATTATATATATAAAGTTAAAGATGCAGATAGCATGACTTGATGTATGACTATATTAAAATGGGTTTAGTAACTTTAGTAACTAACAGATACTGTTATTTCTACCAAAATCATACTATACCACTGTACTAGATGATAAGTTTTTGTTACTGAAACCTCTTACATAAGTTAGGTCCAAAACAGGGATGTTTAGTCTAGAACTTAGAGACCCAGAATTGATGCCTCTTGTAGACAAATAAACTATATTTACCTGTCAACGTGTCACCCATTCGGTGATGAAATCCAAGTTCACCGCAAAGCTCGGTCATGTTTGTAGACCATAACACCCTCCTAGACCTTCTTGTTCTTCATCCTTCAACACGATTTTGAAGAGGGGGATTATTTTACCAAGTTCCTTTACCCCCTCCCCCCCTTTTTTTAGGGGAGGAGATTAATAGAAGGAAGACCTCGCAAGGTGCTCTTTGTTTGTAGTAACTGAAACTTGTAAAGTAACTTTCAAAGTGCTGACAAATGTTCGACAAAACTTAGATCGACTCAGAAGAGACAAGAACAAACAAATAGTAGCGGGTTTCGCCACGATACATTGGACTAGCCCAGATGCTCTTATCACTTATTTCAAGTCTTAAAACTGACTCAAAACATGTACGTTTAAGTTTTGGATAATTTATTACGGTGTTTCTCGTAATATTTGTTTTGTTTATTTGTCACCACGTTTAAATACCCCTTGGGCTTATACGCATATAAACTAATTATATGCGTATAACCCGAACGGGTAGTAAGATGAAGTGCTAATAATAATATTAATAATAATTATTAATTATTATTAATCTGCTTCAGTGACCGCATAGTCTAAGGCGTCACTCTAGTGTTGGACTAGACTGCCGATGACATGGAAATTGGGCTTAGAATCCTGATCTGGTGTACTGAGGGTGTTTTTTCCAAATAAGTTTTCCACTCTTCCTTCTCGCAAATGTGGTTACACGTTCTCTAAATATAGCCTTATTAATTCCTAAACTCATTAGCATGATTTGTACAAAAGTCTATAACTCGATCGTGTAATAATAAGCTTTGGTGCTTAAAAAAACTAATTACTAACCTATTTCAGTGGCGGTATAGTCAAAGGCATCAGTCTCCTGTTAGATTAGACTGCCCATGATAGGGAGGTCGGGGCTTGAATCCCGATCTGGGGTACTGATAGTGGGTTTACAAAATAGTTTTACACTCACTCCACGCAAATGTGGGTACACCTCCTTCAATTCAACCTCCCTCATTTTAACTCATTAGCGTGATTAGTACATATGCGTTCAACCTGAAACGGTATTAAAAAAACAACACATTTTTTTTAGGAATAGAGAAGTTTAAATTTAGAGAAAGTGTACCCCATTTGCATGTAGGGAGAGTGACAAACCATTTAGGGAAAACTGCCCTTAGTAGGCCTACACCCCACTGGGGTATTAACCCCGGTCTCCCGTCATCGGCAGTCTATTCTATTTCAAAAGTGATGCCGAACAGAAGCGGGCCTATATTTTTAATACAATATAAGTATAGTTAAAATTAACTACAACAGCCCATTTTTTCAAGTGAGTTTTATAAAAACGAGAAATATTAAAGCAACCTTGATTTGTCAACTTTTAAATACTATTATAACTTAGTTCGTTACTTAAATCTGGGGTGTAATTAAATACATACACGTATTAATTACTTAAAACCCCTTTTTAATCAGTTTATTTAAGGTGTTTATATTTATTATTAAAATATAGGCTCCACGCCCTAAAATATTATAACCAAACTGAAATGTTCTACCTATTCCCCTTTAAATTAAAGCAATACTCAGTAACCCATGAACCTCTCGACTTACTTTCCAGAAGTAATTATATAAAAACAACAATTTATTTTCTTATTTGAACCAACAAATTTTTTAATATATAATATATATTATTTTGAAATGCCTCATAAATTATGCTATTGTCTAAACGTAAGTTCTTTATTTCATTTCGTCTTAATCGTCGAAGTGTTTGTGTTTATATGAAAGGTAAATAAATTATTACTTTAAGCATATTAAAAATAATTTGTTGTGTGTACACTAAGTTTAGTGATGTGTTAATATACCAAATTAATTTAAACATCTTGACAGGCGACACCACTTAGTTATAGTTTAGAAATGTGTTAGCAGTCTAATGACAATGATTTGATATTCTTTAGAAAACTTTAGTTAAGGCGACTAGAATAAATATTAAGTCAAAGTTTTACTAGAAATATTAAAAATAATCTTTATACATTCACGTTTTATTTGAGTGTAGGGTGTTAAAATACAATTGTGCTACAATGGTAGTTTTTATTTCGTTATAATGTCCTACCCCCAAGCTCAGACGGTACCGTGTCTTACTATTAAGTTAAGGGTACCAGGTTCGATTTCCAGCATGGCCAAAAATTTATCATTGGTGGAATGGGGATTCACCCTTTCACCTTGACAAAAACAAACGGCTGGGGGCTGGATGTTGTGTCTTATCTAGAGTTAAGTAGATCTATAAGCTGTGGCTAATATAATCAATCGGTTCAGAAAGTGCACGTTAAAACCTCAAATAAATGGGGGGAGGGGGGTGATCATTGTGCTTCAAAATTATTTTTTTTACAAATTAACGAAATAGTTCTAAGTTGGTTTCTTGTTAGTGGAGCTATGTGTTTAGATTGTCTTTGTTAAAATCATTTTCGTAGTGAAGCTGTTTTAAATAGATAAAATAAACTGCTTTCATCTCATTAAAAAGTTGTTCGTGCTTTATGTCTTACTATCCAACGGAATACTACAGTTAATGGGGTAAGGGTGAAGACGATAGAATACATGGGAAATATTCCAACATTTGTGAAGAGGGAGAGTGGGAAACAATTTAAGATAAATTACCATAATACACCCAGAAAAACTCTAACATTAAGTCTATCCGTAAACTGTAAATAAATCCAAATGAGACTAACTTTTGTCTACGTGTCAAAAATGTATATATAAAACAAAAATATTAAACCCCAATAATTTAATCTTTATCTAGATTGTTTTAAATTCTTATCTGGGTGAAAAATCGTGCAAGAGGAAATATGTATAATTTATTTATTTCAGTTCTGTATTTTTCACCACTTATGTCACAAGCACTATCTTCTTTTAATGAAGTAGTGCCAAGGTTTTAAAATATCGGTAAGTTAAAAGTTATTTAAGAAGGTTACTGGTAGCGGTTGGGGATTTCCAAATATAGTCCAAGCAAAAATGGAGGTGATGGCTATCAACATGCTTTTACAGGATTACAAGTCCTACACTTTAATTTTTTCATAATTAAAAAATAAAATCATAAAAATGTAATATTAGCTAATTTTTAACGAATTCTCACGCAAAATGTCATAACTTTGGAATCAAAGTAAATAGTTGGAAGTAAACATTATATATAACCTTTATCAAACAAATAAAGTAAATTCTATGTTTATCAAAACTGAACATTCTAAAATAATTTAAGATGGTTTTAATGGTATAATTCCCTTAGGAAATATCACATCGGGAGAGTTTTACCCTTCAATTAGCCGGTGCCCTTAAAACAATCACCTTAGTAAACCAACAGAGCAGTGGCATTATATCATATCAAAAGTCCGGGAGTCGAATCATTACGCAGGTTCATTTTAAAAAATATATCATTTCACTAATCGGAGGCTTTACCAATGGACTCTTACATATTTATGTAGAATTGATAAAATCACATCCTGTCACAGCACAGAAAGTCCTGGATTTCTACTCTAGAGATTACAGATGTACTATCGGGGTTTGGTTTATTGGTTTCACGGTGAGGACATCGATCACGTGCCCTAAGACAGCCCTGGCTTAGCTCAAGAGGGTCTATGGCTTCCAGAAGACGACGAAAGGAGGGAGGGTTGTGGTCCTGCAGGGCTGAGAGGGGTGTGGGACTATGAATCATGCACATTCTGCTACTGCTTCACTATTACACTGAGCAATAATTATTTGGCCCCTTCAATTACCACAACAAAAAAATAGCGTGTGTGGAGGTAGAGGGGAGGGATGGGAACACACTACTACGATATACAGTCAAGGTCAACATATTTGCACCTTAGTAGTATATGATATTTATGTTTTTTATTACCATTACTCACGTCTTAACATAATTAATCTCAATTTTTTATCAACTAAGAAACATAAGGATCTATGAGAACACTTACGTTGTGTATAGTGTTTTTTATTTATTTATTTGAGGTATACAACGTGCACTTTCTGAACCGACTGACCATATCAATACACTAGAATTTCTATGAGCAAGAATGAAAGGACCTACCAATTTTCACATACTTTCTAGGGACCCTTTACATGCCAAAATTGACATAGGACAAGTGTTTTTACTTCCTCTCCAAAGGAAGTTGTGCTACACCGTTTTATCGCTCAATAAAAATCCGCCCACCCCGGCTGGGTTTGAACTAACGAATATCGGGTCCTGAGGCGAGCATTTTACCTTGAGACCACTAAGGTCAACACTGCATGGTATAAGAAGATTTTTTAACCATAATTTATAACAAAACTAGTCCTTTCCTAAATTATGTATCGATGAATAAACAGGCCTAAATGTGGATTTATCACAAATTATTCCCATACATAATATAGTGAAGCTTATCCATATTTTTAATTTAGTGCTTAAGCCAACATCATATCACACATAAACTAAGATAATTAGTTTATTAATGGTTAGAATTATTTGTTTGCCTATTCATTAAAAAATGAATGGTTTTCGCCAGATTTTCAAAGTCTCCCTTTCATTTTAAAATCAAACTTTATTAAATCTCATCAAATAGAATGTGGGACTCGGATCTAATATTTAACTCTTCTAAATTAAACTGTAATTATTTTTTATAATCATGGTAATTTTAAGTTAAAAATAATAGTGATACCGTTGTAGGCACACAAACAAAAGCGTCGGTATGGTGTTGTATGCCGATAACGGGGAGGTCGGAGTTTAAATCCAGGCCGGGTGGAAATAAGTAGTTTCCTGTGAATGTATTCTACATGACATCATGGAAAAAAGATTGAGGGAAAGAGAAGATTAGGAACAACGAGGATTCAAATATTGGATAACGTGAAGTAAAGAAGAAAACTCTGGGAACTGAAGGAGGAGGCTGTGTACAGGGGCCATTGGTGCTATAAGTTCACTGTCGTAAGACAGAATACCTAGTAGTAATAAGTTACTACACACCATATCCCCATAAAAATTTGAGTACACTTCATTTAGGTCCTACGTTCTTAATTAATACTCTATTAGTGTATTAAGATATCTCGTAAGAGTATTAAGTAGTGGCTCTCTATAGCTTACAACTGTTTTATATTATTTAAGGCAGGGCGGAAGGGAGCGCGAGAAAAATGCAGTGCTTTTGCAGTTTTTACGTCAAAACAAATTTTGGCCAAAATAAATAAAATATTGCTCCAGTACAAACATAGAATTTTATTTTCTTCACATTGTGACCTCAAAATTTCTTGAATCTCTGTCAACGGTGTTTTGGAATTTAATGATAGCTTTTTCTCTTCATTTAAAAAGTGAGTTTGATGATGCCACCATGTCTCATAACAGATATTCAGGAACTGTTGATATCAACATGTCAATAAAATTAAACTCTCTTTGTATTGGAGCAATATTTTATTTATTTTGACCAAAAAAGGTTTTGCCATAAAAACTGCAAAAAACATTGGCCTTTTCTCGCGTCTACTTCCATCCTACCTTACTTAATCAATTAAATAACTAACAACGTAATTTTAAACAAACCTCATCGGTAGGCATTCTGACTAAAAGACAATCTCCTATGATCTGGTTTGCCAGTAACGGAGAGTCAAGGTTTCCATTCCTAGCTGGGTGTATTTTGGGTGGTTTTTTTCTTGAATGGATCTATTTATACGCAGATTTGGGTTCATTTAATCTAAATTTTAGTCTCCTCATCCTTAACCCATCACCTTAAATATACGAATAGTTCGTAAGAAAAACAAGAAATAAAGCACGTAAAAAAATAATAATGTAATATACAACGTATTTTCTTTCATATTTTTGGGATAAAGTTTACAAAAATTATGTCCACGTCTGTATCAGACCGCAAACCAAACCACCGTTTGAGTGACTCTCCACATGTGCCGCACTACACATATTCTAGCAGCTATTATTCCACATGACTAGTCATCACCCGTTGCGTTACTGTGATCCCCCCTACGCATTTCTTCACGCATTCACCCTCAAATATTAATCAGATGGCTACTTTCACCCTTAATATATACACCATCCCCTCCCACCCCCACCCCATCCTATCTTACTCACTCGTGCATGAGTTATATCAGCACCATGAAAACACAAATTCTAATTAACAAGATGTAATTACATAGTTAAAGGTCATCATTTAAAATTTTAAAATTACCAAATCTAATATAGGGGCAGTTTTAAAAAATGATTTATAATTTAATCTGTATAATGTTTTGTTTGTTAGTATACTAGGGGTGTGGATACGATTCCTGCCAGAGTGTAGAATTCATCCCTTAAAAATTGGCAAATCAAAGTCTGGGCTCTGTATGTCCAATAATCAAGAAGTGACGAGTCACTAAAAGCCAACATACTGGCATCAAGACGTAGGGAAGTCCGTCAGTTACAAGGACTTAGCGTATAACCAGAACGGGTAGTAAGACGCGGTGCTAAAATAATAATAATAATAATAATAATAATAATAATAATACAAGGACTTACACTAGTGTTTTCTTGCTAAAGCAAATAGTTGTAACCCTTAAACTCCATTACATTTTGTATTATTTATACATTTTTTCATTTTAAGCATTAGTTTAAACTATTTTAAATAGTTACTTCTCATCATAGTTATAGTAAAATACGAATAAGAACCACGCTGTCCTTTAATATAAAATATTTGTAATGTTATTTATCGGTTACCATCATTTCATTTTCACGGGATTGTCGGACCATTAAATTGTAAGACGGAAGGAAGACCATGTTCTAATATATACTGGTCTGGTTCTATTAAGCTACATATAATAAACAATTTGCAAGTAAAAGAGTATATTCCACATGCCAGTATGTAACATAAATAAACCTTACGTTATTTTTGGCTGGGATGCTTTTTAAATATTTAGCGGCCTATTTTCCTAGAATATTAAATTAAATACTTAGTATCATCTGATTTCAGAGAAATCCAGCCTATATTTCTAGAATATTATATATATAAAGTTTGTCAGATAAATTATAGTTGATTTAAGGCAAATCTTAATTTTATACCATAAAACTAGGAATAACATTTATTTTATTTTGAAATATTACCTTATTATACTTTGTGGTTAATCAAGGCCCTATAACTTAAAATATATATTCCTTATATGAGTCTATGTTTACTTTCTCGCTATCATACAGGTAGAGAAAGTATTGTGATCGTCAAAATAATCGAACTCGAGATTTTGATGAATTTCGACGTTTCATGACTTCCTGAAACCGAAAAAATTGTTTTTGAATTTCCGTCCGTCTGTCTGTCTGTCTATATATACCTTGGACTAGAGCCTAAACTATTTTACCAATCGTGGTAAAACTTGGTATCTAAAGTTTTCATAGGGTTGCCCCGAGGGGTTTTTGGAATTTGATATCTAACCCTAAAGTAAAGGGTAGTTTACTGAAGGGCAAAAAGAAAAAAAAGTCGATTTTTTAAAAATCGGCTTTAACGATTTTGATTAAATTTAATTTCTAAACATTTATAGATATTCAAAACAAAATGGCTACTCTCAATATTTCGGCAAAATGAGTTTAAGGGCTCCGGTCTGATGCGTAAATTCTCATTTTTTATCATATCTCCGAAACTATTTGATATATGAAATTACTTATAATTACAAATGTGTATACCTATTTAAAATACAAATATTTTATTTGAAGTATTTATATTTTTTGACTTTTCAAAAACAAGAACTTAAGTATTGCGACCGTAAAAAAATCTAACCTGAAATGTTGATGGATGTCGACGTCTCATGAACCCCAGACCCTAAAAAGTGGTATTTGCAATGCCGTCTGTATGTCTGTTTAAACTTAAAATTAAGAGTAGTTTAATAAAGGGCGAAAAGAGAAAAAATCTATTTTCTCAAAGTCGGTTCTAATGATTTTGATTAAAATTCGTATATAGATGTTGAATAAGATTATAAATAAACTGGCTATTTTAATTTTCCCATAAAAATTACTTTTAGGGTACTTTACAGAAGCTAAAATTTCCGTATCTCCGTAACTATTTAAATACTAAATAAATTATCAATGTAAAATTGTAGTACTATTAAAAATGAAAAACTTTTATATGAAATATATTTTTATAAAACCAACAGTTTCTGAGATATTTTCAAATATAATACCATTTTGTAAGCTTTAGTTGTAGATACTACATAAGTTTTAGCGCAATAATTCTCCAATGCCATAAATAATTAAATATAGGTAAGCCTCTCAAAAAGTTTGTTATTTTACTTTAAACCTTTTAGGAGAAATGTTTGTACAACAATGATCTCTCCATTTTAGACTTAATAGCCAATATTTACATTTTTTAGTGGTCAAAATTTATAAATGAGGAATTTAATAGCAATGCGATGACATGAAGATGTATAACCCCTAATAAAATGTCGAAATTTTAACCGGAAGTCAAAATTTTAATACAAAGGTTGACCCTTGTGAACCCAATATTGATCTTTTTTATCGGTCAAAACATACAAATGAGGACATTAATTATTTAAAAATAAAATTATAAAATTTAAAACCGGGACTCAAAAAATGTTTTACATAAATATAGTGCAATTTATGCTTGGGTTTGCTAGTGTATATTATTTCGTTTCACATATATTAAGAGTTTAGAGTTAATATTTCCATTTTTAAACAATAGAGCGAGAAAGTCCGTGATGAGTTCCGTGGCATATATTTTAAACTATAAATAATCCAATACGAGTACCCAACACTAAATATAAAATTGAGTATTTTTGTGTACTTTTCACTGTTGCATAACAAAGAGTATTACAATGATACTGTAATGAATTTGTATAAAAATGGGCTACCAATTATTTAGAAAGCATCCCTTCCAAAAATAATGTTAAAATTTGCTTTGATACATATATATATATATATATGTAAAATATGTTCTTTTACTTGTAATTTGTTTATTAATTATACATTTACTGTATTATAAAACTATTGTGTATACAAATCTCGAATTACTAGCCAAACGAACACTTTTTGTAATATTTACATTAAATGTAAAATTATTTTTGTAGGTGTATAATTTCCCTTGGCATAAAATATTATACTTTTCATAATTAATTCTTATCAATTAATTTGTATTTTTAAACAACGTAACCGTAATTTCATTTGATCTATATTTGGTAATAAGTGAGAGATAGTGGGGTTTTTTTGGTGTGTTCTGGGTTAGTTAATAAAACTCTCTTTGAAATATTAATAACTCAGAGCTTGTGATGAATTTTTAATATAATTTATTTTGTATTTGTAAAATATTTTGCGTAAATTTGAAATTAACAAAATGTCCAGTGTAAATTTTTTTAATAAAAGTAAGATTTTTTTTTATAATGATTCCTATGAAGTACGAATTTTTATCAAGTGTTGTTTGAGGCAGTTAATATTGCGGATGTACTTTTTGAACATTTTTATATTTGTAATGTTCTATAGAGAGATCAAAGAAACTACAAAGAATAAGTTATCGGAAGGTTTAGTGACATTAAGTAAAAGCCTGAACCGTAGTTGAGATCATCCACTGCCTTAATCTTAGGACGAACTATATTTTCCCGTGATTCCGATTTCATTATAATAGATTCACAATCTTTAATCGCGTGTAAAAAAATTTTTTTTAGCACCGCGTCCTACTACTTGCACGGGTTGTACGCCTATGTAATAATTAGGCAGTACTTTTAAGGATTAGGAATAATATAGTTAGAAGAAATGTACCCACATTTGCATAAAAGTAAAGTGAAAAACCAATTTGTACAAACCATCCTCAGTACACCAGACCGAGATTAAAACCTCGATATACCGTCATCGGCATTCTAGTCCAACACGAGAGTGGCGCGTTAGACCATGCAGCCACCAAAGAGGGTAGTAAATTAATAATGACTTAAATTACAAACCATATCTTTAGACATAATAATTTTATGAAATTATCCTAATATAGGAACTAATGATTGTAAAAAAACTTTTTTAACCTATTATGTCCAAATAGAGGCACATTAATTATGTCTCTAATGTTGGTTCATTTGCAAGGTTAGCAGCAAAGTTGTTGTGCCTGACTGAACCTCATGAATAAGACCTATTTTCGTGTGGTTGCTATTAGGTGTTTTCGAAGTGTTTTTTTCCTTCGTAAAGGTTTTCAATCTTTCCTTCAGACAAATACCCCAACACTTTCTCTTATTAAAACCCCCCAAAATGTATTATTTTAATATTAAGCCTCATAAAGCCATACCTATGTTGAACGAATCATTTAGATACAATCCAATTTTTTTTTAACGTAACGAATATTTGACCTTGAGAGATGCAGTATTTGGTTCGGTCGCCTGTACATCTATACTTTAAGCCGCTCTGTGAGAACAGAACGTTGTCCAGGGTATATCTTGGAGGTTGTCAACACGTTATATCCACAATGAGATGACGTGATGATAAAGATTATGAAGTAAAGGGATTCAGTAGAACTCTTGTTTATAACTTAAGCCTAACCAAACAGACCATGGTGACTGTATGAACAGTTCTTATTTTATGAAAAATACCTGTAGAACATCCAGGAATCGAACACATGACCTCTATACTAGTAACCAGGGCCGCTGACCACTATACCAAGAGACCGGTTAGATGTTAATTAATATTACAACGTTTTAGAGAAAATTACAAATAATTGTAGAAGAAGAACATTTACAAAATTTACTATATTTAGCTCATATCTGTTTAAAAAAAATAACAATTTACTAAACTAAAGTGTATCTAGCAACTTTTAGAACTGTTAGAAAAGTGTCAAACTTTAGGCCTGAATTATGTCTGCCATCAACTCAAGCTCCTTTTCTTTCAATGGAAACATTTTGAATTAATCCTTTGACAGCCAAATCAAGAAATTTGTATATTTAATTTAGAAACTATGCTTCATTAATTTTAATAGAAGTTTAAAGCTTAGCTTTGAGACATATATGTTTTTTCATTTGTGGGAAGATCAAAGGCCGAATCCAAATCAGACATATTAAAGGTGTTTTATTTTATCTTATTAATTTTCGTTTTCCCCTCTTCCTACACGCAGATAAGGGTACATTTCCTCTAAGTCCAACTTCCTCTTCTCTACCATATTAGTGTGATTAAAATTCACTTAGCTCAGACGGGTATAAAGACAAGGTGGGATTTTGGTTGAAAGAAACATTTTAAAAACACAAACTTTTTTCCCAGTCAACATTGAAAACATTTATCTCTCTTATAAGTGTCATTTTACGGGTATTGGTAATATTTATTAAAAGTGAGAGCTTTATATAACATGACTTGACGTATGAATACGTGAAAGTAGCTGGATGTTGAGGTTCTTCCTATGAAAACTAGACAGTGTATATATATATATATATATATATATAACCCGCCTCGGTGGCGTAGTTGGCTAACGCGCCAGTCGTGTTGAGTCAGACCACCGAGGACGGGGAGATCGAGGTTCGAATCTCGGTCGGGTGAACTGGGGGTGGTTTTTCCTAAATGGTTTTCCACTCTCCCTCCACGCAAATGTGGGTTCACTTCCTCTAAGCTCAACCTTCCCATTTCCTAATCCATTAGTGTAATTAGTACTTAAGCGTATAACCCGAATGGGTAGTAAGACGCGGTGCTAAAATTAAATTAAATTAAATTATATATATATTATACATGTGTAAAGTATATATATATATAATACATGTGTAAAGTATATATCTATCTATATTATATATGTAAAGTGTATATGTATATATTTATATTATATATGTGTAAAGTATATATATA
>CABFWO010000603.1:37404-68543 GCA_902155825.1 Timema genevievae | reverse complement strand
TCAACCCCCCCAACCCCGCCCCCCCCCCCTCTATCAGCAGGCGCGTGGTCTAAACGTCAAACTCATCTAACCTGGTTTGAAAGCTACGGGTAGGTCAAGGTTCGAATCTTGGATGTGTTTACTGGAGGTGGGTTTGACAAATGGCTTTCTCCTTTCCAAGGAGATTTCCTATGAAATGTTGTCTTTCTCGTTGCTTCCTGACGTATTTAATTTTGGATGTCCTAGAAGATTGATAAGAAAGAATGAACTTTAAAAAATAAAATGTTTTATTAAAATATATTATCGGTAATAAATGACAAACCCTAAAACATCATCATTCCAAAAGAGCATAATATATTGTTTCAAGTTATGCATTTTAATAAACTAATGTAATGAATAAATAATTAATAGCCTAAATAAAATAAACTTAACTAACATTTCCCCAGAAATAAATGTTAAAATCAAGGTGGTAAAATACAGTCCATTATTAAATAAACATTTTTAAATGGATCTTCATCCTGGATCAGATTCAAATATAAGTAAAACTTTATTGATCATCAGAGTGATATTAAAGCTAAGAATATCAGGACATTTTATCAGTTAACATAAAGGCAATCCCTACCAATAAAATCTAAGCAACATCGACTCAAGATTAAATAAAGATATCACCAAAAAGAAGTAAATAGGAAAATTTCAAATAGGCACTCAACAAGAGCCAAGGAGTATATTTTGAAGACGTTCAAAATGTGGTTTAATCCTTGACAAAACATAGATGACGTCTTTATGGAAGTTCTGACCACAAACCATAATTTCCACTTGGTAAAGTAGCTTCTAAATGTGTTTAAAGATAGCGATGATTACCATCCTTTGATTTCTGTAAAATAAGTAATCATGTGAGAACTCGTAAGGCATACTCTCGGAATTTGAAATTAAGTTGCAAAAATGGTATCCAATTGATTGTTTTACGAGTGAAAAAAAAACCCCACCAGAGCATTGAGGGAGACGCAGATAGACAAGTCTTGCATTTCCCTGTTTATATTCTTCCCCATTTCTTTCCTCTGGAAGTGACATCCTCATTGATAAAAGTGGAAGAAGACTTCCTGTTCTTTTTTTCATTTTTCCACACGACAAAGCTTCAGAAAGGCATAAGAGTCCCTGTTCCATGGACCTGAAGCACCCTTTCATTAAATTGCGTCCTAGAATTCACAACAAAACAAGCCAATTCCAAACAACAGTTTAATTATATTTGTAGTTAATAGCATACGATAAAAAAAATATACCTTCTTCATAAAATACAGGTAGGTGAGATGAGGTTTTCGCAGCAATCCTCGTCAACTTCAGCAACGCAAGCCATACTAATTAAACATAATTAATTTCTAAATGAATGTTCTTCATTAGTAATTAAATATACTTCGAGTAACAAGGCATGTCATTTCATGGAACTATGTGTTGAGGAGTTAACGTAAAAAAATATGAGTTGATGGATGGAACTAAAATAATATTTACAAAAATATTTTCATCTCAATTATGGTTTTAGACTGCTAGCGTAAGAATGATTTTATTCTCGTGTAGCCTATTTTCCATTTCTGACTATTTCGAGGGTATAAAAGCCAAAGGGCGTAACCTTCAAAATTTCAAAAATCGAGGTTAGGTTGTTTTGGTGTTCTCCAGCTTAAAATGTACCTTTTGACCAAGTGGCGTAACCCTAACTTTATTATAAATGGTTTAAATCATCATTTTCCCTTTATTGTTGAACTCACTTTGAATATTTTACAAACAGGTCTATTGGCGTAACCAAAGGTCGTAACCAACAAGAACTATAAATTATTTTAAGCCACTTGGCCTAAGCCTCAATCATTATACTAAAGCTATTAAAAACAAAACGGCCAACTGGCTTAACCCTCATTTATGTGTGATTTTGAGTTAACTATAATAATTGATTAAAAATGCATTATTTTATGTGTGTTGTTCAGATAATATTAATTTAATTTAATAAAAGAATGGAGAAAAATTTCCTTTTTTAATTCAAAACTTACCAAAGAAGGTTAAATGTTTTGTAGCTAAGTTGACATCACTAATTACCCGCCTTGGTAGCGTAGTTAGCTAACGCGCTAGTTTTATGTTGAGCTAAACTGCCGAGGACAGGAAAATCGAGGTTTTAATTTCTGTCGGGTGAACTGGGGGTGATTTTTCCTAAATGGTTTTCTACTTTCCCTCCACGTAAATTCGGGTTCATTTCTTCTAAATTCAACCTATTCATAGCCCATTAGCGTAATTACTTGAGCGTTTAACCCGAATGGGTAGTAAGATGCGGTGTTAAATAATAAATGAATAATTTAATTTAATTGATATTATTTATGTTTTTTGATAACCTATACAGTATGTATTGATATTTGTTTCACATTTCTGTCAAACCATAAAACGAAACATTTTAATTTCACATGCAGTCCTGATTAAACGGATTTAGCTTAACGGTGAACCGTGAAATAAACGTTATTTTCGTCAATCACTCAAAACAAGGTTGATGAGGAATGATTCGGTTTAGAATTAGCGTAGGCCGAACACAAACAACGCCAACTATCCCTTTTTAACCGATTTTAAACCCCCACCCCCTCTTATGTGTGGATAGGATTCACGCGAAGCGTAAAGAGTTACCCCAACCGAACTCGGACATGATCAAAGGGCGTGTGACGTGTGGCATGTAGGTGAAATGAGGACAAAGAGTGAAACTATCGAGGACTGATAAAGTTACAGGACTTATGGTATGATTTAAGTACCCAGTTGACATTCTTCTTCAATCCTTTACAAAAATTATTCAGAGATCTTTATTTAATTAATAGTTTCTTAATATCAATAACTAAACCGGCCCCATGGTGTAGTGGTCAGTGCTTCTACGAGTCTAAGAGTCCTGGGTTCAATTCCTAGCTAGTAGCTTTAGTAATTTTTCCTTAAAGATGTACCCTAATGATCACAAGGATTTGGTTAGTTAGGTTTAAGTTAGGTTTAAGTGTTTCCACTGGTACCACACCCTCATACTCACTGTTACCATCATCTCATCTCATCGGGACATGGAAAGAGCCTCCACGGAAAGGATTAGTACATTTGGGCGTCCCTTAGGCAATGGTACATCAGTACTGGCTAATTTTTCCACTACTGGGCTATGAATGATTTTAGTCCAGATGCAAAATATGATTACTTTCTCAAGAAATTTTATCTATATGACTGAGAGTTAATATTTATTTATTTTTACTGAAAAATACAATAGGTCTTGTTTGTTTGTGTGTTTTTATCCAAGAGTTCTTTAAGCAAAAGCGTTTTTTTCGCTCTCTTTATTTTACTACGCATCGGAGATATCCACATATTTACTCTAATTGAGTATTTATTGATAAAGAAGGTAGAGTTACAGACGATATGTAACTTTTTTTTGTAAAGGGAAAGGGATAAAGCACTAAGGAAAGTAAAACATCTCAGTCAATACACCCAACTGAAATATGAACCTAGGCCTGTTTGCTACCGGCAAACACAACGATGCTAAGCTGACGCGTTTTTACGCGTGTCCGTCAGTGCACGTCTACCTCGTATCAGTTCTAATTTATAAACTTAAATATTATTAACTTTTATTCTGCTTATAACATAAACAATTCGTAAGACGTGGTTTTTATATATAACTTTTCAATGTGGTAGAAGATTGAAATTTTTCAGCCAAGTATAAGAACCACCCCAAACACGCTGAAAAAATAATCATTTTTAAAATTAATAACCGGAAAAGGAGGAAAGGTTTAAGCCCTAAAAATATCCTAAGCTAATGGAATTAAACATTTCTCGCACATTAGAAAATAGAAATATTTAAATACATGTAGAGGTACAACCTTAAATAACCATAAGATTCTGAATATTTATGCTCTTTGTTAAAATGTGATGCTCTTATTTCTAATATGTTTTTGTAACAATGTCTATATCATCTATTTCTACATATTTTATTATTACTATTAGTCAAATATTGTGTTCTGTGGGTTGGGGTCGTTTGTGAACTCAGTTTATGGGCTGATTAATGTTTCGTTTCAAAGAATGTTTTCAAAACTTATTGGTTGACATATTTGTTTTTGGATTGGGAATTATATAAAGAGTGCAGCTGGATGGTGATATTGTTTCAATGTCTGCATGTCCGGATAAATTATTCGAACACTTCTAAACATCCTAGATATCTAAAACTAGGCAGTCAGATTGGCTTCAACCTAATGTTCTCTAGAAAAGTCATAAAATCGCTCACGAGGCTGAGTTGACCCAGTGCTTTACAGAAATTTTGTAATCGCCAAGTACTGACCCCGGAACCTACGGATCTTTAGCCAGGGGTCCTAAACCAATTGATGATTAGTAACTTGAAAATTAACGCTTTAATTGAAAAGTAAATATTCACTAGCTAAATAAAAGCAAACTACATACAACATTTTCTCACTTTTTGAAGATGTCACTCATTTGAGCTCCATCGGACGTCAGGCAAACCTCAGTACGTTGTCCATCACTTTCCTCAGGATGGATCGTCTAATCATTTCTGCCCCATCCTGTATAAGCCTACTTAATTGTACAGCGTTGCTTTCTTCCATTTAATTTTTTCATTGAATCATAAATATTATAACATATGGTTAATATATTTCTCCAGCTGAAATCTTTATTTTTGACTTACCATGAGTCATTTTTCTATCAATCCCCACGACCACAGTTATAACACAGTCATATAATATGAAACATTCAGTCCCATGTTTCAGCGTTATGTGTGTGCGCGAGTTCGCGTCGCAGCACTTGATATTTCGAACGCTAGAATGGTGAAAGCTTCCAAATGGTATATCTACTTGAGCTTAGCGTGTTGTTAGTCAGAACACTAATAGCGTGTTTAGTAATTTATTCTAGCCTTGACGGGTGAGCGTAATATAGAGGATAGTGTTTTTATTCTAAAGGTAATGTGGGACGTTTAAATGCACATGGATCAATGTTTGTGGATGAGCTATTGGAAGTAGCCCGCACTGGGTTTCACATGGACTAAGGTGTCAGTTTCGTATCATGTGGTATGCTGGTGACAGGGAGATGAGAACTATAGTTTCCAGACTGATTTGGATGGTGTATTTCTTTTTATCCTAGAGGGTTTTTAATTTTACCTCAATTCAACATTCCTTATTCCTAATACATTAGAGTAATTAGTATTTAAGCGTATAACCCGAATGGTTATTAGTAAGACGTAGTGCTAATTAAAAAAAAATTTTTTTAAGAACTATGTCATATTACTAGCATTAAGTACCCATCATTGCAAAAATACATATCATAAGTAGTTCAGCTGTGCTGATTAAAAGAATGTCCCTGTCAAATCTCGTTAAATGTGTCAAATGCATTTGACAGAAATCGTGGAGGAAACAGACAGGCAGACAGACAAGATACTAAACAGTTGAATCAAAATAGAATCGCACTCCGTTCGGTTAGTAATATAACATCATCGATAGTATTAATGAGATGCTGGCCTCTTTATCTAGTGGTTAGCATTCCGGGATACTTATTTAGGGGTCTTGGGTTCGATACCAGCAGTACTGTAAGTATTATTCCAGAACGAAAATTGTTCTTATGAGTGCCATGGACTTGTTAAATAGGCTTAAATTGGGTCAAGGGCCAGTTTCATATTCAGACTGATTACTCTTCAAGTGCAGTGCTATATTAAATTAAGGACAACACCTACCTAAACTCGAATAGAATGGGCCAGTTTGATATGAGAAACTGGCCCATTCTATTCTAGTCTAAGGGCCAGTTTCATAGTCAGACTTAGTGAGCCTAAAGTGCGAGTCGATACTAAATACAGAACGACACCTACCTAGACCAAAATGGAATGGGCCAGTTTCGCATATGAAACTGGCCCATTCCATTCATTTTCAGGTAGGTGACGTCTTGTATTTAGTATAACGCCGCACTTGAGGCGTACTAAATCTGACTATGAAACTGGCCCTAAGTCTGACTATGGAACTGGCCCTAATACTTAAAATATCGGTCCCAAATAATCATAATGATTATCATTACATATCATCTTGTCGAAGTAACCACACCTAGATGGGTGCCCCAACCTCAGAAGTAAGTTACATATCCATCACTGTCAGTAGAAACACAGGGATATCTAATTGACCAACCATAGAAGCATACGCAAAAAAAAAAGGAGGGGGTACAAGAACGTAAGACCATTCTTCCATCTTATTTTTAACACTAGATATAATGCCATATCCCTACACCTTATCTCAATAGGTAGTGTCTGTCTACTGAGCTAAGAGTCCCGGGTTCGATTCCCGGCATGACTGAAAAATTTACCATTGGTGAAATGTAGGTTTACCCTTTCACAGTGATGAATTAATGGCCGGGGACTGGATGTTGTGCCTGTCCTAGTCTTAAGTTAGATTATAAGGTATATGAAGGAAGCTACGAACGGCCTAGCAAGCTGGTAGTGGAAAATATATGGCTTGAATTAAAAAGTGACTCAAGCCACAGGCTGGAAACAGTAATGAATATTTTAAAAAACGTAATGCACAATGCAGCTCAATGTTGGATTTTCTACCATCAGTATAGTAATCTATCACCTTGAGTCTTGAAACTATTCAGAATCATTAACATTTCTCTCATTTACTCGAGTATAAAAACCCCCCAACCACTCGACATCACTTGACTTATCGCGGCAAGAAGGTTTTCTCGTAAACCCCCTTGCAGTTCTTGACATTGACGTAATGTCACTCTGTAGCGATTACAAAGCTTTACAGTAACAAAAACCCTCTAGGCTAGAACCAATATGGCGGTTAGAGGGGAGGAGAGCACAGGTTTCGTGGGTTCTTGTTAGAGTGGTAACAACGCACTCTTCCGCCCTCACCCAAACAATACGTGTCATTCAAACCCCCTTGATGCAACACCACTTCATTCTTCACACGCCACTTAACACAATCACGGAGCAATAGAGGTGAAGGATCTCTTAGGTACTTAATATAGCTCTTAGCTAACTTCGCACTTTCACAGATCAGGTTGAAAGATTTATATAGTGAAATCGCATTTCAATGGTAGATTTGGAAAATTAATAGTACTTCAAAGTTGTGCATAATTTTTTTCCTTACTATATGGCATTAGGAACGCTAGAAAGTTCTTTACCGTAATTACTAAAGTACACCACATATCCCTATCTTGAGCTTGTTCTATCCAGTCCACCTCATTACACCCTACCTCTATTTTGAGCTAGTTCTATCCCGTCCACCTCATTACACCCAATCTCTATCTTGAATTAGTTCTATCCAGTCCACCTCAGTACACCCTATCTCTATCTTGAGCTAGTTCTGCCAAGTCTCCTCATTACACCCTATCTCTATTTTGAGCTAGTTCTATCCAGTCCACATCATCACACCCTACCTCTATTTTGAGCTAGTTCTAGCCAGTCCACCTCATTACACCCAATCTCTATCTTGAGCTAGTTCTATCCCGCCCACCTCATTACCACACCTTATCTCTATCTTGAGCTAGTTCTATCCAGTCCACCTCAGTACACCCTATCTTTATCTTGAGCTAGTTCTATCCAGTCCACCTCAGTACACCCTATCTATATCTTGAGCTAGTTCTGCCAAGTCTCCTCACTACACAATATCTCTATCTTGAGCTAGTTCTATCCAATCCACCTCATAACACCCTATCTCTTTCAGGTTCATTCTAATGCTATCCTCCCATCTGTGTCTAGGTCTTCATAATGGCCTCTTTCCATTGGGTTTCTAGTCAATACTCTGAATACAGTTCTATAATCTCCCATTCGTGCTGCATGTCTTCTTGCCCATAGTAATATATGAGAATGTATTATCTTAATAATGGATTGTGATGAGTAAAGAGTATGTGACTCATAATTATGTAACATCCTTCAATTTCCGGTAGCCTCATCCCTTTTTGGAATAAATATCGTTCTAAACACCTTATTCTAGAACACCCTAAATTTGTTTTTGCCATTTAAGGTAAGAAACCACGTTTCAAACCCATAGAGAACAACCGGTAAAATGATTGCTTTGTATATTATGGGCTTTACATTCCTTGAAAGCAGGCGAGATGATGAAATACTCTTTTTTTATTAAGTTTATTATAGGTTGTTTCAAAAATCACTAGTTATCTGTAAACTATCTATTAGTAAGTCTTCCTCAGAAAAACAAAAATTATTTTTATAGTCATATGAAATACTTTTTAGGTTAAAATTTCTGATAAGATTTTCTTTAGTCTGTATTCCACTCTATAAAATAGTGGGATTGAATTCAGGAAAATAATTTTATAATGTTTAAAAAAATAAAATAAAATAGAAAACAATATTTTTTGTTTGACTTTTCCGAATTCCTCTGTTGTCAAATTAATTATGCAGAAATCCGGCCTTTGATACATTTTCTGGTTAGAGCATAATCATATAACTAAGATCCCAGTTAATCGACCGAAATAGGCCCTTAAACTAATCACTATAGAGAAAAAGGACTATCCAATCCGTTTTTCAAGTGTTTATCAGGCTTCACAAAGCTTTATTTAAAACGGTTTAAAAATATTGACAGAATCCTATGTATCTATGATTCTCGTTTTTTATTATTTTTTGCTCCGTCTTAGCATCCGTTTGGGTTTTACGAATATTTATTTATGAGTCATCAACGTGAAGATTGGTTTGAGGTGCTTCCCACTTATCCGGAACTGGACAGCCTTCGACTGGTCAATGCTGCCCGTACCATCTGGTAGAAAGCAGATGTACTAAGAAAGCCAAGAAAGTGCTGTAGCTTCCTGTTGTTTTCCGTACTGGATCTCTACGAGCGAGCAAGAAAGAAAATGTCACAATTGACAAGGGACCTACGTCTTTTCCGAAGGAATTTGTGCTACTGATTTTGATCGCTCAATGAAAAATTCGTTGACGTTGTGTGGGCTTGAACCCACCAACATCGGGTCCTGAGGCGAACAATTTACCTAAAAACCACCGAGGTCAACTTTTTCGAATATAGCACACATCAATTATTACACTAAAGAGCTGAGAAAGGTAGAATTTTAAAGGAAAGATACCCGCATTCACGTGAAAGGAGCGTATAAAATTATTTAGGAAGAACCAACCTCAGAACACCTAGCCGGGAGATAGACCCCCAGCCTCCCCTTCATTGGCAAACCAGACTGAATGAGCCTGACGTTTAGACCACGTGCCCACCACCATAGCGAGTGTTTACCTTTATGATATAACGTGATGCATTAACCATGGATGCAGACAGTGGCACTTCCTATTTTCGTTGTACCATGCCTCATCTACCTTTCAACCCCTTCAACTCTTGAAATAGTTAGTAATCGTACTTAGTACGTTTCAACCATATATTGAACGCCACGCCAAGCATTAAGGTGAGGGGAGGAGAGGGGTAGGGGTAAAACATATTTTTGTGTGTGAAGTGAAAAGAGAGGGAGGTGAATGTAATATATATGGAGATTAATGCCAACACTACATTGAGAATTATTGGTGCTGAAATTTCTATTATCTAATTTATCTTTACTTAATGTATTTTGTGTGTTGATGGAGGGGTTAAAAGCTTCTCATAGGTACGTAGTACTGCACAAGTACGTAATGGATAATAGCGAATGCTTATTGTTATTTTGTTCTGAAGAGGGATGAGAATTTCGCTGTATTGATGGAGTTTGGTGCAAAGTTTGAGGATACTTTGTTCGTTACTGAATAGGCGCAGCTGAATAGAACTATTTATTATAATAGACCCTCCTCCCGCTTTATTTATTAATTTGATTTTTTTCAATAAGGTTTAAAAAGTAGAGTTTTACTTTAGAGTATCTAGATGATTTGATTCGAGCTTGAAACTTTATTGAGGTTAATATTTGTGAAATAGAATCTTATTTGGCTATTGGGAAACTCATCTTTGCAAAGTTAGGCCTTGTCATTTTATTGCTTTGAAATAATCAAAGCAATTCCCTAAATGTATGCAAAACTTGTAGAATTGATTGATTAGTAAATAATTAAACACTACACACATATACATACCTAATAACGCCGTTTTATTACGTGGTAGGTAAGAAGGTGTCCATTTAGCTCACGAAACAACTCCGTGCTTTAATCCATCTTCGCTAACTTTCTCCACACTTCCCTATCCTTACATACTCCCTTAGCTTCAACAACATCCATCCATACACCGAGTCACACATTTTCTTTCATTCTTAAAACTCTTAATGTTTCTCTTTATAAAATTTAACCACGTCTTACACTATTGGCTTACTTGTATCTTTCGCTATGATAATTTCACTGTGACACACATACACATATGTATTCTATAATATTAATACTATTAATATAATAATAACAATAATAATAATATCCTTTTGGTAGTTTGTGAGATATTTTTTCTCAGTCGACATTTGCCATCTTTTTCCTAGTCAATTTTGCTGAATTTACCTAAAACTAGCTCTCCTAATCCTCTCTATTCAAACTAATTAAAAATAACCATGTTATCTCAGTGCCGGCTTATTTGTCTGTCTCAGAGCCAGGGGCTCGAATCCCAGCTGGCGACACCGGTGATTGTGAAGTGGAGATTTAGCTGATTGTGTGAAGCAGAAAGAGGGAGATGGGGGGATTGTTTAATTAAAATAAGTATAAATCTTTTCCTTGTGTGAATAATTCTGCCATATCTCTTAATTACCCTTTAGAAAGCTTTCTCATTATATTTTTAGTTACTAAACCCTATATTATACAGCTAATTAATAATAATATAATATTGGTATCAGGGTTGTTTGAGAATATACTGAATGGGTAGTAAGAATCATAATAATTATATAAAACATATTAATTAACTTTCCACTACTTCAACGAACCAATTAAATTTTTAGATGTATACACAATGCCTTCATTAAGTTGATTATTAAACTAAAGAATAGATCCTATTCTAAGGTTTCTATAAGTTTAATATTTTATTTTATCAATTATGAAATAACTTTTTTAACTAAACTAAAATCTATTTTAGCCAAATATATTCATGAAATTAAGTAAATAAAATATATATTATCTCGTATAATTTACTTATTAGATTTATATATGTTAATATCACCATGGGAAGATAATTTTAGAAGATAAAAACACATTTTTAAGCTCAGTATTAATAATGTTTTACTATATTATTAGTATAATTATATCATTATACAGGGTGTTCGGAATTTCAACGCCCAAACTGCACATATAGTTTGTTTGGACCAAAAGTAATATAAAATCCCTATACACCTACATCCGGCAAACTATGCTAATATCTTTAAAAAAAATATTCATAGTTTTGACGTACAGCGCTGGGAGAGCAAAGCTGTGAAAGCATTCGTGTACAACAGGCTGCATAGGAGTTAAGCACGCGTAATAGCACATGTAATAATGGCAAGCACTTTCTGTGATGTAGAATCGTTAATGACGACCCTCAGAACGTATTCGCATTTTTAGATGGACTGGTGTGTTGTTTACTTTTAACTGTGGTATATTATGCTGCGGTGCTCCAAGATGTCGAGGTTTGCAGTGCCACGCACCTAGCTGCTATGCAACCTGTTGTACACGCATGCTTATACAGCTTTGTTCTCCCGGCACTGTGCGCTGAAACATTGAACAAAATTTAATGGTATTAGCATAGTTCGCCGGCTGTAAGTGTATAGGAATTTTGTATTACTTTTGGTTCAAACAAACTTTATGTGCAGTTTGGGCGTTGAGTTTCCCAAAATTCTGTATATAGGCTTAATATATATGAAAATTGAATATACCAAAGTAGTTTTAGTAACGTTTGTAACAACCCGACACTGTATATATTGCCCTTTTCCTACTTTAAATAAAAATAATAAAAATAATCACATTGTCTTAGAAATTTACAAACACTACTTTATAATTAAACTGATAGAGTGATTAGTGTGTGACTATTTTGGCGCAGCACTAAATAAACTTCCCTTAACTGGAAATTTTATCAAAATTTAATTGAGTAGTTTTGTCGTTTGGATATAATTGAAAAATGACGTCTGGACATATGAATTTTAGTAATGCTTATCTAATATTTAATTAGAGTGTAGATATGTATGCTGAAGTACAAATATGTCAAACATTTCCCCTTTGTAGACAGGTGTAATGGTGTGCAATCAATAGCATTAAATTAATTTTCAATGTTGTTTAGTGTGTAAGAATAATGATAACGCACCATTAATTTACCTCATGAGCTACTGAAAGGAATTTGTAATATCACCTGCACAGGTGGTCACGCAGACTAAGTTTTAAATATCATTTGATATAGCTTACCGATGACGGTGTAGTTGGGTTTCTAATCCCGATCAGGTGTACCGACTACTGATTTTTAGTCCTAAATGGTCTTTATTTGACCGGAAGCTCTGAGTTAGTGGACGATTTATTATTTTAATTAGTATGCTAAACACAAGTGCTGTTAATTACTTAGTCTAAAGAGTAGAAATATAGAGATTAGACTAGAAATGATGTAGAAACTACATTTAAAACCACATGTTCCAACCAAGGGTATTGCGAGTTTATTGTCTTGGCCTTTATTATTATTATTATTAGCACCGTATCTTACTACTCGTTCGGGCTATACGCACTTACGCTAATGTGTAATGGTAGGGTGATTGTGGGATGAAATGGAGGACCTACAGTTTAACGTGGAATCCGAACCACGTCCTGGCATTCCTCACATTCACAAGTTGTGATTAATACACATCTTGTCAGAGGTGAAGGAAGGGTTTGGCAATCAGATAAGTCTGTGTCGGGACCGAGGATTGAACCCCGGACCCCCAGCACAGAAGTCTGACACCTTACCCCTAGACCACCAGGTCACCTCTTGGCCTTTAAAACCACCTTTAGAGTAATATATTATTGCGTGTCTGGGCTACACTATTCGTATACCAGTAGTGGGAATATTAGCCGCTACTAAAGTACTGTTTCCCAGGAGACGCCCGAATGTACTAATCGTAAGTCCTTTTCCGTGGAGGCTTTGCCCATGTCCTGATAAGATGAGGTGAAGGTGATAGTGAATATTAGGGTGTAGAACCAGTAGAAATTCTTAAGCCTAACTTAAGGCTAATTAATCAAACCCTCATGACCGTTGGGGTAGCTCCTTTTTCCGGAAAAATACCTAAAATACCAGCTGGGAATCGAACCCTGCACTTCTAGACTCGTAGTCATGTGCACTGACCACTTCAAACTGGGGCTGGTTATCTAGAAAATATCCATACATTATTGATAGAGATAGGGTAAAATAGCATTAATTTTAAGTTTTTTTAGCATTAATTATTGGAAATTTAGCGTTTTGTGGCATAATTTAGCATTTTGTAGCAAAATAGGTAAAAATGTCTTTCGTCAATGTTTTTAGGGCCTATACAAAGGATTTATGATAAAAGCAACGACTAACGGAATGTGGCGATTAGCCGGATGGGCTGTGGAAGGCACAGTATGCAAGTAAAACCCGAGCTGAAGCACACAGACGAGTGAAACTCAATGATTTTTTAATCACTTATTTCCGCTGAAAAACATAGTTTTATAGAAATTCTCAGCATTTTATTTAAATGCACAGCATGTTCAGGGAATTCGCGTCTATTTCGCTAAATAGAATAATTTAGCCAAAATACTCTCAAAATCACGTTTTTCGCGTTAATTCGCGAAATAAAAATCGCTTTAAACACTTTAAAATGCCATGAAACGCAAAAAAACTTATAAATACCCTATTTTCAACCCTTTTTTTTCTTTTCGCGTTTTTCGCAAAAGCGAATTTACCCTATCTCTAATTATTGATGATCACTTCACTCCTCCTGTCTACAATACCTGCTGTGATAGTTGCGATCCTTTAAATAAAGGACTGGATATAGAATTAATTAGAAGTAAATACCTCAGGGTAAAATATTAATTCACAGCTGGAATATTATATAAACTGGAGAGGTTAGAATTCATATTGGACTGACAGACGACTGGTTGGTTAAAGTTGGGTATTAATCTGTAATGCCGAGTGAGCGATATGAGTGTAATCTACTGTAGGGTCAGCTCTACAAAGGTGTTTACAGTAGTCTATTGAATCAACAAAGTGTCGGCTGTGCTACAGAGAAGTAGAAAACCAGATTTTGACTTTATTTTTCTAGCATCGCGTCTTACTACGTTTGTATTATACACTTATGTACTAATTACGCTAGTGTTTCTAGGGATTAGAAAGTTTTTATTTATATGAAGTGTACCTACATTTGCGTGGAGGGAAAGGGGGAAATCATTTTTAAACTCTCAGTACACCTTACTGAGATTTGAACCTCGATATCCCCGTCATTGGCAGTCTATTCCATTGTGGGAGTAGCGCGTTAGACCATGCGTCCGGCGAAGCGGGGGATTTGGACTTAAGATAAAGGACGTATGTATAATATACATTCTGTAGTTAACCAATATTCCAGCATTAAAAATTACAAACAGCTCAGGTTAATTGAAGGGTTAGTTTATCTCTAAATTTAGATTAAATAAACAACGCTAAGTCGCGCAAATAAGAACACTATATACAACAAAACGTAAGAGTGCCTAAATTACGAGATGATCCGTTCATTAATTAATAGACTAGTGTACTCGATTTCTCATGGAAATTGTAAGTATACCCTTTTGGTAGGAAGGACAGTTTAGAAAATAGAGACAACTTTTTGTGGCCAAAATTGCTAACATTTTATTATTTTATTATTAATACTATGTTATTTTATAAGTATTGATAAAATCTATAAAATGTGACAAGCATATCACTTGACGTATGCATACATTAAAATTGTTTTGGTAACATTTGTAACTGGCAGAATCTTACCAGAATCTTACAATAGTACCATGTTGTTTGCTATGTTATTTAATTTTATAAATGTTTATTTAATAATTTTTGCATATTTATTTATTTGGAAAAAAGGTTTGTTTCTACAACAGTTTATTGAATATACCTATTAATTTTTACATCCCATTTTATTTAATTAATTAATAATCACCCAAATATAAAAAATTACCCTAATACGATGGATGACAATTATTGGTATGATTCTAATGGGTTTTTCTAATGTAAATAGGGACCAGCTAAGAGATTTTTTACAACTGTTTGATTTTCAGTTAGTTAAATATGTAAATGAAATGTGTTTAACTCAATATAAGGTTAAATAATAGTCAAAAACTATGTAATGCTCAATTCTTTGTCACAAAATCTTATATAACGGACAAGAAATATACTGTAGTTTGGATTTTCGATTTATAATAATTCATAGGTGTAAATTTAGAGGAATCTAACTTTTAGAGTACTGGTGACCTGGTGGTCTAGGGGTAAGGTGTCAGACTTCTGTGCTGAGGGTTCGGGGCTCAATCCTCGGTCCCGGCACAGATTTATCTGAATGCCAAACCCTTCCTTCACCTCTGACAAGACGTGTATTAATCACAACTTGTGAATGTGAGGAATGCCAGGCCTCAACCGTGGTTCGGATTCCACGTTAAACTGTAGGTCCTCCATTTCATATCACAATCACCCTACCATCGCACATTATCGTAAGTGCGTATAACCCGAACGGGTAGTAAGACACGGTGATAGTAATTATAATAATAATAATAATAATAATAATAATAATAATAATAATAGTAATAATAATAACGGTTATTTCCTGTTTAGACTATCTCTCAGTAATTATGATATGAAAACTATATTCTTTATGTATATAAACATTCTAAAGGCAAATTCAACGGCAAAAAACACACATGTCCTATTATATCATACATAGTACCACTCTTCTCTTTCAGAGAAAATTAATATGTTCCAATTTTTAATCTTTTACATCCAACTACCTTATACAAAAGCTTAAACCCCCTCAAACGAAGCCAAAATCCTTATGAGTTCCGGAGAGAAACAAAAATATTCACACAAAGAATAAAAACCCAAACATATAAATGTAATGTTTACTTTATCTCTGAATAGTCCAGGGGATAAAAAAAAAAAAGTAGGGACAGTACACCATCTGGTAACTTTGATTAATTTGCAAAATGTCGTATGAAATAATACAAATTAGCTCTAGTGTGTGTTTTGCGAGTGTGCGTGCCTAGTGAAGGCCTTGAGAGGGGTGGGTTACACAAGGGGTTGAGAGGGGAAGGATAGTAGGGGTCGTATTGCGATGGTGACGTCATTAATCAAACTACCCTCGTACCCCTTTTCCGTATAACTACCTTCTCTCCCCCCAACCCCCTCAAGCCATCGTAGTACAAGAGTTGAGTAGTGGTAATGTAGCTTATTTTAATCCGCGTCCTGTGTCTCCCTACATTTTGTGTTAAGCCCTTGGTCGCCGCATCGACAAAACCACGACAGCCCGTCTGCCGGATGGGGCCTCACTATACAACACAAGGTCTTGAAAAGTAAATATTTGGCCACTTTTCAAAAGCCAAACTAAACATGCTCCCCTCCGTCATCCACTCTTCCCATATTGGAGAAAAATATGCTCTAAATTTTGTTTAATATATCTTCAAGAAATTATATTTGTATTTTATGTTAATGTTATGTCAATCTTTATTTTTTTTTAATTAGCATCGTGTCTTACTACCAGTTCGGGTTATAGCCTTATGTACTAATTACGCTAATGGGTAAAGTGATTAGGAGGGCTATATTTAAAGGAAGTGTACCCAAATTTGCGTGTAGGGGAAAGTAGAAAACCATTTGGGGAAAACCACCCCAATAAACCCGACCGAGATTAGAATCTCAATCTCCCCACCATCGGCAGTCTAATATACTGCGTGGGTAGCACATTAGACCATGTGGCAACCGAAGCAGGTTTTTAATAATTAAAATTGAATATAACATCAAACATGTATAAATGTACACGCGAGTGCTATTTATTTATTTTCCCTAAAAGTGTTTAAATAATTCAAAATAATTCTAAAATGAATTTGTATATTTAATATTTACTTAGATTTAATATATAAATAAGACAATACCAGCTTCGGTGGCCATATGATATAAGACGTCACTCTCACAATAGACTAGACTGCTGATGACTGGGAGATCGTGGTTTGATCCCGGTCGAATATACTGAGGGTTTTTTTCTACAAAAATTGTTTCCCGCTCTTTGTCTTCACGCAAATGTTTGTCCTCTAAATTCAACCTATCTCATCTCTAATCCAATAGATGAGAAAAAACTTCCCATATAAATTTCCCTTTTATTTCACACTAATGAGAGCTCATCCTATATACGATATTTTTATCATCCCTAAAACTTTGATTAATACTCTAACATTAATTAAATTAGCCAATCAAAAATTTAAAATAATTACTTAAGAGGGCTGTATGATAGAGCACTCTTCAATATTGTTTTCAACAAAATACAAGCGAAAACTATTTGCAGGTTTCTGACAAGTTAATAAATTTAGATTTTGTCTTAAAAGTTATTTTATTTTTAACTCACTAATGATTTACGTGGGACATTGTACTTCTGAGATTAAAGCAAAAGGTTAGAAACCTATATCTAGCCTTCCTCTATCAAATAAAGTCATGTTTTGATAGGTTCACAACAGAAACTTCTAAGATAATGTGCAATTGTTTTATAGGGTTTTATAAGAGCTATCACACGTTTTAAAAAACTATTTAAACTTATAGTTTAAACTTTTAACTGGTCAAAACTCTCGCCTATATTTTGGGGAAAAAAATAATAAAAACACTTAATCAATAATTCGGGATTTCTAAACGTCTGCAACAATTTTCTTTATAGAGTTAATATTATTGTACCGTACAGTACATAATTTAAAAGGTTGCCATGTCTCTCGTAAGTTAAGGGCTAATTTATTTAGTTTTATTGTAAAATATAAAGGTGAAATTTTGTTTTAAGTTAAGTCTGTAGAAGAATACCGTTTAATTTTAAACCATAAAAATGCCCACATAATTATTAAGAATAGAACAATCACTGCCAAGGAATAAAGGAAAACAAATTGGCCTTAGGAAAATAAATTTTTCTATCTTATGCAATGGCAATGGTATTTAATTACTTAATAAATGAGGTTTTATTGTATTTAAAGGAAACTATTTTATTATTTCATCAACTCATATAAGCAATTATTTGTTTTATAAAAGCTATAAAAATAAAAGTCTTTATTTAGCGTGAATAAGCCGGACGTATTAAATTGCCCGAGAGAAAAAAAAATTGTTTTGAAATTTTTTTGTTAAATGAGTTATCTGATTTTCGTCCCCGGAAGCTTCAATTTGTTATTACTTGAAGAGGAGGTATCCTGTTTCTGTTAATTTTGGGGTAAGACATGTGTCTACCGCACAATAATTCACCCTTGCACCGCTTCAGAACGTGAGCTACGCTTTTCATCTGTCAACTGTTTGTTCGCTGGCAAAGCAGCAAAGGCAACTCCCCGGAGATTTGTTAGGGAGAAAGAGTAGTGAGGTTCCCTGGAAAACCACGCTCCTACAGTGTAAACTAGGCTAGAGGGAATATACAAGATAAACATGATTAATAAATATTCTTTACCATTCTACTCGTAACCTTCTTCTCGGGCGAACACTTTATACTTTTTTTTGTATATTGTTTTTATGTTTCTTTTTTTACTTGACTTCTTTCAGAGTAGAAAAATTAGAACATATTTATTTAAACGTTTCTTGTAGAAATACACTATAAGGCAAGCCATATTTTTTTATAAGAAAATACGCATAGGTTTTTATTCTTAGGTGTATTAATCATAAATATTTAAAAAAGACAAGTAGAAGTGGTTATATAAAGGAATTTGAGCTACCTATTTCCAATAGAGGTAAGGGAGTCGCTCATACATGACTCAAAAAGCTCAAAGATAAAATAAAGCGTAAATAGTTTGTAGTTTTTAAAATATTTCACAGTCAATTCTTGAATAGTAATATATTTTTAAAATCCTGGATTTAATATAAGTTAATTTTAAAAATTGGTAGGTTTACGTTATTGTTAAGATTTATGATAATATAATAAAAACAATTTGTGATGTGTGAGGGATGGAATTCGCACAAAAAATTGATGGACCCCTCTTAATGGGATGTCTATAATATCATTTCCTGATGTGTGTGACTCTCCACACCCTTCAGAAACCTCTAGATGACCTATAAAGATGAAACTTTGGACGCTTATTGCGACTTCTCTCACGCTTTACGTTATAATCACGTGACAGTAATTCTTATTGGACACAAGAGTGGACTATGTGGCATTGGAAGAAGAAAAATGTTTCACAAAGACGGTGCGAGTCATAAGTGACAACCAACAGTAATTTAGGTCTGAGATTATCAATTTGAAAATCTGTAATCAAAATAAAGTTTTTTTTTGATATAATTTTATATATAACTATACATTTTTTTTAGTGCCACGACTTACTACCCATTCGATATATTATATGCCTATGTACTATTCACGCTAATGTGTTAGGGACTAAGAAAGTTGAATTTAAAAGAAATATACCAGCAATTTGGTGAAGGTAGAGTGTAAAACTATTTAGAGAAAACTACCCTCACAAAACGCGACCGGTATTCAAACCTCAATCTTTCCAATATGCACAGTCCACTCCATTGCGAGAGTGAAACCTTAGATCATTAGGCCACCGAAACTAGACATTTTATATTGAATTAGTATTAGTACTTTCAAAATTATGATCATTAAAAATTAAAGTAGTGCTTAGATATGAGGGGGATTGGAGTGGAAATAAGGTATTTTTATTTTATTTATTTATTATACTCCTACTGGGTTTCTAAATTTATCATTGAATATAATTTTACAATAATAAATATAAATTTCTCATAATGAGGCGTGTGTAAAAGGATGTGCTTGTTTCCGGTTTCTGTTGCTGACGGTATTGACGTCCACATCGATGTGAGTCATTTTCATGCGCAAGGATTTAGACAATAAATGTAGTTTGCTTCAAAATTAGGTTTTTATACCTACTAGAAACTAAAATCCAACTTTATGAATTTACAAAGATGAGAAAGGTAGCAATGCTTTTAAATCTTAGGTAGAAATAGTTGGATGCCTTTTTTGAACATACATAAAATCAATAAAAACTCCATTCATTTTTTGCAGTCGAACTTCATTTTTAACGAGTTGTCTTTGAACAGATCGATAAATTCTTCATTTGCCTTTTTTTAAATCGGTTTTTTAAATGTACCCCTTCAATAAGATTTTATTATTTTTAAATAATTATAAATTGTTCACATTTTAAAAATTTTCGTGACCAACCAAAAGATTGGTAAGTGACCCAATAGTGGGTTTGAAAACCACCACTCTAAGGGGTAGGGTATGGTAAGACTATCTAGGATAAAATGCAACAGCGTAGGTTTGTTAAGAGGATTGAAAAATCACAATTATAGAACACATATGGAAGATTATTCTTAGTACACCCGACTAAAATTCGAACATCTACCGCCAGTTTATAGAAAAACTGACACCATAGACTGTGGTACCATGAAACTATATTAAAACTTTCGGGGGAAAATTTGTAACAGTTATGGCTCAGAATTTTACTAACCTATCTTATTTCATGGGAAAACTATATTCTTTATTTAGTAAGGCTTTATCTAACTAATTATTGATATGTTATAATATAAGCATTATTATAAACCAGTGGGTAGTAATTATTTTAAACACTGTCACTTATTACACCAAGATCAAAGTAGATTTAAATTTCTTTAGTATAAGGGTTCAAAGCCACTATTAAACTACTAGTTTCTTGTAATAAATAATTTTTAACTTCCTCACAGCAAAAAGACATAAACAAATTTTAATAAAAGATAAAGTCATTATTACAAGTTGTATTTAGCTACATAATTTTTTCTAGCAAATATTTTTATAATAGAATTACTTTAACTAGTGATCATATATGTATTCTATTAATTACCAACATTTTAACCAAATATAATAATGAATGTATATTTTTAAATGTAAACAAAATTATTTGATAAAAACTATAAGTGCTATTGAATTCATGACAATTCAGAGTAAATTAAATATGGATCATTATTAGGTATACTTTCGCAATTCTGAAATTATAATTCATCTTTCTATATTGATTAATTCAATCCAACACCTTAGCTCAGTTGGTAGCCTGTCTGTCTACTGAGCTAAGGGTCACAGGCCTCATTCCCGGCATGGCCGAAAAATGTATCTTTGGTGAAATGTGGGTTTAACCTTTCATAGTGATGAATTAACGGACTGTCCTAGTCTTAAGTTAGATTATGAGGCATCTTAAGCTATTACAAGCCTAGCAAGCCGGTAGAGGAAAAATATGGTTTGAATAAAAAAGTGACCTAGACCACAGGCTGGAAACAGCAACGGCTGTAAAAACAAAAGATTAATCCATTGTTTTATCATAATCGTTCACACTATTTATAAAATGCAAATTAACAAGTAATTTAAATTAACATTTCTAAGTTCCTGTACAAATTCATGTCCTTCACATCAGATATGGGTAGTTTATATCCTCAACTCTCCAGTTATCATCCCAAAAGATATTTCCATATTAAAGTTCCATTACACTAAAATCTCGGTTGGCACCTCATTAAATCTGCTATATCTGACGTGGAATGATTAGATTGAAACATAATTAGAGAACTTTTAACTCTGATTTACACCACGATAAAATATAAACATCTTGCGTAACCTACGGCAATATGTAGCGTGGATCTCCCTTCAACGTCACACCTTCCCGACATTTTGAAATTACCTACCAGACTTCCGGAAATATTTGCTTGAAACATTGTAATGTGATAATGTCAGTGATACTACAAGGTTTTGAACTATGTCATATGACATTTTGCACCTTAGCTGATTGCTTTACAAAAGTAGATTATTTTAAAAGCAGCAATAAACCGATGTTTTCATTAAACATCTTCAAATATATTTGAAAATCTAGAATGTATGCATAAGTTACATATCAATTAAGTTAGAATGTTAGTGATGAGTAAAGCAGATTTTAAAGGAAATGTAACCGCATTTGTGTGGAGGTAGAGTAGGTAAACCTCTTAGGGAAAACCACATTCAGTAGATCCAACCGGTATCTGAACCATGATCCACCCGTCACCAGCAATCAAGCCTAATGCGTGATAAACGCGTTAGACCATTTGTCGCGTATGTTAGTTGATTTCCCGTTAAGCTTGATTTATGCTTTTAAACAAATTTAGAATAACACGTTGTTGCAACGTTGCACGTAATCCCCCACATCGGTGGTCACATTGTCTAAATCGTCACTCTAGCAATATATTATTAGTCGGGTTCCTAGCTAGGTGGATTGAGAGTATTTTTTACCAAATGTTTTCTCACTCTAACTAAAAGCAAACGTGCGTGGATTTTCTATAAATTATATAATTATCAATTCAAGACCATTAGTATAAATATACTGATATCTCGGAAGGCAGTAACATCTGATGCACAAACAAACTATTGAATAATTTATATCCTATTATATCATCACTATTATTATTCTGATACTTTACGTACACCTTATGAAAAAATTTATTATAAATCAACAAATGCCTTACGATATATGAATTTTCCATACCATATCGGGGTTCGAACCAGGAAAACTTATCTCAATATGTAGACACCCTACTTACAGAACTAAAGTTTCCTACTCTACATTTGAAGGCGCTTATGAAACAGTAAACGAATGCTGAAGAGGTTAAGACATTTTGAGTTATAACTTAGTTTTTTTAAAAGCATATGGCATAGTTGACCGCGAGGAGTGGAATATCTAATTTGGTCGACGTGTATGTAGACTTTTAAGTTTTATCATTTCTGTGGGAATATAACGTTTTCCAAGGTAGACCGTGGGGGTTGTCTACACGTCATAACTGCAATGATGTAACATGATTATACTGATTATGAAGGTGTGTAACCGGTTTAAATGTTAAACTTAACTTAAGCCTAACTAACCAGAACATGGCCACCATAATAAAAGTTCCCTTTATGGCAAAAGTGCCTATGGCACCGTCGGGAATCGAACTAGAACTAGAACTAGAACAAGAGACAGGTCAACTTTAAGTGACCGAAGAAGATTAATTAAATATATATTACGATAATATGTCATAAATAATAGTAGATATAGCTTTTGTATTTTCGTTTACTGAGAAAAACACTGCTAAAATATATTGTGGAGATAATAAAAAGTATTGAAACAATGTTACTTTACACATCCTTTAAAAGGCACAGTAACACATCCCCTGGATCAACGTGAGTATTCGGGGTTAAATATTTCACGCACAAGCAAATATATTCTTCACTTCAAGTTCTGCCATGCATTCTTCAAACAGAAACTTGTTACTTTAGCTGGCTGACTTTTTGGACGGATAACCCTGAAAGCGATGCTGTGCTCTGAAACGTTCCATATTTCAGGTGTCTACCATTTTCAACGTCATTTACTTGAAGTGACAAGAAACCCTTGAGAATTATTCATTTTCTACCTCCTCTATACACGCCACGTCATGGAAGAACGAAAACAAGATATTGACCCTCTTAGATATCGAATAAACAATATTTATGCAGTTACAGAAGTTACAGAAATAAAATTCAAATTGGAATATGATAAACTATTATAATTATTGATAGTATTCAAAGTCATCTAAAATGGTCTCCGAGAATTCAAAACGAAATATTCATAGAAATAATTAAATAATATTTTATAACTGACTTTAATAGTAGACATAAAAAAAACTTGAAGTGTTGCAAAGTTGTTAAATAGTTCAAATCAAAAATTACGTAAATCGATCAAATATGTCTGAAGATATTTAATCATGGAATACTTCTATCAACAAACGTGTATTTAAAATGTATATTCACTAAGTAGCCTATCAGAACTGTCATATAAGTATTTTTAAATTCCCAGTATACTTGAAATTATATAAATACATTAAACCACATTGAGTTGAAAAATCATCGAAATACTCAATGAAGAGAGAAATGACCCCTCTGAATCAGATAATTTAGAGCTATATCCGTACAATTTTTATATTAGTTTGTCATTTGCGTGATGACACATTCAGTTGGTTCAGAAATCACATAATAAATATCAATAAAATTGTTTTTATTACCCTACGTTCGCGAAATAAAAGATATTTTATCTTATATTTGTATAATGATACGCTCTAGTTCAATATTTATGTAGAATATCTATATTTTTACTAATATAACTTTTGTATTCATTTAATCATTATCAAGAACATTACCCGCTTTGGTGGCAGCATGGTCTAACACGCTACTCTCATGTTAGATTATACTGCCGGGGACCAGGAAATCGGGGTTCAATCCCGGTCGGGTGCACTGCGGGTAATTTTCCCTTAATGGGTTTCCACTTTCGCTTCATGCAAATTCGGGTGAACTTCCTCTAAATTAAACCTTTTTAATTCCTAGTGCATTAGTGTAAAGTAGGCTACATAGGAGTATAACACGAACGGTTAGTAAGAGGTGGTGCTAAGAAAAAAACATTCTATTTTATTAATGTGTGTGTTTGTTTATTTGGTTACAAATTAAAAAAACTATATATGCCTCTATAATATTATAAAATAAATGGTTAAGAATACTTCTATTATACTCTCTTGTTTCTTATATGTGTATAAAAATATATATAGTTATATGGTGAGTTCTCAAAAATAGTGCTTTATTGTAAGTGGTTGACACTGTGCATTTATAATAATAACAGCTGATTTATACCCACGCCAATCTAGTTTGCTAGTGATGGAGGGGTCGATGTTCGAATCACAACTGGGTATACTCAGGAGAGTTTTTATTAATAATTTTCAACTCGCAATCCTTACACGCAAATGATATTACATTTTCAATCAATTCTACCTTCCTCACACCTACCACATTAAGGTGTTATATGGGTATGTATACAAATCAAACGGATGGTGTTACAAATTATGAAAAAAGGAATCGTCTTACAAATACATGTGATATAGAATTTTATAAATGTACATCATTTAGATACCACATTATCATAGTATTACCAAATACGAGGTGAAATGAAAAGAGCACACAACTTTTGTTGTTTTTATTTATTTACAATAAACACACCATAAAATCTTTCTCAGATAGAATATACTTATGATTTGTTACATCGAATTAAGTTATAAGAATTATGATAAACGATGTTTTTTAAATTGGAGAAAATTTAGAGGTAAAAAGATTTTGAGCCTAACTCAATCGAAACAAAGTTTTATGAAACAAATTTTCCTTTATGATATTGTGACAAAATTGACAGAAAAGAATGTCGAAACTAATTAGGTATATTATAGGTCTACATAAAAAATCTAAATATCTTTTTTATATATAATCACTTTAATATTATTTTTAAAAACTAAGAAATATATATATATATATATATTTTAATATTTTTGTTTGTAAAATATTGTTCATGGAAATTAAACTATCGGGACATCATTAATGAATTTCAATAGGTAGGCTATTTGCCCTCATAATAAACATCTTACTAGCTATCTATGGCGTTAGGAACTCGAAAGTTCATTGCCGCACTTACTAATGTATGCTTCCTGTCCCCTATCTTGAGCTAGTTCTATCCAGTTCACCTCTTTATACCCTATCTCTTTCAGGTACATTCTAATGTTACCCTCCCATCTGCGTCTAGGTCTTCCCAATGGGTTGTCACCCAATACTCTGAACACCGTTCTAGATTCTACCAGACTTAATTATCCTAATAATGTTATATATATATATATATATATATATATAAAATCAATTCATGGTGATTTGTAAACTGTATAGAGTTTACGGACACACAAAGAAACCAAAGGATAGATTTACTCTACTTTTTTGACATCGAATTGGAAGTTCAAATAAATCATAATTTTTATATGTATAGAGATGTTCAGATTTCTTTTTGATAATTTTTATTTTCTCGCTTCCCTAAAGGTAGAGAAAGTATTGTGATCGTAAAAAAAAAAAGAACTCAAGATTTACATTAATTTCGACGTTTCTTAATCTCCCAAATCCGAAAAAATTGTTTTTGAACTTCCATTTGTCTGTCTGTCTGTCTATCTATACCTCGAAGTAGTGAGGACTTTAATTAAAAAATAAAATTATAGAATTTAATACTGGGAGTCAAAAAATGTTTTACGTAAGTATAGTGCAATTTTTGCTCGGGTTTGCTAGTATATGATTACTATTTCGTTTCACATATATTGCGAGTTTTGATTAAATATCTCAATTTTTAAACAATTGAGTGAGAAAGTCCGTGTGGAGTTCTGTACCATTTATTTTAAGTGGGTTTTAAATGTAATTTGGAGCAATTGATTTTAATTTATCAATGCATATCGGCAGGAATCCATTGAGTGGGAAAAGATAACACCCAGATGAGTTATATTAAAACAAATTATAAGGAGTGTGCAATATAAAAGATACTCCTTATGTGACGGATTATTGCATGACAGTTTTTAGCCAGCTTGGTTGTTGCCTTGTATACTCTGCTTACGCTGAAAAGCATGAGTATTTTTTTATAACTGCATATTAATTATCAATAATTAATATCATAATTAATAATTAAACTCTAGGGGATAAATGATGGTTCAAAATGTTGAAGTTAAAGGACAAATCACTTTTACTTTAACTTCTACACCCACAACATACCTTGTATCTTTGAATGAAACATATCGTAGAAAGAATAAAACTTCGATTAATTGCACACATATTTGAAATGTCTCACTAAATATGACGTATTTATAAAAATATACCTTTTGGACAGCTACTATCAAGCATGTAAGCATGTTAACAATGACTAGTGATTAAATTAAATCCATAACCTAATCATAAATAAATTTATATATGTCCACAAAAAATATTTTTGTGTTTATTTCTAAGCCTTTCTCTTTAACTAGAAGCACTTATTGGATGGTTTGAAAATTAATAGTTGTGCTGTAACAACAGCACAAACCTTATTTTCAACTTCAGCATCGACTTTTCTTCGTGTGTTTCAAATCTCTTCACTTCGACATCACTTGGCATTTAAAAAGAGATCCTGCTAAATGGTTTACATTAGATTTCTGCTAACTCCGTAAAAATAAAACAAAATAATGTCAAACGTGTTTAAGATTGAATTTATCAGAAAAATGTTTTACTCAATTAGTTTTCAGTGTAGTGATATTATTTGATGTACAAATTAAAAATTTTGTTCCCCTATCTCCGGTACTGAAGTTCCCCCAAACCTTATTTTTAGATGTGAGACAGATTTGTTTCTGCACATGAAATAGGGGGAACCAGCCAGAATAACAACAATAACAGCCACCTGCGTCTCTTGTGATTCTCAGATCTTACTTAACCTTATTGAGACTTGTATTGCAAGTTTACGCACTTGTGGTAATTTATAGTCCTTAGGAGACTGTAATAAGTCATACAAGGGGGTTGGGTGAATGTAGTGGCTGGAAACCGGGCTTGTGTACTAATGGGGTGTAATCTGCAAAGCTCATTATAGCATGCTAGTGAACTATGAGGCAATTTGTGAATGTAAAAAATATATATATCAGAGGTATAGTAGATCCGCCAGTTAAAGAACCTTTTATTTTTCAAGTTAAAAAAGTTACCATAAATAATCATGGGATGAAATATGTACCGTAGTTTTCACTTTTGCAGATGGTGTCAATTTAAACTTTACTTGGAGATTTATTTCCTCAATGTTGACAATCACACAGTCATCCCACAGTCATTTACTTACTGTCGAGCCCGGAATATGGCTCAGGGTCAATTTGGAGCTTTCATTAAATCGTTTTAATAACAGATTATTTATATTATATAGTATCAAATTATAGTACAACTTTTTGTTTTTACCGCGTCTCAACATGTTTGGGATAAACGTATGACGTAATCATACTAAAGTAATAAAAGAGATTAAGGTAGAATTTAAAGGAAAATTACCTGCATTTGCGTGGAACAAGAGTGGTAAGACATTTAGGAAATACCTAATTTCAATATACCCACCAAGGATTCAAACCTTTATTTTTCCGACACCTGCAAACCATACATACTAGACAACATATCAAGTTCGTGATGGTTTTTGTTAATAAATATTCTGAAAATCGTTAGTATATTGGTTTAGGGGAAATGATAGTGTCAATTTATTCTTACCAGCATCAGTTGGTTAGTCAGTCAAAGACGTTGATCTCGTCGTATCTGGTATTCAGATAATTGTTAGGCCAAGATTCGAATCCTTGACGGATGGTGGGTTTTACTAACAATTTCACTAATTTCTCACTATTATTTCCACTAAAATTAACTCTAGTACACTTCTTCTCAACCTTCTCTTCTATCTTCCTCTCCCCCTAACTCTCCAGCTAATCCTCCAACTTCCTCTCCAACCTCCTTTCATCCTTTCACTACACCTTCACCTCCAACTTACTTTCCAAGTTTCTCTCCACCATTCCCTTCACCTTCCTCTCCAGCTTCCCCTCTAAATTCCTTTATCCTCCCTCTACTTCATTCTCTCCAATATCCTCTTCAACGTCCTCTCCACTTTAATCTCTATCTTTCTCTTCAACTTCCCTTTGACAACCCCTTTACCTTCTGCTCCACCTTTACCTTCGCCTTCCTATTCCATTTCATCTCCAACTTTCTCTTAACTTTTATCTCTGACTTCTTCTCCATCTTCCTATCCAACTGTCATTCTTCATTCCTCTCCATACTGAGCGCATATTATTGAAACACTCATTTATTTTCAAAATACTTAAATGAAATCCACGTGAGCGCGCAACCCCTGACAACGCGATGTATGGTGACTCTTGAAACATAACCGTCCTGAGGTGATGTATGGGTGGGTCACATCCCGCCATCGTTCATTCTTCTCTTCACCGTAACAATACCTTTCGTTACGGTCCTTTTATTTGGTTGACGGCGCCAAGTCAAAACAATTAGTTCTACGGCTCTACGGCCGCTGTGTGAGGAGAGCGCTCTTGAAGAGGTGGGGGGAAGGGGGTAGGAGTTATTTAGGGGGTGGGGGATTTATTAGGAATAAAACTGGAGATGCCAAAACAAGGTAAGGAATATTAAATAATAGGTAATGTTAATTTATGGAATAAAATATAAAATAGGATAATTTTTATAATGAGCTTCGTTTGAGAATCGCAAATTCTCGTTCTAAAGTCAAGTTTGCTTACTAAGGCGTTTAACATTTCAGAACAAAATGTTAACTAACGTATTATTTGTTGTGTTTGCTAATAAAAATATAGCACTGTCTTTATGATTAATTTTTTGTAAACTATTTAAAATGTAATCGTTTTATTATATGCATAAAACTTAAAACCAATGAATTAAAACTTTAAAAATAAAACTGTCTGGAAAGGCTGGCTTTTTTTAGTAAATAAATCTATAGATTTCAACCAAACCTATTAAAGAAGCAGCTGTTGCTTAAGACACTATGTTTTTGCTTTAATTTTGTTATTGATTTCATTAATACATTTGCTATGTATGTAAAATGAGGCTATTTATTAATTAAAATAAAAGAATCTATCAAGTTTTTCTTTCAAAATAAATTTATTTATACTTTATGAAATTAAAATGCTTAGAAAAAAAAGTGATACGATGTAAAAGTTTAGGAAGAGTATACTCGTTGGAAATTTTGCTTGAGGCAGACTAGTAGGCCTATTTTGAAGAGAAAAAAACCCGGATATTCAGCAAAATTAATAAATAATTATATTTTGTCATGAATAATTTTACCATAGGCCTATAGGTTACGTTAGTTTCTTATCCTCTCTACGACATTTTGATTATAATATCAACCAACCTAACAAAACTTAACCTTTAATTATTGGTAAAAGCATTTTATGCTGGGCTTTGTTAAAATGTATAATTCTGTCTTAAGAGTGGATAAAGTGAGTTTTAGGTAATTTAATAATAGTTTTATTAGATGAATTGTAAAATTTTAAACAAAAAAAAAATGCAATTGTGGAGTACTTTCTCTTTTTGTAAGGCTGAAAACGGGCTTTGGATCATAGATATTGATCATGTCCAGGGTTTAGCCTTGTAAATAATTAATAGTAATTGAGAGCACCACTTTAACTGGGAGCGGCCTACGTCTCAAAATAAAGGGGATGACAAGTTCTGCAGTTGCCGAATTAACTGTCGGTTTAAACAATTCCCTGTTCAAATTTTGCATGGATTATCAATTTTTTTTTTCGCTACTAAGCAGTTCTATTACATAGGTTCTGTTAAGTATTTAAGCACCCAAGGAGCATTATTTTACTCCCTATTTTTAAATTTAATTTGTGTGGCGGTATTTTTGAGGACATTAAACTGTTTAACATCTCTACTAGATGGTTGCCTTTTTTCCACTCATTGACTAATTTCAAGCTAATGTAACAATGTGATATAATAATTTCATGTTTGCTAGACTGTGTTTGTAATGTGTTCGTCTTGCACGGGTGGGGCTGGATCGACCAAGAATGTTCCCAAATGATTGTATTGTTAGTATATTGGCATTCCTTGGCTATTGTAAGAATGCTCGCACAGGTGCTCTTCTGCGAATTTGTCTTTCTAAAAATCCCTGTTGCTAAGTGCTGGGGTGATGGCTCTGATTGGTACAGGTTGTAGGGAGAGGAGGGGCCTTAAGGTTTCCGTGTGAATGTTCTTTTGTATTTTCGACAGAGGTGATACAATTGTGGAAGACCCTGGACGTGTGATTCAGGAGAGTAAAGAAATCAATAAATTAAATAATGTATTAAATTGTGTTGTAACAATGCGCATTTAATTATCATAATCAAAATAAATAATAACTAAATTAGATTATAAAGACGAGTACAACCACTATACGAGATAAAATTATAACAATTGGACATTCCTTCTAAAATAATAAATACCTTCTCCTTCATGTATGCAACTTTGTAATTTCCTGGAAACAGAGTTTTTATTCGAAATATCAGTTAGGCTCAGCATATTTTAAAATATTTCGTGAACTACAAAGTCGTGTGTGAAAATTTATCTGGCCCTTCTCTGATATTTTATGTCAAGCTGTATTTTCTCAGTTTTCCATCAGTAAATTGTATTAACTAATATTGGAATTTGCTGTCAATTCTCGTTACATTATTTTTTAACTTGATAATTTTATACTCCTTATGCAACCGAGAGTATTTAATACTTGTATGGGTGATTTCTGTTTTGTGAACACG
>CABFWO010000603.1:25385-37338 GCA_902155825.1 Timema genevievae | reverse complement strand
GGGGGGGGGGGGGGGGGTTGGATGTCTAAACTCTACCTGAAATCATCCCCCAACAGTAAAACTTTTCTCCCAAATAGTAAATGATTATTATTCATCGTAGCCTACTCTGCGACAAATGAGATATGATTATTATCATAAAAATATCTTGTGATGAGTATAGGGTATGCAGATCATCCTTATATAACCTCCTCCACTCCCCAATATATTCATCCCTTTTTAGGCCAAATATCTTCCAAAGCATCGTTTAATTTCATATTGTTACCGTTAAGTGAAAAAAAATATTAGGGATGTGTAAAATTTTTAAATGTCAAAGCTGATGGTCAAATATCCTTCGCTTCAACTTCAACGTCCCCAATAACCTTCGAGTTTTCGAAATATTTCGCATAAAAAAATTAATATTTGATATGGTATGAACATATTTGAAATACATCACCAAACATGACATATTTTAGAATATAATATTTTTTTAGAACAGCTATTAAACAGTATTTTAACCCCAACTTGTGATTAAACAACATCTATAACGTAAGCATGGATATACTCAATTTGTTAGCATAAAATAATAGAGCGTCTTTTTTTTGTTTTTATTTACCTTTATATTTACCTGTATGCACTTAATAAATAATTTAAAAATTAAAGTAGTGTCATGTAACAACAACAAAATTCCAATCTTCGACTTTAGCTTCAAATATTTTTCGAATATCTCAAGCTTAACTTTTAATTCAATTTTAATTTAAAAATTGAACTTTTCCAACCGCTGAAGATCAATATATGTTTTATTTGACACTTAAACGATAGCATTAATACCATACTAAACTAATGTAAGTGTTAACATTAACATGAGAGCACACAAGAACATGCATTGCCCTGGTTCCAAAATGTAATAACTGCAACAAAGCTCAAACAAGCATTTGGAACAAGCCGGGAGCTTTAATTAATAATCACACAAAGTGAAGTTTGAACCAAGAATCATGTGAGCATGATAAATGAGACAGGCCCACCTCAAGCTCCCGAGGCAAACTTCCTCCTCCATCCCTCATCCCCCTTTAACCCCCCCCCCACCCACCCACGCCTTTACTCTGTAGTGTGATGCGGTATTTGAGTGTCAACTGTTTGCTACAGCAGAGTTCTCTAGTGTTTCTTCCCGCAAACAGGGCGGAGAAATGACGTGAGTCGTATTCACTCACGTCTACCCTTTTACGGTTTCAACTGTCACTCTAGACTTTAGTCATAAAAAAAGTATTTTGAATGTAATTTTTTATATATATATTTTTATTATGAGCAGGAATATGTAATTTTTAAGGTTTCACTTCTGAAGTCACGCATCAATCCTTGTTAAACAAACAGCACTAATGCGTTAAGTATGAGAAAGGTTTCATTTATAAGGAAGTGTACCTGAAGAGTGGGAAACCATTTATGAAAAACCACCCTCAATACACTTGACCAGGATCGAACCCCTATATCCCCCGTCTTAAGCAGTCCTGTTTATAACGAGGAGAGTAATTATATCAGAATGTTACGGGAGCATATTTTATTTAAGAACCACAATTAATTCCTGTAGATTGTCGAGCTTAATAAGCTCAAATTCCACCATATTGAAAAGATAAAATAAATACAATATTTAACTTAATTCTATTTGCTCCACATTGGTTGTCACACATTTTAAACGTCACTTTCGTAAAGTCTCGTTCGTCAGTGATGGGAAAGGTAGAGATTCAAATTTCACAAGTCTATTTTTGAGATTTGTTTTCCTTAATGTTTTTATATCCCCCTCCACGACAATACGGGTGTGTTTACTAAAATATTCTACCTTTATCATTTTAAATCCAATAGTGAACTTAAATGCAGATATCCCAGAAGAGAAATAAAACGATGTGAATATTTTTTAAAAGATCTTCACTAAAATATGACATGAACCGCGGGTACTTTACTTTATTCCATTTGCCTTCAATTTATAGTTGCCCTGAATAAGATTTTAAAGCGATCAATTAATTTTTTTATATAAAACATTAAACTGAACCGGTGGCGTAACAATGGGTTTGGGTTGGGTGTAAAGCTAAAACACTCTCTCTAGCTTTGTTACAATCTAAAAATAAAGCAAAATTATGGGTTTAATTTAAGTCTTTTTATAAAAATATGTGTTGAAATGATATAATAATATACTATACATAATATATATTAAATAAATAGCACTACACTCTCAAACCATTTTTATTTTATATTATTTAGAATGGATTTTTTTTTCGAAAAGTGTCTATCAAAAAGTTCTACTCAGAAAAACGGATTTTTTTTAATAAAATAAAATAATCTTTAGATAAATATTTTGAAAAAACTGCTAAAATATTAGAATTTTTTTAAAAACAGTGGTCAGTAACCTAATCTTAATGATTATTCCCTAAAAAAAGTTTGGTTTACATTGTAAAATATTTCTCAAATATCTATTTTGAACCAATTGGTGACCTGGTGGTCTAAGGGTAAGGTGTCAGACTTCTGTGCTAGGGGTCCGGGGTTCAATCCTCGGTCCCGGCACAGATTTATCTGATTGCCAAACCCTTCCTTCACCTCTGACAAGACGTGTATTAATCACATCTTGTGAATGTGAGGAATGCCAGGCCTCCACCGTGGTTCGGATTCCACGTTAAACTGTAGGTCCTCCATTTCATCTCACAATCACCCTACCATTACACATTAGCGTAAGTGCGTATAACCCGGACGGGTAGTAAGACGCGGTGCTAATAATAATATTTTGAACCAAAAATATTTAAACTGCTTAAAAAAATTTATATTTCAAGAATAATTTTAAAAAACTTGTTTAAATGAATTTCTCTATAAAATTATCAACCCATATTCACTTTCTTACCAAGTTTCGACAGAAATACAGACTGGTAAAAAGAAATCTTAAAGTTTTTTTTAGTTGGAAGGTACATAAACTATATCTAAACATACAGGTATACCTATGAAACAAAAAATAAAATACAAATATCATGCAGACATTGTGAAAGACACGCATTCATTTAAAAAAAATTAGGAATGAGAAAGGTAATTAACGGATTCGTTATAAAATCTACTTTGATTTATTTTTCCAACTGTACAGCTTTTACTATATATATTTATATACATTTACATTTCCGCTTATTATTTTATTGTTAAAGGCCTAACTTGTATTATTTAATGAATTATTATTTTGTCAAAGAAATAAAAATAGGCTATTACTAATATACATAGCACCAACAAGGTTTATTTGCTAATTAAATAATACGCATCGTTAGGCAAACGAAGTAAATGTCAATCTGGTCAAGTCCATTTTTATAGTGATGGGGAGGTAGAGGATCGACTCTCGGCCCGATTGAGTGTTATTTTTTCCTATATGTTTTGACGCTATACCTTCATATAAATGCAGGTAAATCTCCTACACCTTCTTCATTTCTTCCACATTGATATACATACATGCAAATAGCCCGGAGAGGAAGCAAAACGCAGTGCAGAAAAAAATATTCTGGCTAATTGAGTACCTTTACAAGCTATTAACTGTTTCTAATCACAACGGTCATTCCTAAAACTATTTACTAAACAATATATATCCTATTTGACACTAATAAAACCCACCGAATGGTCTAAGGAGTCACTCTCATGTTAGATGAAGGGGATATAGGGGTTCGAATCTCGGTTGGATGTACTGAGGCTTTTCCCCAAAGTAGTTTTCCACGCAAATGCGGGTACACTTACTCTAAATATAACCTTCCTTACCCCTAAAAATCTTCGTCATTAGTATATAAGCGTATAACCCGAATAGATAGTAAAACGCAATGCTAAAAAAAAGAATAAAATACTTGCCACATCACCTCAACTTTCTCGGCTGGCTTTCCTATCTAAAACCCATGAATCTTTACTCAAGTTCGAATCCCGGACGGATGTACTCTTCATCTACTCTGTAAGGTAACATGCTTACCTTGCATTACTCCACCATGGTAAAGCTTATAGGACATTCGTTCTAGATTCACAAATTCAATCATTTGTTCTAACAGTTTTCCATTCATACTAAACTGACAATCATTTCCTTATAATACATTAAAATATTAATAACTTTTCTATTACAATACTGTATCTATATGATAAAATAAAAGGTACCAACATTCTTTTCAAAGAAATCTAGTTTAGTGTTAAAATATAAAAAACCCAACCCTCTATCACTATCAAATGCAAGGTTTATAGTTACGCCAATAAACTGAACTTGCTTCTTTTAATCTAGAGCCTATAGCATATTTTCAAATACTATTTCTACCAATACTATACAAGTTCCCAAAAAAGGCTACCATTACTGCAGCAAAATGATCTGAATTGCCCCGTCAAGTCCAGTCAAACGCAGAGAAAACGTGCTCGCCCTGATATAAAATACCTGTTTAGTAGGCGACTCTTCTACCGCAGTCCAAGTCTGCACGAGACAAACAACTTTCCTCCCCCCTGCAACCCCATCTCCCTTCATCTCTCCTTAATAAACCCTCCTTCACTCCCTCGATTGCTTGACAACGCTACAGAATACTCAACTTCCTCCCAGACATCCGGAAAGGACGGAAGAAATAAATAAATAAATCCTTCTCAAAACACTGCTATTGTGTCTTATAAACTCTCATTATAACAAAGCGAGGAAATAGATACTACTTTTCAGTTTTATAAAACGGAATCGCAATATATTAATATTATATATATATTTAATAACTGGCCTCGTGGTATAAAGGTCAGAACTTACAATTTTGGGCTTTACCACAAACCTTGTGACTTGATGGACAAGCAAGAAATTTGACTACAGCGAATCTTTGCCTGAGTACGATTATAAAATTACTACTATTCGATTCGTCTTGTTTTTTATTTTCTCCGTACGGTTTTGAATGAACTCGAACCTTCACACTGATTTATGTTTTAAGTTTTTACCTTAAAAGTACGTGTGTGTAGTGAAATATGATTTTTTTTTGTTCTTACATAAGTTTTTTTTTATGTTTAGAATGTAAATTTTTTACCTTCCTCCCTTAACTCTCTGCTCCTTCCCATTTTTTTACTTAACCATCCCCTCTCTCCCCCAAAATAAATATCGTTGAAATAAATTGGTATTTGTAGTCTTGTAAAAACTGCTGGAAGGATTTTAAGTTGACCTTCTCATAAATTCAACTACGCGATGTATATAATTTAAAAAACAATTCTCCCTTTTTTTTTTTTTCCTTCTTCTAGACCTTGGTGACTTATGTTTTATGCGGTAATGAAAAACCCTTTCTAATTTGTCCCATAAGCAATAAAGATTAAGATGTGATGTGATGCTGACACATTTAGTACATCTTACTATCTGATAAAATATCCTGCCTTTACGGTATACATAACCAACATTTTTTTTTCTGTTTTGTTTTATGATAGTCTTTTGAGTTCTTCCCACTTTCCTGTAAGTTCTACTGAGAGAGCAGAATTTTATTGGAGTGTCTTTGGAAATAGTAATAATAATAATAATAATAATAATAATAATAATAATAATAATAAAGCTTAGCACCACGTCTTATTAGCCGTTCGGGTGATACGTTTAAGTACAAACTACACTAATGGGTTAGGAGTTGAGAAGGTTTAATATAGAGAAAGTTAACCCCCATTTGCTTGGGGGGAGAGGGGGAAAACATTTAGGAAAAAACCACCCCCATTTCACCCGAGCGAGATTTGAACCTCGATCTCACCGTCCTCGGCAGTCTAGCTCAACACGAAACTAGCATATTAGCTAATTACATCACCAAGATGGGTTCTTTGGAAACAACTCAGTCTATTTAAATATAATGATTTTAACTGTATTTACATAGAAATGTTGTTCATTTTACACAGTTTAGTCACTATCCTACAATATATGGTTGAAATTCTTGTCTAATGTATCGTGGAATTAAAAATATATATATTAATTGTGTACATAATATTTTATATTAATTTTTGTCACGCCATTTCACCACCCGTTTGAGCTATACGCATATTAACTAATTGCACCAAGGTAGTAGGGATAAGGAAGCTTTAGTTTATATGGGGTGTGCCCTCATTTGCGTGGAGGGATAGTAAGAGAGCACTTAGAAAAAAAAACTCGTATACCCAACCGGGATTCTAACCCCTCTTTCCCCAACGTCGGAAGTCCGATGTATTGCTATAGTGAATCCTTAGACCACTGATATTCAACCTCTTTGGTTCGCTTACCCCCAGATATATTTCTTTTCAACTTTGTACCCACAACATTTCTGATGCTTAGTGAAGGTTATACATATTCTATATTCTACACCTTAAATAAATTTGCATGCTAAATAATGATAAATATAGATTATACTTCTAATTTTACGTACCCCTTAAGATGTATTCGCGTACCCTCAGGGGTACGCTTACCCCAGGTGGGTTAGCACTTCCTTAGACAATTCAACCAATGAAAAGGGTAATATTTAAATAGCCTGTTTCTATGGCCACATGGTCTAACACGTAACTCTCGTGTTGGACTAAACTGCTGAAGACGGGGAGATCGGGGTTCGATCCCGGTCGGGTATAATGAGAGTGTTTCTTAAAATAGTTTTCCACTCTCCCTCCCCGCAAATGTGGGTGCACTTAATCTAGATTAAAACCTTCTTAATCCTTACCATGTTAGTGTAATTAGTACATAGGTGGATAACCCCTAACGGGTAGTAAGACGCAGTAATAAAAAGAATTAAAATGAATACAAAATGTGCTAGTACATTACTGTTGAACATTATAAACTTCATATTCCTACTAAATATGAGGCTGACTATAAACTCCAAAGTGGTCACGTTTAATTATGGCGTCAGGTTTTTATTATAATGAGTTCCCTGTAGGGGAAGGGGAGTTCGAGGTTGGAGCCTCTAATAGGTCAACTGGAAAAGGGTGTGGGGATTATCCAAATGTGACATTTTTTTTCCATATTCTCTTCATATTTAATGCTGGGGCATTTCTTCTATGTATCCTCCACACACTTACACCATAGAATATGTTCAAAACTTTTTTTTTACATCCATTACTGTTTCCAGCCTGTGGCCTAGGTCAGTATTTAATTCAAGTCATATATTTTTCCACTACCGGTTTGCTAGGTCTGTCGTAGATTCATATGCCTTTTAATCTAAATTAAAACTAGGACAAGCATAACATCCAGTCCCCTGCCGTCAATTTATCAATGTGAAAGTGTAAACCCACATTTCATGAATGACACATTTTTAGGCCAAGCCCGGAATCGAACCCAGGACCCTTAGCTCAGTAGACAGACACGTAACCGATTGAGCTAAGGTGGTTCAATACATTAATAGCCTTTATTTTAAACGTAAAAAATTGGGAATAGACTTAACCTTATTTGTGTATTGAATAACCTCAGATGTAGACTTTTTGAAAACTTCAAGACTTTCCACTCACTCAATACGAAGAAATTGTACAACTGTGTTAGAACTTTTCAACTTACAACTATTAACAACAAGATCTCCAAAGCAGTTAACATAAATTACCTTTATTTCAGTTTTTAGTGGTGCGCACCCAATGAACAAGTAGGAATATATATGGATTCTTATCGGAGACAAAGATGGCGCCTACCTTGGGGTCTAGCGCATGGTTAATAGTTATATAATTATAATGAACCATAAACCACCAAGATCCTGTCAAATATGCATGGACGTGCAACTTATAATAAATTGTTTTGGGAGTACGAGTCTTGTTCCACTCCTAAACATTAAATTATACATTTAATGCTGCAGTAAAATTTTAAAACGTTGTAGCTTATGTAAAAAGGATGTTTAATAGAAAACCCCCGAGTTTAACTTTAAGTGCTGAGGGGAAATAAAAGTCGTCAATTAGGGGGCATGGTTTTATAACACCTAATTTTCTGTCGTAGTTATCTGACAACATGCTTGTTGACCTTGCGGATGGTATCGTGGACTCTAAATCAGGAGACATTGGTTCAATCCAGACTCGGTTAGTGGATTTTTATCTCAAGATTATTATCTACCATGCATTATTCATATTTTTCTCTAGGGTGAATTTAAGGGATTCATTATACCAAAACATGGTTTCAAACAGAATTATCATAAATACCACACTCTGTCACCAATTTAACCTATAACCCGCTTTGATGGCCGCATGGTCTAACGCGCTAATCTTGTGTTTGACTAGATTGCTGAAAATGGGGAGATCAGGGTTCTATCCCGGTCGGGTGCACTGAGGATGGTTTTCCTAAGTGGTTTTCCACTTTTCTTCCACGCAAATTTGGGTGCACTTCCTCTCAATTAAGCCTTCCTAATCCCTAAACCATTAGTGTAACAAGTACATAGGCGTACAACCCGAAAGGGTAGTAAGACGCGGTGCTAAAAAAAATCACCGATGACTATGATATTAATCTGAGTTCACCCTTTCCATCCTGTTTCCTTGGAATAGCTTAGATGAATCTTTGGCAGTAAGTATAAGACCCACTTAGGTGGTCGTGTGGTCTAAGACGTCACTCTAGATATAGACTAGAGTTCCGATGATGGAGAGGTTGGTGTTCAAATCCCAATCAGGTGTCCTGAGAGTAATTTTTCCAAAATGGTTTATCCACTTTACCTCCATGCAACTAAGGGTACATCTAATCCAGAACCCGCCTCGGTGGCGTAGTTGGCTAACGCGCTAGTCGTGTTGAGCTCGACTGCCGAGGACGGGGAGATCGAGGTTCGAATCTCGGTCGGGTGAGCTGGAGGGGTTTCCTAAATGGTTTTCTACTCTCCCTCCACGCAAATGCGGGTTCACTTCCTCTAAATTCAACCTTCCCAATTCCTAATCCACTAGCGTAATTAGTACTTAAGCGTATAGCCCGAACGGGTAGTAAGACGCGGTGCTAAACAATAAAAAAACAATCTAATCCAGATTCAAACTTCCTTGTACATCCACGCATGACCAGAACGGTTAGTAAGACGCGGTGTAAAAGCCCATTCAATTATGATATTTCCTCTCATATTCCTCCTATAATTATTTTCGGTCCATTATATGGATGAACTCAACAATCTGGCAAGTTTGGGAAATAGAGCCAGGCTATATCGCCGGGATTCTTCTACTTGAACAAGACCTTTCGCATTATCGAAACGATCTGAATTCTAAACTTCAGTTAACATGAAAGTCAGACGGTTTCCTATACGATCTAATGCTCCTCTGTTGAACTGGGCTTGCCGTCTTGTTGACCGCCTTTGGAATGTACTCCTTTCTAATCCTACACATGCCAAGCTTGCCCTTTCATCAGTTTCCGCACAAATGGATAGCGTTTCCCTTTTCATGTTTGATTTCCTTAAACTAGAGTTTGGAAGCTTTGCGTATGTTTTGTTGAAAAGGTAGAGTTGGAGAGCCACTCAAACTTGATAGACTGGTACGTTAAAGAACAATTCAAAAAATATATATACAACCCATGATTATATTTCTTATACAGGGTGGGGCGGAAACAATTAGACGATCTATGCTGAGGAAAGTGATGTACAATGTGTGGAGGTTTGCCTGACGTCTGGTGGGGCTCACTTGAGTGACATTATCATAAAAAAAAAAATTAAAAAAAAAGGATATTATGTAATTCGCTTTTATTTAGTTAGTGAATATTTACTTCTTAGTTAAAGTATTAATTTTCAAGATATTAATAGTCTGATTGTTTCGGCCCCATCCTGTATAGTCGAAAGTCTTGGAATCAATTTCAGAAAATGATTCCTCTTACATTAAAGATTCGACAGCTGAGAGTTTGGCTTCTGATTCTTTCTTATAAACTATTAAGTTAAATTAATTTGTAGGTCGTGGCTTGATTAACATTTGGTTTTTAAAAAATTCACGTTAAATACTGTTAAAAAGGTTAAAAAAACTATTGATTATATTTAGCATCGCGTCTTACTACCCGTTCGGGTTATAAGCTTAAGTACTAATTACGCTAATGGGTTAGAAATAGGGAAGGCTGAATTTAGAGGAAGTGGACCTGCATTTGCGTTGAGGGAGAATGGAAAACCATTTAGGAAATCCCCCAGTTCACCCAACCGAGATTTGAACCGCGATCTCCCCGTCCTCGGCAGTCTAGATCAACACGATACCAGCGCGTTAGCTAACTACGCCACCGAGGTGGGTAAAAAGCTATTATTTTTAAAGTGGTTCGGGTATGTTACACACAAAAGCTTTAACTTTTCAATTAAAGAGTAAGCTATAATAGAGGGCAGAAAATGGGAAAACTACTCTTATCTCACTTGAAGGGAATTTGAGCCATGACCTCTCTGTTAACGGTGTTCCTGTCAAATGAAAGAATTTTTGTTGTGTTTTTCCAAATACCAGCTTAACCTACGGGAACTGGCGTTAAAAAATAATGTAAGGACTGGCGCCGTTGATTTTTTGCAACATTCTATAATGTTTTAAATAATAATCAAAAACACATACTTTAATACACAATATGATTATTATTGAGGCAATATTATTGAATAAATATTTTAACTATACAGTATTTTTGTAAAGCTTACTAAAAGATAAAAGCAAATTACAATAATATTAAACTGTCTAAAAAATAGATTATTATTAGAAAAAAATATATAACAAAATAGTGTGAGTCATTATTTCATATTTTACAATATTACCAAAATACTGATTACTTCTATATTATTATTGTATTATTTTATTTTAAACACATGGTGGCAATGAGCCACCCGTATGACATCACGACTGGCACCGTTGTGTATCTACAACATTCCTGCGTGTCGCCAATTAAAATTCCCGTATATCAGAAAAAAAATTATTGGAATGTTTTTATTGTTACGAAAATGCAACAGTGTCACTCGTAGAAGGTTAACAAAAGATTATGTTTTTAATTTAAAACATAAATATTTTAAAATACGTAAACCTATTTTACAGTTATTTGTTTGTCGTCTGGAGCAAAAATAATGCAAGCAACGTTTTTAAAGAAGAAAGGATTCTTTTTTTCTAATAAACTCACTTTTTAGTGTTTAGTAATGAGAATAAATATATCTTGTTGAAGTAATTTATAGTAGTAATTTTTTTTGTTCTGAAAATAAAACCTGTGTAATAATTCAATTCAAATAGATGTAGATAATTTTGAATACCTCCGAATTGTCTCAAAAGACGTGTATTCAATCAATATCTACGTCCTCAATGTGCAGATGTTTACAACTATTGACTATTAAAATAATTAAAAGTAGGTTAATGATAGTGAACATGTGCGCTTTAAAGAATAATAAATACACTTTACAACCGAAGAAAAATCTCACAAATTATATATAGCTCTCAAATCAATATTAAATTGATTTTAACTTAACATTATACATTTCTTAATTTCTTATTCATCTTGGTGCAACCCCTGATTTAATTTATATTTCTGAGAATATCAGAGTATGAGCTAAATAAATCCACAGGGGGGGGGGCACATTTACTTAGGGTTCAGGGGCAAATTTCCCCCTGTCAACACCAGTTCTACCATCACTGTCTTTGGTTAAATGTTTTATGTAAGGAAGTAAACGTCATTTCATAATCTTAATTTTATATTTAAAAAAAGTTTTTGTTTTAATAAATCATGAATTATGTCCATACTAGATTTCTAATGAATTATGGAAATGCGGTCACGATAGAATTACCTACCAACCCACATATCCTTCAAGAAGAAGTACAGCGTAGACCTTAGAACACCCAAGTGTCCTTCAAGTTTGACGGGGGAGAGGGTGTCTTCTCCCAATTTTTCTTTTCCACTTCAAAAGAAACAAGGGTGGATTAAGGGCTCAGTATAGAAGTAGTCTGTATTGGCGTACTCTTCTTACGTCGCCTACAACCGAGGTTTCTGTTACTATTGTAGATACCCTATGTCGCTATGATACCGACCGGGCCACCGAGCGCGGAGTTTTCTTCTAACGAGAAGCTCCGGGGCGCGCCATGACATGCTATGTCGTTAGCAGGGACCCCC
>CABFWO010000603.1:5589-20939 GCA_902155825.1 Timema genevievae | reverse complement strand
TTTTTTTTTTTTTTTACCTTTCAACCACAACCACATCATATAACTTATTAAACACACAGGCCTGAAAGTGCCAGTCGTGTAGTTTGGTAAATACTTATTATATTTGTTGTGCTCATGGGGGAACAGGGTGCTACAGTCCAATTTTATTATGAAGAGTCTTATCTGATAGTTAGAAAAGTTACTAAATCTACTTTCACGTATTCATAGGTCAAGTCATGTGTTCTTTAGCTTCCACTTTTGATAAATGTTATCAATACCCATAAAATAACATTAATCAAATACTAGAATTTTATCATTTTTTGTTTCTAATAAAATATGTTTGTATTTTCTAAACGGCCTTCGCCATTAAAATTGGCTTTTTGGAACAGTGATCTGGTTAGAATTCTAAGATTTGTTACAGATTCGTATAGAGTTAAAGAGATCTATTGTGGTTATAATAGAAACATAGTTTATTGTATTTACATGTTTTTAATAGCTAATAATTGGTCACTTCAAGAAAAAAGTATACTATCTCGAAACGGTGGAAATGTGATCTCATGTGTGATCTCATCGAGTGAAGGATGTATTAGGATTTTAATCCCGGTTGGATGTACTAAAGGTGTTTTTTATCGGTTGTCTTCAACTCTACATCCGCTAAAATTCTAGCTCTCTCATCTTTATCTAATTAGTGTAATTAAACCCTGATATCCCGATCGGATAGTAGAACGCAGTGCAAATAAAAAAAATATGAAAGTAGTATAGCGACATTTTTAAACCACCATGCAGAGGTATCTTTTATAACCAGTGCCCGAAATTTGATGACTTTTTTTTTGTACAGTACATCACAGACATTGCTTATTTACATTTGGTTCATGAACCCCTGTAAAACTTTTTTTAAATATAGTTCTCTTGATATTTTTTCACTTTTTGAGGTTTGTAGGTCATGTTTTCTTGGTTTGCTTCGTTTTTGGGTTGTTTTTTTTGTAATTTTTGAGTGATTTTTAGGCATTTTACATTTGGTTCAAGGGATTTGTGTTGAATAATTATATTTTCAAATGCTAGTGATATTTTTATACATACATCAATAATCAATCATACATTTTTCAACACACAGTTGTCTGAATGAGAAGTTAGCTAATGTAGGGAGTGAACTCAGTCGCTTTTTTTATATGTTTGGAAAATAAACATTCCTGGTGAGATGCTGCAACTAATATGGAGAGGGCTGCGTTGGGAAAGGGTAGCCATTAATTTGTAGCGTTTATTTTGTAAATAAATTTTATGATTATTATATTGCAAGAATTTATTTTTTAAATACTTTCATTCTATATATTTATTTATTTTAATTTTCCTTTGTGAAGTTCTTGTTTTATTTAATCGTATGTATTCAATACGAGTTTTTGATTACATTTTTAGATTTTTTATGTGTATTTGAAGTCACATTTTAGGATTTTTAAGTCATTTTATAGGTTTTTTTATCATTTTTAGATCATCAAATTTCTTTCTCTTTTTACAAGCCAAGCAGAGACTAACGAATTTATTTGGTTTTAATTGGTTGTATTAGGATGAGGATAGGCATAAACTAAGCAAAAGGATGAGGTAGTCACCCAGACATATGGGATTTGGACAAAGGCATCAGACCCTTATTGTTTGGTTTGCCGACAATAGTGAGGTCAGGTTCAGAATGACGGCTGGGATTACAAAGATACATACTTTATCTCAAATAGTTCCCCACTCTCCGATAAAAATGCAGCTACATTTCCACTAAATTATACCTCACTTTAACTGAAAATATGCAAGTATTCAAAGTGGGTAATTGTTAGTAAGACCGTAATCCTTCCTATAAATCAAATACAAAACTAGAAAAAACTATTAAATTAAATTAAAAACTGTAAAAACGAATTTTATAAGCCATTATTTTTTCATCGTAATAAATCATTATTTTTTCTGGATTCTGAGATTTTATATTAAAATCATTTTATAAACTCTGTTATAGTATAATCAAATGATTTATACATTCTTAAAAAAATTCTCAAACTATGTTTTAATCAAATTAAATATAAAAATTGAATGCATCTAATGAATCGCGCTTAATGTGGGAGTATAAGGAACTCAATTTAAGGTAGTGTTTTTGCAGTTTTTATAGCAAAACATTTATGTGACCAAACTCAATCGAATAGTTCTCCAATATAAACATAGAGTTTAATTTTCTTCACATGGTGACCTCAACAGTTCTTAAATATTTGTCAGGGGTGTCCTGGAATTTAATTCAATCTTTTCATTTAACAAGTTTATCATCTAATGCTGCTATGCTTATGACGAATATTCAAGAACTCTTGACATCACAATTTGAAGAAAATTAAACTCTATGTTTCTACTGGAGCAATAATTGAATTTTTGTCAAAAAAAGTTTATATATAAAAACTACAAAAACATTACCCTTAAGGTATGATGGAAGGGGACGCAAGAAAATGCCAGTGTTTTTGCAATTTTCATGGCAAAACTGTTTTGGCTAAAATAAAAAAAATTACTCCAGTATAATTTTCTTCACATGTTGATATCAACAGTTTCTGAATATCTGTTATCAACATAGCAGCATTAGATAACAAACTTTTTAAATGAAAAGAAAAAGTTGTCATTAAATTCCAGGACACCCTTGACAGATATTCAAGAAATTTTGGGGTTATCTTGTGAAGAAAATTGAATTCTATATTAGTATTGGAGCAATATTTTATTTATTTTGGCCAAAAAACTGTTTTTCCATAAGAAATGCAAAAACACTGGCCTTTACTCGCATCCTCTTCCATCCCACCTTAGCTCGCATTATCTATACTCTCACCTTAAGGTTTATCTTTGATCCATGGAATAATTTTCTTATCTTTTACCTATGTTAGTTTAAATTTTATGTTAATTTTATTTTGTTTCCAATTCCAAGTGTATATATGTGTGTGTGTGTGTGTGTGTGTTTGCCTGAATAACTAGCTCTAACTATTTGTGTAAAAGTACCTACTTTTCTAAGTGATAAATTTTCACTCTTAGAGTAGCACGGAGGGTGGAAATGTCTGAAGTATATATTTCTTTGAATTTATTAACTAAAGGCTTGTGAAGTTATGTAGTGGGGTGTTGGGAGAAAGGGCATTATATAATCCAATTTTAGAGTAGCTGCCATCTCCGTAGATAAGAGTGATATCCAGTTTAGAAATGCATTCATTTAAAGTGTATTTTGCTTTCTGCAGGTCTTTGACGTTGCAATTATAGAAAAAGGAATACGTAATTTAATAAAGATGACAAATTGATAATGAACAATTTTAGAAAACTTTTTAACATAAAAACTGTTAATTACATGCAGAGTGGATCTTTGTATAAAAGTCTCTAAAACTAAGGGGGTTGTTAATTATAAGGATGGATCAGTAAATGATTGTCAGCTTAGTATAAATGGAAAATTGTTAAAGTAAGTGAATGATTTTTTGTATCTGAACAGAATGTTCTGTAAAAATGTAAGGATTGATGGGGAAATTGATAGACAGGTGAATGCATCTTGGTGAGTAGTTGGGTGTATGTGGACTATTGTAAAGAATGAAGTAGTATCCAAAGAGGCAAAGATGGCAGTATATAAATCTGTGCTAACACCAACATTGTTTTATGGATGTGAAGCGTGAATTTGTCAGGGGAAGCACAAAAGCAAGACGAATGAGTTTGGAATGAGATATCTAAGAAATATTTGTGGGAAAACTCGTATGGACAGAGTCAGTAATGAATGGGTGCTGAAGGATTGCTGTTTGAAAGGGAATCCAACAGGTCAATGAGAAATAAGTGTTTTACGTTGGTTTGGGTATGGTGAGAGGATGAGTGTTGATCTAGTGATAAAGCAAATATATGAAGGTAGAGTGTGTGGATCAAAAGGATGGGGTAGGCCACTTAAGACGTGTGTAAATTTAGTATATGAATGTGTGAAAGAGAGAAACGTGAAGAGTTTTAAGAATATTATTATTACCACCACGTCTTACTACCCTTTCGGCTATACACATTTTAAGAATAAAAGAGCATGGTTGACTGCCAACCAGCCAGCCAGCCAATAATTTCAGGGGGGTTTGGTGGGCCCATCCCCCAATTACCGGAGGCTAGAAAAAATTCTAAATAAAAAACTGTTCTAGAAGCTATCTGAAGTGTTTTTTATGGCAACACTACCCCCAACTATCGGAGGCTAGGACAAATTCTAATTATTAAACAGATCTAGAAGCTCTCTTAAGTGCTTTTTTATTGGTACCCTAACCCCATAAATGCCAGAGGCTTTAGGAAAAATCTCTATACCTAAACAACTCTAGAAGCTCTTTAAAGTGTTTTTATGGTAATATGACCCCCTAACTGCCGGAGGCTAGGAAAATTCTATATATTTAAACACCTCTAGATGCTCTCTAAACTTTTTTTTATAGTAGCATAGCTGTTGAAGTTAAGGAAAAATTATAGATATTAAACACCTCTAGAAGCTCTCTGACCGTTTATTGCCCAGTTAGTGACTTTAATCACTAACCAGTCCAATTACAGTTTAGTAGCTTGGTGGGCTTTAGTGACCTAGTTTCTTAACCCAAAATAGGTGTTTATGATGTATAACACGTCAGGCTTTCAAAACATTTAGATTTTTTTAAATGCGCTGAAATTGGACAAGCAATGGGCATTTTAGTTAGCAGCTTTTATAAAAGTTACAGAAAATATGCAAGTGATAAATTTGTCATAAAACCTTTCGTCCACAGAGCTATACTCAACCGTGATTAGTCTGGTTAGTGATTAAAGTCACAGACTGGTCAGTAACGTGTTTTTGTTTATGTTTCGCACACGGTGCTATACAAAAATGATGGAATTTCAATCAGTATTTACTTTGCAAGCACCTTCTTCAATACTCTAGAACTTTTAATAACTATTAATATAATGTGTAGTGACTCGAGTACCTGGAAGATTTGTGTCTCTATTATTATTATAGATATGAGTGGCATGACAAAAGAATATTTTGGATTCATCCACAAAATTATAATATTATAAACTTCCTCCGTAACAACAGCAAAAAAATAAAACAACATTTTTTCCTAGCACCGCTTTTCTTACTACCCGTTCTGGCTATACGCTTTTGTACTAATTACGCTAATGGTTTTAGAGATGAGGAAAGTTATATTTAGAGATTTAGAGAAAGTGGAAAACCATTTTGGAAAAAACTATTCTTAGTACACCCGACCAAGATTCGAAGCTCGATCTACCCATAATCGGAAGTCTAGTCTACTGCAAGAGTAGCACGTTAGACCACGTGGCGACCGAAGCGGGTACTAAACAACTTGAGGAATTAAATTGACTGAAGACATTTTCGTCGATGATCGAGAGAAGCTCGTAAAATAAAATAAAATTTGGAAGCTATACATATATAATTCTGATCCTTGTACCGATTAGAATAAATATTATGATCATGTCCTATTTTAATGAAATAACATATTTTACCATTCAATAGCAATACAATCACAGAAAATATGTTCAATTTTTTAAAATGTTGGCTCATAATGGCTGTGCTGACCTTGATAAGAGGGCAAAACATGTTGTGTGATATTTTCCATCCCTTTCAATACAACATAAATCATTATAGAATCATTGAGCTCAATGTTTTTCTGTCTTAGATTTAATTTGTGTTATTTTACTCATACACTAAGGATAAAATAACATAATACACTCTTTTTATAATTATATATCCTACCAATAATTATATATATTATTGATATTTTTTAATGTTTATTTAAATGGTTCTATATTATAGTTAAGATGGAAACGTTAAATTTTAAAAAAGTCATTTTAGAAAATATTTCAAACTTTAAAGTGATACATCATTTTAGGCTAATTTCTAATTATATCTCTATATACATAAAGATATATTATGATCTTACAAGCACTGTCTACATATAAAGCCATATACATTAAAGCTTTTAATTTATTTTACCTTACTTGAAATGTACTATGAATTGAAAGCGATCATATATAGGCCTAACTTATATATACATTGTATAATAGGTTAAAAGCTTCCATGTTGACGGTTTACATGTTTTCCCAGCCTGTAAAATCAAATACTCGTTACTACTAGTTGTAAATAACAATAATTATCATCATGCGTCTACCTCAGTCATAAGCACATATGCCTATTTAGATCAGGGCTCCTTATTATATAACCATAAATAATTGTGTTAAATTGTTGGTGAGATTCAACTTTACTTGCGCATAGAAATTTGAAATCGTATTCTAAATAATCATAAGGTTCATATAATTCACATTTAATGTCCCTAATAAATAGATAAATATAGCTTATTATAATACAAGAGCACTTGTATGAATAAAATAAATCAACTTTGTTATTTTTCAACAGGAAGCAGCACCAGCGAACAGAGACCAGATAGTTCAAGAAACTGCTACTAGATGGAAGACGCGAGATCAACCGTCGAAACATCAATAATCTTGTAAATTTTTGTATAATTAAGTGCAAAATGTTATATATTTCCTAATACAACACCATTGTTATTGTTTATTACCTTATTTATAAAACTGAGTTTATTTTCTATGAACATTAGAGTATATTAATATAATATACGTTTCAACAAATTTGTATGGAATTGAGTAAAATGCTTTAGTTAAGAGATGAATAAGGTAATTAGTGAATAAATAGTCAGACTTTATTAGTGGTTGGAAATATTATGTCAAAGTATTATCAGTGATAGTTACAATAAATTGGTAATTAGGTTTGATCTGTAGACTTAAATGTAAAAGCATAATTAATTTTAATTTATTTAAATATATTATTAATATGATTCTGCTAAAGTTAATTTACAGTGTTTCTGCAATGAAAGCAGTATGTATGGTTTTTAAACAAATGTGGAGACCCTTTTACAATAATCCAAGTTCTTTTTATTTGATATTTAAATAAGTTGGCCACATCAAGTTGACCTAAGTAAAGCTCCTAACGTTTTTAAACTTATTTCAATTTTAATGTAACAACAATAAATATAAGTTCCATGGGTCCTTAATAAGGTTACGATGATATTAAACTAAAACTATGTTTATTATGGTAATAATATAAGATACCTGTATCGTAATATTTGAAAATTAATTAGGTTTTAAAAAATCACCAATCTACAAAATTTAACTAAACAAACGTAATTATTATTTATTTACACGTTACGTTTTTTAGTCTAATGGATACTTCTTTTAAAAATCTGTATTTTTTTTTAGGCTTATAATAGAATATATATCATTATGAAGTTGAATGATTGCCTACACAAAATAATTTAATTTTAAAAGTATTTAAAAAATCAGTGATTTGCAAATAAAAACCTAGCTATAATTCACTGACATACAAATTTACTCATTTTAGATTAATATTATCAAGGAGTATTGCATGACCTGGAATAGTTAAATGTGTAATAAAATGAGACCCAAAAGAAGTAAAAGATTAAAATGAACACTAACATTTATTGAAATCGATAATCTAGTTTTGATATTCAAGTTTTAATGATGAAATATATTTTAAAACAGTTCCACTATTTCAAATTAGTTTCTATAAATTACAATAGTTTCTCCAATTATAGAGTAGTTTCACTAATTCTCACCCGGTTATTTAAATTTACTGTAGTTTTCCCAATTGTATATTATAAATAATCGGGATTTAAAATGTTCGATTAGCTACCAGCGTTTAGCTAGTCATATTCATAATGGAAAATTATACTAAGATAAAAACCAATTCTAGGGAGCTCGGTTAGAAATTAATCCTGACCTCTTGGATTAGAATAATAAGTGCAAACCACTTCACCAGTTTCGCCGATATGTCAGACTCTCATTAATTCAATATTATAATTTATAAAACAAGTTCTTAAGGATATAAAAATCAATATCCATGTAGTGATTACACATTTATTTTTAATCATAGTGTGAACATTGTAGCTACTTTTGGAATTAGAACATAGTAAAATTAAAACAAAATTAGCGATGAAATTTTTATTCCTTCCTATTTTCATTCAAGAATGACTATAGCTTATAGACTATAGCCTTTTAACTTTGAGGGCATAATGTAGGATAATTTTAGAGGAATTTTAAGACCTTTATATATTTTAAATTGAGTCCAGGCATATTTTGATTAACTTGAAGTATTAAAACCTTTATGTAATTTCTCCAAAAAGAATAATAAAATCGCACATGTTAAGCCTCGAGATAATGTGATTTATTTTTATAATTATGCTATTTGATCAAACAATGTCGAGTGTAAAATAAACTATAATTATTACTCCACAAAATTTTAAATAAATAAGAATTGTATAAGCTTAGAAAAAAAAGTTTGAATTTAATGTTTTATTTCTAAACACAGGTGAAGCACTAACTATAAATAACTTATCTTCAATTATGGCTACAAAAATTATTACTTTGTTGGGTAAAAAGTTTATCTCACGTCCGATTTCACAGGTACTAAGGTGTCACTCTAGCCTGGAGATTGGGGTTCAAATCCTGGTTTAGTGTACTGAGGGTGCTATATATATGTATAATATATAATATTTATTTTCACAAATCTAACAAGTTTTAAGTAAATGTATTTCTTTTAAGATATAAGATAAAGTGTGTTCGGTGCTCCATACCATTCCTTTATATTAATTAAAACAAATTATTGTAAAAATATTCTGAGTTAGCGACGAACGTTTTAATTTCTTAAAAAAATGTTTATCATATAATGTTTAATTATACCCTGATTTTTGATACTAAAAATGTTACAAATCACTAATATTTTTTTATAAATTTTGATTCGTCATATATTTCTTTAAACTAAATCTTTTTGTTTCTATTGTATGGTGTTTTATATAATCTCTTTCAAAATCCTTCTGAAAAAAATGATTATACTAATTTTAATTTTAATAAAAGATTATTCCAAGCAATATTGACGATGGCACTTTAATGTTTAAGAGTCCTTCAAAATATCCCTTTGTCCTTTTTCTAACTAACTGTAGCTCGCTAATAGAAAGCTTCCTTCTCCACTTGAGTTAGAAACGTAGATTTAAGTATCCTCCTTAGTTGAAAGGAAACGAAGGGGCTAACGTCACAGCGTGAGCTATATCCTATCCCTCATGACAACTGGTTGTCCTTTTCATTGTCTTGCCAACGAAACAGCTAGTCTGTATAGACATGGGCATAATATATCATCTGCTCGAGTTTTATATACAAAATTTTTTTATATTACATCACATTGCTCTCAACTCTGTCTTCATAGGAAGAGATTTATCTGACGGATAGAAAAGTTACTAGGTCTAATTTCACGTATTCATACGTCAAGTCATGTTATATACAGCTGCTGTCACTTTTGATTTATATTATCAATAACTATAACATAATAATAATAATAATAATACATATCAGAACGTTTTCAATGTTAGCATAAAAAAGCATGTTTGTATTTTATCAAAAATTTTCCTAATAAATATTGGATTGTATTTAACACACATTCCATTAAGCAATAAATTAACAGTCTATTTTTTTCTTTGCATCTTACTACCCATCTAGTTTATTTGTATTTGACTACACTAATAGGTATGAATGTGTAAGTTAGAGTTTAAAGGAAGTTTACCCGCATTTGCATGGAGGGAGAGGGTAAAACCGTTTAAGAAAATTCATCTTAAGTGCATACGACCATGCCTTGAACCCCGATCTCCCTGTGACTGGTAGAACAAACTAGACGAGACTGACGTCTAGTCTGTGTGACCTCCGATGTGAATCAGAGTACATTTGTTTGTTAATAAAACCCGTAAAGGTGAGCACATGGACAAATACGTGATTCTCGCCTTGTCTGGTTTATTAGTGATACATAAGGGTTCGGTTCTCAGTTGGGTGTTCTGAGGAGGTTTTTTTACTAAATGCTTTGCCTCTTTATCTCCACAAAAATAAGGGAACGCTTCCTCTAAATTCTACCTTCTTAATTCCTATCCCCTTAGTGTAATACACGAGTGAATATCCCGGAGGGGTAGTAAGACGTTTAACATACCAAAAGCTATTTTTTTATAAACCACGTCCTATAACCCACCCAGGCCATTCAAATGCAATAAAACTAATCGGGAAGGAATTATAAATGTAGAGTTTATAGGAAATGTGCCCTTATTTGCTCGGAGAGAGAGCGAGAAACCACATAGACTAAAACACTTCCAGTATACTGGGCTGAGATTCAAACCCTGATCTTCGTAAAATCAGTATAGACGAGTTTGAAGTATAAATCACGTGCTCACTGATAGGGGGGATGATATATATTCTGATTTTGTTGTGAAGAACAGTTTAGAAAATTCAAACATATTTATTTACGGCCAACATTGATATTATTTTACTATATAATTTGTGTTATTTTTAAAGATATTAATAATATCCATCAAAAGTGAGAGCTGTAGATAACATGACTAGATGTATGAATATATTAAAATAGTTTTTGGTAACTTTGATAACTACCAGACACTGTTCTTTTTATCAAAATCATGGTATAGCGAATATCGTCCGGTATGATAAAGTGTTTCAATAAAATGGAAGAAGTAGATCAATCTTTTTGTACAAAGCTGTACATTCAACTTGTTGAGAGGTCTTTGAAAGACCATCAAGTACTCCTAGTCATTAAGGATGATAAGTGCACTTATTAACTCTTAATTCTTTAGGTAACTAAGTATCTATTACCGGTTAGTTTCATAATTGTCTCAAGGGTAGAAAACTCCAAATAATTTAGTTTAATATGTACATTGTGCGGGTTTGTAATCTAATTAAATGTCTATTGCAGTTGTTATGAAGTAAAGAGGTACATGAACGTTTTTGATTGAGTGGAGGGGTTTAACATCTATAAAATTGGGACTGATGTAATTATATGGGTGTTTAATTAGGTCTCGTAAGAAATAAGGGCGGCAAATGTTTTATCATTGGGTGTGTCTAGAAGCTGTTTAAAAGATTTGTTCATGGGAATTAAATACATATTCTCATATATAAAAATATACTTATAATCAAAATTTCACAAGTAAATTAATTGTATTGAATTTTTGGTCATTTAGTCTTTAAGTAGTAGTAGTAGTAGTAGTAGTAGTAGTAGTTTTAGCTTTTAATTTGACTTAATTTGAGTGAGAACTAAATAAGCTCATTAGATATCCATCAATTCAATTTTTTTTTGGGGGGGTGGGGAGTAGTCTGTACAACTCTTGAAGTGATAAGTTGTCAATGGTACTTGTGTTCGTAAGTGTTCAGTAGCTTTTAATAACGTAAGAAAACACTCTATAAATTCAAAAGTGTATTTGTATAATATATGTTATTTTAGTTTATCGAAAAATGTCATGTGTAAGTCTCGCTATAGCCAGACTGACTGAAGTTAATATTTTGAATAAAAATATTTACTTGATTGCAATTTTTATTTCGCTTATACTTCCTAACATTTAACTAGTGACACCATTGTGATTTTTCTATTCATGAATTTCACTAGTCAGTACTTACTTATGGATATATATAGTATAAATTATAAATTTCAATTTAAATATAGTTTACAAATTATATTTTATTTCTCCATTTCTTCATTAAAAATACTTTTTATTCAATCCAACCTAATGGTTTCCTACATGTTCTAAACTAAATTCCTAACTATTTTAATAGCTATTTAATTTCAGACGTAGGTAATATTGTATTAAAAATAAATAAATTATATTCTATTTTGGTCAATCTGCCTTAGTTATTTTTTATTCGCTTCAGAACCAAGAATATACTTTATTTAAAAGAGTATCCAAGAATTCCGAGTAAATTGGCAATATCTTATAGGCTACCCATAAAGGAATGTTACCAAACTTATCCCCAACGTATATTTGTATCTTAATCAATGATCACATACATGATTGATTCAAAAAAAAATTCAAAAAAGTATTTTAATACTCAAAATACTTTTTTACATTATATGGGTAATCTTGGTATAGATTTGTTACAATTTTATTTACATTAATTTTAGTTTCATGAAATGTTCGGAAAATAAACTGATAACTTCCGAGTTAGACGTAGCACACCTTATATACCAGAGGCCCTTTTGTTAACAGCATAATTATATGGATATTTCAGCTCATATAGAGAAGAATGGTACGCAGGGAAGTATCATCAGGGTAGAAGATAAACTATCCTCAAACCTTTTATGGTACAGCTAAGAAATATAAGTACCAAAAGTTTATATACTACTGTATTGTGAATTTTAAAAACCTCCAAAAATAATAAAATCTAGCCTAAATAGATGCTTCTTGTACTAATATTATTTATTTATCAACCTTCCTCTATTAATACTCGCCTCACTTTGTTGCAAATACTTTTTTTTTCTAGCTGTTATCCCTTCTTTCAGATTCCCATCCTTTATTCTTATTGAAGAGGTGCCGCTATTAACTTCGAGAAGAAGATAGTCTTGACAAAGTTGTCAAATTGTTTGGTGGTCGGGGCTGACAGATTAATATATTGATATTTCTCGTAATAATATGCATATAAGCAAACAGTTGTATCGCAAACAAAACAAAATTAAATACCTTATACGTCACAATACAAGTTTATTAAATCTATATTAATATTTTATCTCCCTGTGAATCAATATAAACAGCATCCACTTCAATGCTTGAATGGTCTTAAACGTCAGTCTTTTGTTAGACTGACCTGCTGAATACAGGGAGGTCGGAGTTCGAATTCCGGACGGGTTTACTGAGGGTAGTCTTTCTAAATGGTTTCACACTCTCCTTCCATGCTAATGCAGGTAGACTGCCTCTAAAATGATTCCTTCCTCATCCATACCTGATTAGAGTAAAAGGTAGTAAGAGGCGGTGATATTTTTTTCAAGAATACCTCTAGTACTAGATTATCTTTTAGGTAGTTCATCCTCTAAACGATAAGTGAGGGATGTCAATTTCTTAACCTTTTTCTATAGGGCTAGTATGGGATAGAAGGAGGGTTTTTATTCGCTTGACCGGCTTCAACACACCGGTGCCTCACATTGCCTCAAGAGGGCGCGATTCCAACGCTAAATGCATTTTTGTGTGTGTGGATATTAAGAAAGCCCCACGTCTAGAGAGAGGCCTTGGGGGCGGTTGTGGTGTGAAATATCAAGGTTTATCTATGCTTTTTGTACAATGTACTATAGATGATTTAAGTGTTGAATAAACATTCTTGAAGTAATTAAATTGAACTAGTTCTACTGTAGAAAAAGTTTAATTTGAACTATTAGTTTGCAAACTGAAATTGATTTGAACTATTATTTGTGAATTGAAAGCATCGGCTTTAAACAATCGACTTCCAGAATTGATTTAAAGTTAGTAAAACAAATTTTAAAATAGAATTACTTTTGTTTTTAATTACTTATTTGGTTTTTACTTTGTATTTACTTCTCAAAAACTTTCATGGGGATAAAATAAGTATTTGAGAGACAGTTTTACTATATCGATATTATTTTCTTTTTTTGCGATACCTTTTGATGTGTTTTATTCTCTTAATACTTAACATATTTGTCATGTTTCTTAGACTTTTTACGAATCATTTATTTGAGTGATATATTTTTTATTTTTCGATACCTCTTTGTGTGCTATATTCTCCTAGTGATCACTAACAGTTCTGTCCGGTTTCTGCGACAGAAATTACATACAAACTGACAGAGCCATCCATCTATGATATAATTTATGGACTATTTTGACCAATGCGCCAAATAGTTAGTACATAGCTTATTTTAAAGATGGTTCTGTTAGGAAAATTATTTTTATGATTCGTAGATGGGACAAATCTGTGAACACGTATTAGGAGAATAATACACATAAAGAGATACGATTACAATGCCCATTTTGTTAATCAATGTTAAATATTAGATAAGTATCTCATTGATTACGAGTAGAGTTAAGAAATTTCCAGAGGTATTATTTTATATTTAAGGACATAATAAATACACAGTTATTGTTGGTAGATTTTCATAAATATATTTGACCTTTCGGCTGCTGAGGATGCAAGCATCTTAAATCATACAGACCTCCCTTCAACGGACAGACCTGAGTGACACTGAAATGAGCAATTCATTTATCTTGTTCAATAATTCACAAACTACATCTTGTTGTTAAATCAGGACAAGCAACATGTTATTTGTTATAAAAATTATAAATATATTGACATTAGCTAGAGTTATCTTCAACCTCTGTACCTCAAAATTTAAATTATCTAAGTATCAAGGGGAAAACCCTTTAAAAAAACTATACTCTTTTAAAGCACCACGTTCGGTTTAGCGCTTATGTATTAATTACGCTAAAGGTTTTAAGGATTAAAAAGGTTATATTTAGAGTAAGTATACTTGCATTTGCATGAATGGAGAGTGGAGAACCATTTTGGCAAAAATATCCTCAATATACCTTACCAAGATTCGAATCTCAATCTCCCTGTCATCGGCTGTCTAGTATAATGCGAGAGAGGCGCGTTAAACCATGCGGCCACTAAAGTGGGTAAAAAAAAATGTGTACTGTAATATCCAGGGCACATCTTAAATGTTCTATGTTATTAGAGATATAGTTAATATGACCCGCTTCGGGGGCCACATGGTTTAAAGGCGTCACTCTCCCATTAGACTGGACTGTCGATGATGAGTAGATCGGGGTTCAAATCCTGATAAGGTGTACTGAGAGGAACTTATTCCAATTTTTTTCCACTACCTATCCACGCCAATATTGGTACGATTATTCTACATTCGACCTTCCTCATCCCTAACACATTTGCGTAGTAAATAGGCCTACGTATGCGTATAGACCGAATGGGTTGTAAGACGCGGTGCTGATTTTATTTTTTTTATTTTGGGATTTTTTTTACAATTATTTGTTGTTTATTGATGAACTAGGGTAGGTGGTAAATGTTTTGATAGATACACCCCTTTCCCCGCCCCCGCCCCCCCCCCCACTTGTAATGCTAATTAAAATCCCATACTTTCATACCAACGTCAGCTACACTATCCGTGTGACCAATCCGACGAGAAGGATTGTACTGGAGTAACGAGAACTTACACCCACCATGGTACTGAAACATGACCCCGAGTGTGTGGAAATCATTCTATTTGAATGACGTCACGTGGAGACCTAGGGAATATAAAAAAAAAAAACCAACGTCCTCGCAATGGCAGGTCAAAGAGCGAGCGATCGCCCTCTCCTGATATTGACGGACGTTAATTGGCAGGTTATATCGAGGACCGTAAAGGTGGGCGAGTAGACAGGAGGGATGGGGGTAGGGGGTGGGTCACTACCGCAGTTGCGGGGCGTGATATCGACCTGCCTGTCACGTATACCCGTCCCCCCCTCCCAATTTCACCCCCTGAGCCA
>CABFWO010000602.1:101122-280993 GCA_902155825.1 Timema genevievae | reverse complement strand
TAGGAAATTTGTTTGATACTGTGTAAATAAGGCCTGGATTTAAAATTGTAAGATGCCAGGCCAAATTAGATTGGTAATAAAAAAAACACTTTTATATTCAAGGGGTTGAGAGAATGTAAAAAGAACATCTTGATATGGTAGAAAACCATAACTTTTCAAAGGCAAACGAAAAATGTCTAAAAATAAAACAAATACAAAAACTAAAGATTGTCTTAAAGTGGATACATGCATATCGCGAAAACTGACAAAACATAAAAATAAACAAACACAAACACCAAAGATTATCTTAAAGGGAATTAATATAGTAGTTTCAATAATGTACAAGGAAGGAAAAACTATAAAAATATGTTGTAAGCCGGATGTTACACGCCCTAATTTGATATAACTTTGATGTGGCTTACCCATGCAAATGGTAGGTCAGACTGTTATTATGTAATTATATTACATTTATTTTTGTTCATATTTTATTTTAGGATGTATGAAGCTGGATTATTACCTAAAGTCTCGAGCTTGTATCCACCAGTGCAATATCCAGTTTCCAAAAGTACAGCTTCACTATCATCTCTCATGACTTGGGACCACAAAGACACTTATCTGACCGCTTTGGACTTGAACACCGGGAAACTGGTATGTATTGGCAATAAATTATACAACATCCTTTAATATTTGTTGTGTAATCACACAGCCTAAATTGTGGGTCATCTTGTTTAATATTGTTGTGCTCTAGAATGGGAATGGCAAAATGAGTACTGCACGATGTTGTGAATAGATTGTGAACAAATAGAATAGAGGCGCTGACCCCATAAACAGTGTCAGCATTCCTTAGAGTAAAACCAGGCCGGAGGGGAGAATCCAGCTATCACGGCTGACTAATCACCATCGAGTCTAGGGGGTCACTGTCCATTTTGGGGGCTACGTGGGCTAGGACGCTGGCGCATCAGTACTTGTATTAGAGGGTTACCGCTTGAGTCCAGGGTACCGGGGTTCATAAACCATGTAGGATCACCTAGAGGTTAGTCGGGCCATTAGTTATTCTTTGCAATACTTCGTTCTACCACAAGCTTTTAAATAGTCTTTTAAATGCTTTCATATTTTTAATGTAACTTAACAACATTGCATTTGTAATAGACATAGTAGTACTAATAAAAACCATAAAACCCAAGTTGAATGTCACTCATATATCCACTCACCCCCCCTATCCTCGGCCACAACACATCCTGACACACATAAGGCCCACGTCAGTAAGAGAGTGGGGGGGTTGACAATATTCATAAAAAGTTTTTCAGTAATATCACCAAGTGAAGTTGTTTATTTGCTAGGAATGGCTATGCATTCATACACTGTATTGATTATTAGGCTTTTTATTTAACCTTCTCCCTAATGTGTAGTCTTGCAAAACTATTTTGTGACAATTTACTCAAATTAGTTTTGACAGAATAAAGGGTGTATATTATATTTGTAAGTTCTGGCTTTTAAAATAAATACTGTTGTTAATTTAAATTCATTAAAAACCAATATTATTTAGATTAGTATTATTATTTAGGGTGATAAAAACTAATAAATACAAAATATCTTCTTTGAATTAAACTTTCATTACTTACGAAGTTGAAATGAAAACTTATCTTCTCATCAGAATGACAAGTTTTATAAAAATATGAAAAGTTTATTTAAACTTGGTATTTAAAGTTATTAAAAAAAATTAGATTCTAAATACATCACAAATAGTATTTTGAAATGCAATTTAGCTATTTTTTAAAGTATACATTTTTAGATGATCAAAATAAGTTTATACACAGAACTCCAACTATAAAAAACTACTATATAGAGTAGGAAATTATTACAATGTATAATATATTAATTCTTTTAGAGAATCAGTATTTTACTAAGAGAACTTGGTTTTTTATTCTGGATGTTGTAGATAATTTTAATCATACATCATTGTGGTAGACTTAAAACTATATAATAATACTAGTTTACATTTATATAGGTATGTATGTATAGAAATCTGTCACATAGGGAATTTGTGCTATATATCTGTATATATTGAGCCAATATCAACTTCTATATATTTAATAAAATCATTAAAATTGCGCATTAGTGTGGTAAAATAAAACTAATTACAGCTTACTCAATTAATAATTAATTATATCTTAATAATAATAATAATAATAATAATAATAATAATAATAATAATAATTATGATGATGATGATGATAACAACAATAACAAAAGTGCTATGAAAAATGCAAAGTAAAACTTTAGTTCCTGTCTTGCACACTCATCACTAGGGTGAGAGTAGTAAAGCAGAAGATTATATCGTCCTTAGTTAGGAGAGATTAGACTATGCGCCAGCTCCGACACTAGTTGGTGAGCATAGTTTGAATCCAGACATGAACACGGCCGGACCTGAACTATTGGTCATAACAATGTAGCCTTCAAGTAAATGTTGGGTGTTTGGACAGTAACAAGTGTTAATTACTTTACAATCTGAAGGAGTTAAGTATGGTTATTAGCTGCCCGAGCGTGGTACAAGCTATAAGTGGTTCCTTTGAAAAAAAAAGTGTCTAATAAATATTCATTAAACTGCTTCCGTGAATCTTTGTAATTTCATGTTTGGATCACCGTCACACAAACCTGATCCACGAGACAATAAACTGAACGTAAATTGGAAGCACATGGAAAGTGAGAGTGTGTTGCAATATATTATATATATATCACAGAAATAATTTGTGGCTAGATTATGTTTTTTAAATGTGTGTGTACTAGAGACCTTAATTTCCAAGCAATTCTTTTTTCAGGGTGGATTCAACCATTATGTGGATCAAAGCGTTACTATCAACTTAAACCAAAAACAATTCAGAATGCTGGAAGGACATAAAATATTTGGAAAAGCTGTTTTACCACTTTCTTATTTGTTAGTAAGTAAAATAGTCATGCAGTTTATATAGATATTATGACAATTTTTGGAATATTATTCCTACATTTAAGTTGGTCAACAATATGTAAAACTGCTCCGTGTATGTTTATAAACATTTCAAGATGTGGTGGGGTAATTCATTGTATTGCACCTACTTGCTCCTTATACACTGCTTCTTTGGAAATACGCAATACAAATAATGTCCAAAAGTAAAAAAAATTTTTAACTAAAACATTACCCTTATTATTAATATTTCCATTAAGTACTTATTTCTCTTACATTTTGATTGGAGCTTCAAATATACGTGTGTATAGCTCAAACACTGCCAAAGAATATTTATTTTGAATAAACCCGAGCTCATATAATAGGATGCTTTTGTTGTTTCCCATTTTATAAAATCTTTTCTCTAATAACAAAACTCTAATTCGGTTTATATTAATTAAAAAGTCAAACCCTCTAAATGTTCAGAATAAATACTAATATACTAGGAAATTATATAATTCAACCAAAGATCCAAATTTTGAAATCTAGGGTTGATCTTGTTGCCACTCTGCCTTCTGCATTATAAAGGCATATTTTGAGAAAAATATTGAAGATATTAATGATTTATCACAAACTTATATTTACAACCAAAAATAAGAACTAAATATGTTAACAATTTAAAAAACATGGTCTTGTAATATAGTCACTAGTATGTATCATATTACCCGCCTCGGTGGCATAGTTAGCTAACACACTAGTTTTGTGTTGAGCTAGACTGCCAAAGACGGGGAGATCAAGGTTTGAATCTCGGTTGGGTTAAATGGGGGTGGTTTTCCTTAAATGGTTTTCCACTCTCCCTCCACACAAATGTAGGTTCACTTCCTCTAAATTCAACCTTCCCAATTCCTAACCCATTAGTGTAATTATTACTTAAGCGTATAACCCAAACAGGTAGTAAGACGCAGTGCTAAATAATTACATACATATTAATAAATTAGTCATAAATAATATGTCAGGATAGCATCTCTCTTTCTCCATGAATAAATGTATATGGGGATCTTTCTGGTATAGTGTTATTCCGTTATTCTATTACTGTGTCAGTACAATACATTATTTAAATATTTAAGATATCAATTAATACATGTATCTACACATCTCTATATATAAGTTATAGTTTCTGAAACTATGTATATTCACTTATTCATATAGAACTACTAAATCGAGTTTTGTTAGTTTTTTTTTTAGAATTCTTTCAGGAAAGCTATATACTATTGCAAAACAAGCTTGGTATTTAGGGGTAAAACATTTGTTGGCTTTTCAAAGACTTTGTCTTAAACCAGATGAACAACGGCTATTATCAATGAATGTCTATTTTAATATACAAGTGATAATAACAGTAATAGCATCCTTCGGTTTTGCATTAAGAAAGACAGACCTACTAAACTAATGTGAGATATCCTTCTGTGGTGTATATTGTATGCTATTTACATAGTGTCATCCCCAGCAATAGATGCAATGCCTTGTTCACACATCAAAATAATGAATTCCCCTCCTTCGAGCTGAACCCCAAACATTTGATATAAGCATTATCTGTTTTTTGTCTAAGAATCTTCTCCACAAAATATATATTTGTATGCAATGTATTCTTTATTTTTTGAGCATATTAGCCTCCAAATATATTTTCACCATTAATATCCTCAAACAAACACATTCTAAGATTTGTTTCGGCTACCTTGCATATATTTTGAATGGTTATATAGACCAATTGGCTGTAGACCCCTCTTAATAGCTCAATAGAGTTTCTTGGGAGAAAAAAAACTATTCAGGTTTTGTTCCACATTTCTATTTGATTTTATCATACATATTGATTGATAATTTTTTCTTTAAAGGAATTTGAAACTTTATAAGAGTAAAGGATATCATTATTAAAATAGAATGTAATATGGTGCTTAAACACTGCAATCTCAAGACCAAGAAACATTACTTTAGTAGGCCTACTTGTGGTTACCTACAATGATGTAACACAAGGGTATTATGTAGAATGTTGTCTGTAATCAGAGACTAAACCATAAATCAAAATAATATTATAGTATATTCGTTTATCACACAAGTGGAATTTATTGGTTATTTTATAAGAAAAAAGTTTAGTTTAGAGAATAGTGCTAGGTTATTTCACATGAGTAGATGTGATTTATTTCTTTGGGAGCTATATTTATTTACAAAAAAAGTATAGTAAAAATAAAAAGCCAAACTTTCAATTTTGTGACATGTTGTTGCTGAGTCAACACACTCAGTAATTGGTAGCTTGTCATCTGAATACTTCGATATAAATAAGTATATAAATTGTGCACAACCATAGTTAAAACTTAATTACTTTAAGTCCAGATGGATCTTTTAATTGTTGAAGTGAACAGTTTCTCTTAGAAATATTGTGTCCTATTCCAACACATCAGTCGCTATGACTTAAGTAGTGCCTATTCATTTAACTTGTAGCGCTATTGTCAAGAAGTGATTAACATTAAATAGGTGAGATTACTTTTTAAATAAAGGGGCGAGTCTATATGAAACTCAAAACTGAAATTATATTAGAACAATGCTAACACCTTCATCAACATCTATCACTGTTGGTATATTTTCTTCACTCTCGTTTAAAGCATATTAAACCTCTTATCTTTTACTGGTAAAGCCAACTTTTACAGAAGGTGAAATTGAATTCATTATAACTTTTACTCAAAATCAATAAAGTATATAATTCCAAATTAATTGTCATTGATGAATTTTAGAAGTTACTTTGTTCTCGTCCTCTAACGTTACACATCCAGTAGTTAAAAAAGCGTGTCGGAAGTAGTTTTGTGTTGTGGCCATTGAGACTCTCCAATGCTTTATTGACAAGAGGTATAAAGTATAGCGAAAAAGCGTGTATTTATTTCCTCGGTGGTTTGAAACTTGAGCAGGTAGGGTGGTTGTAGGGACTACTATAAGCACTCAGTCTCTTGACCCCTTCCAATTTCATATATTATGTGCCACATAAATTAATAATAGCTTTGGTATAGAACTGATTTCTCTAAGTCTTAAGACCTACCTCGGTGGTGTAGTTAGCTAACGCGCTAGTTTCATATTGAGCTAGACTGACAAGGACTGGGAGATCGAGGTTTGAATCTCGGTCGGGTGAACTGGGGGTGGTTTTCTTTAAATGGTTTTCCACTGTCCCTCCACGAAAATGCGAGTTCACTTCCTCTAAATTCTACCTTCCCGATTCCTAACCCATTAGTGTAATTATTACTTAAGCGTATAACTTGAACGGGTAGTAATACGCGGTGCTAAATAAAAAAAATCTAAGTCCTAAGTTCAAACAACCAAAAAATTTTTGTTTTCAAGGAATTACAATGTTAGAGTGACTTTTAGTCTTGAAAGTTTCAATTTGTAGTTTTACTGAAACCAAAGTTAACAGTTTAATATAAGCGACTTTTTAACACATGTTTTACTATATTTTTATTGGAACTGATTAATTAGGTTCATTATAACAGAATGTTCACCACAGCTAGATTCAGAGATCACCGTACATACTGTAATATTAAAAGAAGATAGCCCTGAAGGGAACACACCCTTAGGTTTCTTTGAGTACGCAGGCCTATTCCACATTCTATCTTGCCATTTTTCTTTGTTTTGAAAACACAAATGTTAGTGGTAACGCAGTATAAGGTGTAATACAGTAAATATATGTAGGAATTTAAAAAAAAACTACCTGTGTGCACATTCTCAAACGTTCCTAAGTACACTTCGTTTAATCCTCAAATTATCAGTCCTACCTTGACAAACTATACTATCACCCTAACTTATGTACTATACCATAGTTGAACAAACCAAGGAAAGCTAGCTAGTCTAAAGGATAAACAAAGGATGCATAGACTTAGCTTTCCATTTCCATGTTTGCTGGTTAGGGAGTTAACCACACATCCTGTAACGTGGTTTGGTTTAAGGTCTCAAACTTGGAATATAAAGTAAGGGTAAAGACAACACACCCAAGATGCACATCCCAAGATTTCCTGAGGGACATAAATCTATGTCATGTTTAAGATTGGTTTCTTAGTTTCTGAGTTAACTCGAGTATGAATTCAATAAATGATACATTTAACACTCATAGGTTTCCTATGATAAGAAGACAAAGTTTCATATAACTTGATTTTGAAGTGACCCGCACAGGCAGACAATTGACCTAAGGTTTCTAAACATAGGGCAAGGAAAAGAGTATGCACAATGTGCACATCCTCAGGTGTAAAGTAACAATGCAAAGGGTCTTGGTCTTGATGTTAAAGTGTTTACACGCAAATATAAATTATATTTAATCTCTATGGCTATTTCCTTTGCTACTCTGTAGTTGACGCTAACTTTAAATGGGAGAAGTCATTGATTGTTTGAATATTTATCAATTTAAATGTAAGATCATATAAAATATGTGTGTGGATTAGTACTTACTTGTCAAAGAAAAACAATAGACTTACTAATAGGAGTATAAAACAACAAATCAAAATAAACTCTAATAATATATCTTTGGATTTAATATTGAAACTAATTCTATAACTACTCTTAAGGATTTGTTGTTGGTTTGGAGACCAACAAAGTCAAAAGGGTGAAGATAACAGTTGATTATGTTGTTTAAGATTTAATTTTGAAAAACCATAAGATATATTGAGTTATAACAGGAAAAAGAATAAACTAGATTTATTTTGAGGGAACAAGGTATGAGTGAAAATGGGTGAAAATTCTGTCTAAATCAGTACAAAGGCTTTCAATTCTATTGTGATATATAAACTCACAAAAGAGCCTAGGTATTTATATAAGTGAGGGATGAGAGATATAAGATAAGATATGTAAATATATATTTATGATCTTTTTTTTTAGCATATGACATGGAAATTCTATTGCAGTAAACAAAAAAAATATCTATCTGAAACCTCTGTTGTATTTCAAAATCTGCAAGTCCATCAACATCTTGTTATTCCAGAGAAAGGTAAATACATATATATATAAAACAAATTTTGATGTAATTTTGGTATATATTCTAAATAATATAGCCCATAGGTGATATAATACTAAACAGTATTAATTTAATTTTATTATAACAAGATAACATAATTTGAGCTGTGTAAATTGAATAATTATTGTGCAATGGCTCTTGGAAAATATTTGATGGAAACTCTTAAATTTATTTAAAAATATATTAGTTAACCTGATATTAAGTGTTTGTTAAAAACTTACCAACAATCCTTACCTAAATAATATTACGTCCTTAGGGGTCATAGGGACCAGGCCCCACCAACATTTTTTAACATTATTTTTTTTCTTTTTATTCTATACAATGTTTTGGAAAAAAAACATGACAAAAGTGTAACACTATTCTCTTCACGCAGTAAATTATTGGATTCGTTATATAGTATTAAAGTTAAAATTATTCATTCCTCTCTCCAAACGCCATGCGAGTACTGTACCAGCGCAGAGAAGCCACATAACTTGGGAGCTCTCTCTCTCAAGGTCAATCACCTACCATTTCGATGCCAGCTTTACACTAGTGAATGTGGCCAGCCTGAGTGGGCCCGCTATACAATAAAAGTGGTCTATAATTTGTTTTTGCGTTTATATGTTTGTGTTTTAGTATGTGATAAGACCCAAGAAGTAAGATGATGCATTGAAATGATTAACTAAAATTAATAAAGTAATTTATCTATTAAAAACGTTGTTTTATTCATTTAAACTGCAAGAAAAATTGGAAATTAAACATTTAGGATTTAGTGATTTTGTAATTCTAGTGATTTTTAAAAATTATGAAAACGTAATTGAATTTAATGTAATATGTTAACACATGGGGACAAAAAATCATAACTGGTAAGCTTTGACCTGGCCCCACAAATAATAAAGATCACTCTCCTCCACTGAAGATTACAGTACATCAATTATTATACACAGATTTAAAAAAGGCCTATGATTAATTTAAAATAGACAAATTATATGAAATTTTGGTTAAGTTTAGGTTACCCAAAAACTTGTCAAGCTAATTGAGGTATGTTTTACTGATACGCGTGGCAGGGTATGGGTTTAATGTCACATACCAAATACTTTTGAAATACATAATGGGTTGAAACAAGGAGATGGATGAGTTAGCTTTGTTAGGAAATAGTAAGAAAGCTCTTTCAAGAAATTCAGAAATCTTATTATAAACTAGTTAGGGATTAGGTTTAGATGTGATATCTGAAAAGACTAATTATATGATTATACAGAAAACACAGGTTGGGGAAGATAATTTAGAGATTACTTCAGACAACATATCATTTGACAAGGTAATTGAGTTTAAATATTTAGGAACAATTTTAATTAAACATAAACAACATTATTTTGGAAATTAGGAAAATAATACATTTATGAAATGCATGCTATTATTTGTAAGTTGTTGGCATCTCACCTGCTTTCAAGGAATGTAAAGCTCAAAATATACCAAACATATTTTTTCCGGTTCTCTATGTGTGTGAAGGTCTCTAACCATATAAGACGAAAAAACATTAGAGTTTTCGAAAACGGGGTACTAAGGAAAATTTCTCGTCCTAAAAGGGATGAGGCTCCTGGCGAGTGGAGTAGGTTACATAACACTGGGAAACACAAATTTTGTTGACTTAGATCTGATACTTACTTTTGAATAACTTTTGGCATCTGAATCCAAAAATGACTCTTATCACATCAATTTTTTAAGCTACAGGTTACCCTCTCTTTGTCCCAAAAATCATACAAAATGTGCATACAAAGGAAAATAAAGGAAAAAATTACCAAATATACCGTTCACAGAGAATAATTTTATTCATACAAAGGCTATATATACATTATATTTGGAAGAAGGTACAGGAAAGGTGGATAGAAACATATAAAAGGGGATGAACACAATATGGCTTTTACATTGCTGCCATTGGATAAAGAGGTAATGGTTGCCTCTTAAAGAAAATCGATCGTCACCGCCCAATCCCCCGACCTAGGTTTCATTCTATCAGAACTCATCAGGGAGGAGTGTGAAACGTGCAACACAACTTCCTAAAAGAGGAAATCAAAAAACAAAAAAACATACAAATGGCAGAAAATGGAAAATTTTAAAGAATGAAGTTCTTTTACCAAACGGAAAACATACATATTAAGGTAAAAATTTTCGCTTATAGCTTTTCCTGGAGTGTTCAATCTGTGGACTATCTCGCCTGAAGCTCCAACAATAGTCAGCCATCATCATGCACATCCCATCTACCCTGATACCATCCCTCCATGATCTTCAAATCTTGGTGAAATCGCTCACCCTGCTCATCATTGAGTGCACCAAGATTTTTCGGGAAGTCAGCAAGGTGGCTATGCAGAAAATGCACCTTGATGCTCATGCTGCAACCAAGCATTTTGAAGCTCTCCAAGAGTTGCTGGACAATTTTGGTATAATTCTGTGCTCGTGTATTTACAAGAAAGTCTTTGTCAAGGTTTTTGAATGCCAACCAAGCATTCTTTTGGAGTTCTGTCATTGTTCCAATGAAATCTTCATCTTTAACAAGCTGCCGAATCTGTGGACCGTCAAACACACCAGCCTTTATCTTTTCAAAAGACAGGCTAGGAAATACTGAAATGAGATAATTGAAACAGTCTCCTTCAGTTGGCAAAGCTTTAACAAATTGCTTCATGAGACCCAGTTTTATATACAGAGGTGAAAATATAATGTTCTTTCTGTCGACAAGTGGCTGATGTAGAATGTTTGGATCACCAGGTTTGAGGTCAGATCTTGGCGGCCAATTCGACTGTACCCAATGCTTCTCACGAGCTCTGCTGTCCCACATACACAAAAAACAGGGATACATGGTATATCCGCGTTGCTGGCCAAGAAGGAAGCAGACTATTTTAAGGTCAACACAGATAATTCATTTGTGCATGTGATATCGCAACAAATCAATGACTCTTTATGTCTTCATATTTTTCACGCAAACAAGCTGAATGGCCTATTGAGACTGCACCAAATAAATTTCTATTGTGGAGGGGGTCACACTTCAAGCTCCGCTTTTAGCTATCGATGAATAGTCGCCATTCAGTGGTGTTATAGGCTGGAATTCCCAACTCCTTCATTAAATCATGTACGTTATGGCAATACACAAATCCACGTCACTTCGAAAGTATTACAGAAATGCACTTTCTCTTGATCGAAAGTAGGATACCTTAGCTCCTTTTTCAAGCAAGCTTTTCTCGTGCAGTCTTGATGCTAGGACTTCTGAAGCCTTTTTGAATAGTCCCAAATCTTGTTCCAAATCATTCAACTCATGCTGATAAAATCCCTTACGAATGAAGTCATCTTCAATTTCAAAATCTTCATTGTTGGTGTCACTTAGATCTTCACCATACTCGTATTCCTTTATTTTGAAAGAGGGTAATTTTAAATAGGCCTGCCTGACAAATGCGATGATGTTTGTTCTTTGACTGGGAATGGTGAAACTGCCACATATATAACAAAAGAATCGGGGCTGTTTAAGCACTTACGACGCAAAATAGCAGAGGCAGACATGATATAAAGGAAAGGAAATAAGTACATATGTAAATAAAAAACTAAACACTGCTAACTCCTTGTATACAAACACAGACACAGACAGTCCACTTCGGAATTCACTTCACTATACAGAGCGACACACAATGTCTCACTACACTATCTCAGGTGTAACTGAATAGCCTAGACAAGTATGAACCTGTCGGTGGTCTCCTATAGCGTAATTCACCCTTCCCCATTTGAGGAAAGTTTACTTCAGCCATTAGAATACTAGTGCTTCCTATGATCCAGGCTCGATCCAGCGAAGAGTGGTCACATTAAGATAAGCTGTAGAGAAAAAAACTTGACATGATAGAAGAAAACTAACTACAGTTTTGAAATTAGCATGCCTATTTAACTCAAAAACAGCTGAAAAATCAAACTCGACAGAAATTGTGTTAAAAATGGTTCCCCAGTGTAATGATGAGTTACATACCCTGTACTCATCAAAATACATTGTTAGGATAATTAAGTCTCATAGATTACAGTGTGCAGGACATGCAGCACAAATGGTAGATTCTAGAACTGTGTTCAGTATTCAGTATAACACTAGAATGGACTTGATAGAGATAGGGTGTAATGAGGTGGACTCATCCAGTCTAGAACTAGCTCAAGATAGGGATAGAAGGTGTACTTTTGTAAGTACAGAAATGTAACTTTTGAGTTACTAACCATAGAGTAAGTAAGATTACATCCTTTACTCTCCCTCCCTATCACACTTTCAGAATTGGAAACTTGATTCTACACTAAGTATAGTAAACTATTTTTTATTTATAACGATTGTCGACCTGTGAGGATTCTTAACAAAAGTTCTTCTGTTATTTGGTATTCTGTTTCAATTCCTCGTATAAAAATCAATAATTGTGTAGTATCACATATATTTTTACTTTCATCCAAAGCTAATAGAAAAAAATTTTTTTTTTAGCAAAATTCCTGTGAATTAGTACACAAATTATTAGAAATATTCCCTGTGATTTAGTACACAAATTATTAGAAATACTCTATATTTTTCTAACTCCTATGCGAACAGACAAACTTATGTCCTATATAGTCTTTAATTTTACTAGGGCACACTTCATTGACAACAGAAAGTACATTTTTTTATAAATTCTTTATTCATCAATGATTTACCATATTCAGCAATTAATTCAGAAATTAAGACACTAGCTTTGACAACAGCTATATTCTGTTCATTAACTCTTTATAAAACACTTTGTTGATTAATTAATTGCTTTCCAGGGAATCTTAAACCATAAACAATACATTTGTAAGTAAACTACACAAGATAAAAATACTTTTCAAATAAACACAGATAAACAGCTCATGCAATAGCAGTCCTTTCATGACTGAAGGACCTATTGCATTTCAGCAACAATAATCACCAAGACAATAATTCCTTCTATGAGCAAATGTGAAAAATATCTGGTTATGTATTTGATCAGCATTATATTTTATTATGTATGTAGGTATGTATGTATGTATTTATGTATGTATTTATGAGCTTAACCTGAAGGTGCAATGCCACAGTCAGCTGTAAGGCTTAGGCTTAACTTGGAAATGAGGAGTGAGATAGTTTCCGCTTGCTTTCTTCACTGAGCAAGAAGGTACTATTGTACATAAGTCTGCCAATCCCACCGAAATGCATACACCAAAAGACTCTACACTCCACATGGCTGGTAGTGACGGGCCCTACCATCCTCCAGTCGAACGTTGTAGAAGTTCTTGGTGGAGGTAGTCTAAGGTGTTTCATTTTGTAAGGCAAAAAATAAAATGTAAAATTTTTGCAGACTTTGCTACGCCCCCGAGTCTCAGTGATGTAAAAGATATACATGCCAAATTTCAAAAAGATTGGATAATATTTAGAGGTTGCACAATTTGATCAGTTTTGTAAAAGTAGGCAAAAAATATTATTTTTTAATGTTAATTACTTTTATTGGGAAAACTAAAAATCACAAACTTAAAATAATATTAAAACTAGACACTAAGATTAATAGGTAGTATGATAGGCAAAACATGTGTTATATTAATCAACTTTGAACAATGCAATCCCTTCTTTTGCTCGCTTGGTGACGACTTTTATGTGATGCTCGACTCCCTCAACAAGAATTATTTTTGTTGTTCGTCCCTGACCGATTCGTTAAACTTTTTTATCAGAGCAATTCCTCTTTCTGTGGTATCATTGACCACCTCAAGAGCGTTCACATGGCTTCTTAGAGAATCACTGCAGTAGTCTGTCACGTCGTGGATCCCAAACAATTCGAAGAACGTCTTTGTTTTATTAGTAACGAAATGGCTCAGGTCTTTTCCTTCAAAAACAAGGATTTTACCCTCTAATCGTTTCATTTCCTTTTTCTTTGCAGGTTTGGTTTCTAAATTTTTAGTCATATTTTCCTTAACAACCTGAGTAATACATTTGTCCAAAAATGCCAATCCTACGTTTGTTTCTGACAGATACCAAAGGTGTCTCTTAGCAACTGTTAAAGCACTTTTTTTGACGTCTGCATCTGGGTAAGTGCTCAGAAGCTGTAGCATATCCAAATCATTCTTTGGAGCCCATCGACTTACAATTGCCTCGTGCCAAAAGCGAACATATACGAGGCTTACAAAATGTGCAACTCGTTTCATTCCTTTCAATTCTCGTTGAGGAATATTCAACTGTTTAATGAAGAGGACAATTTTAAGTACATATATTGCCTTTGCCATCCACCTTGCTTGATGCAGAGCCCTTGGGATCCTGAAACTGAAGTAGTCTTTAAACCAACCTCCTAGATACAGGAGTGAGAGTTGTAATAACTCTTTGAAGTCTTCTCTTGGATGACTTCTGTCTTTTAGGACATTTTGGATGTAGTTAACCATTTTCACTCGTTGTTCTTCTAGAAATCCTTGAACGGGACTTTCTTCATCCAGCATTGTCGTATATGACTTCTTATCAAGTGAAGCCCACAGACTTTGGAACTTCCGAAAAATCTGGATGTCAGGACCACTTGATGGTGTGCCACAACACTCCTCAAACTCTCCTTTCAATATTAGTTCATGGGTGTGATGACGGCAAGCCAACCACAATGTTCGTCCGAATTCACTTTCAATTCTGGCACATGCCCCTTGAATCGTTCCTATATTAGATGCTGTAGTATCAAAAGATATACCGATGATATTGCCACGTAGCCCAAATCGGTCCACTTCCCAAATAACTACTCCAGCCATCTGCTCACCAGTGCCTTTCAGGGCAACAGGTACGCCAAGCAAATGCTCAAAATATTTGCCAGTCACTAGAACTGCAACTCTATCTTCCAAAGTTTTGACATTCCCATGGAAAACTGAGGGCAACAGTTTACTATCCCAATGCAGGACCAAATGAGGAGGATTTTCAAAGAGTGACTCTTCGATTTTCTTTGCCATTTTACTTCTATTGATCGCCCAAGCTCAGTAAACGGAAGCTGGAGATATGGGAATTTTTGAAACATCGTGGCCAAGGCTCTTTGCAGTTGCTATAAATGAAGTACTAGCTTGTTGTATAGAGAGCTGTTCTTGATCCCAAGTAGACGTGAGAGTCTGATCAAGAGGTTTTAATATAGGAAATGAACGTAATTTTTTCGTTGCTGAAGGTGAAAACTCGGCCTCTTGGTCACTAGGTGCTGATGTTGATGAAGATGAGTCTTCCAGTATAACTGTCTTATTGATTTCAACGATAGCTTTGTAATATTTATTCTTATATGAATCTTTTTTTTCTTCTTTTGTACACTTAGTTCTTATTTTCGAGGCAAAAACCTTGCCTACTCAATTCATTGACAAACTCATACGATCTTCTCTTTGTGACCTAAGAAATTCTTTATCTTCTTGTGATACGCTAGTCATGTCCATCACATTTTGCAGGGAAATGTCAAATAACTCGACAAGATCACCTTTCCAAATCTGCCGTTTCATATTTGCTTTAACTGTGTTTCTCGATTTCTCTATACCCAGATTTTGGTATTCTTTGTACAGCTTCTGTATACCAGCACGGAGCCGAGCTCCTGAAAACTCACCACTTGGCACCTTATCAAGCAGCCAAATTCCTCTTTTGGTTCCCATTTTAAAGTTCAATTACCTGAAAAAGATGAAAGAAATACATGAGAAGCCCATTAGTGCAAAGCACTTCAATATTAGAAATTTCACTAGTTTGAGATAAAAGTGATCAATGTGTTCAACCCCTAAATATTATCCAATATTCTTGAAATTTGGCATATATATCTTTTACATCACTGAGACTCGGGGCATAAGCAAAGTCATATGAAAATCACATCTTTGGAGAAATGAAACACCCTAAGGTAGGCCTTTTCAAATCATTGATTTCAAAGTTGGTAGATCATTCCAGAATGCCTTCAAATTATCGAGGTCTTTCTCATACGTTACTAACCCAATTCGACCCAGGGCGCACCCATCTAATTTGGTTCCGACTATTCATAGAGACAGGTGGTGTGGTGATAGAAATCTGATATGAATGGGGCAGTTTAAGAGTGTTGGTGTGTTCAAATTATTTACTAATTTATGTGACACATTACAACGCTACAGAGGCAAGCCAGGAAGGACACTAACCTATTTGTAATCAATCACTACGAACATATATTAAATCATATGACTAATGCCTACACAATCAATCGAAAGTAAGATAAATTAATCAATTCGATTCAATTTTTGGCAGTAACTCTGAATCGCAGTTTGGTAGTCAGTCAAGATGGCGTGTGACAAATACATTAAAGAATTCTGCTATATCACTAGTCTGACACAATATAAATGTCACAGAGTTTTCAAATTGGAAACTCAACTGCACTGCCATGGTCTTGCAACTACTTGTCTGAGAAACAAACACCTCTTGCAAGACTCCTACACTTGAGCGTAGCCAAGAACACTACATGAGCAGCGGGCAGTTAAGGGACTGACGTTATTCTGTCTGCCATTAACCTTGTCATCACTGGGCAGCTGGTCTAGTCCCTCGCTCTAGCCAGACTTCCATCTACAGAAGGAGCTGGATCCTCCTTTTGTGTGTGCTGGACTCTCATGTAAGGGAGTTTTGACACAACCTAGAAATTGTCCTTGGGGCTTTGACATAGTTAGCCCTACTGAGCATCAAAACTTCTTCATAGGAATCACCCTGAAAAGGGATTTTAGTTTATGTCGCCCCATTTGGGCCCTCGGAGGAGGTCAGGCAATTATGAATCATCCTCAAGAGGGCTTTCAGCCTAAGTTGCCCAGCAGGGATCTTGTGGAGGTGGTCTGACCAGCTTTCCCGGAAGGTACTAGCTACTAACCACTTAGTGTGTGGCGAGTGGGGGTCATCCAACCCCTTCCTTCAGTCACTCCCAAACGAAAACCTCGACAGTGACTTAGCCACCTATGAATGCTGCTTACCAAGTGAAGTAAATGATTGGATGATTTTAACCTTCAAATTAAAATAAATTATATTTTTACTGGAGTTCAGACAGTGTGGCATGTTTGAGCTCTTTAGTTGGAGCAAAATTTGATAGATATTCTAGTACCAAACAAATTCTTGGCAGAACTGTGATTACTAATGTTATAAGTGAAGAGCTGTGGAGAAACCAGTTTGTATCATTTGCATTTCAAATATGTAAAAAAAAAAAAGTCATATTATATATATTTTATAATATTTATATATACTATATAAATATTGTATAGTAAAAATGTAAATAGTATATATAATATTTATATATACTATGTATACATACTATTATATATAATAAATATTACATATATATAATATTTATATAGTAAAAATATAAATACATAAATATTATATAGTAAAAACGTAAATAGTATATATAATAATTATATAGTATATATAAATATTATAAAATGTAAAATTGTAAATAGTATCCTACATGGCAGCTTATTTTCTTGTTTTGGGCAGTACAAATTGTGCATTAACTATAAAAATAACATATATAATCAATAATCAGAGTCATATTCAAATCATTAAATACTAATAGTATTATTTTATTATATAGCTCTGCACATGATTCTGTGAAAAATTATGAGGATTTTAATAAGGTCAATAAATTCAAATATTTAAGAAAATAGTCAATAAACTAAGAAAATAAGAATTGAATGTTAATGATATTAGTATAATATTATATTATGTATATAGTTCTTCTATTTGACATTTGGTTTTAGAAATGTTATAATCATATTGGTCATTATTTAGGAAGATGGTTTCTTTTATTTCATTTTTATTTAATTTCTGAATACTTTTAAATACACCACAAGCATGGCACCATCGTGCCTATATAATTTAAATTATAAATAGTCATGTAAATTGGAAATATATTGAAAATGCCAACAGATTCACTCATAAAATTTGCCCACGATACATGAAGACCACTGTTACTATTTGATAAATTATCAGTATTTTCATTCAAATCATTATTTATAATATGTAATTATTTTATTTTTAAAGGTGATTTCACTTTGAGCATTTTTCTTCAGCGAGGAAGTGGCCTCTTTGAAATAGAGATGGATGGCACCACTTTCGTTCTAAGGGGACAAATTGTACAACCTCACAATATCAAACAAGAATTTGATAAATATATGACTGTATCTCCTGATGTATTTAGCCTAACAGCACAAGAAGTGTACAGTGAGTTGAAAAACAGAGGTTATCAATACACTGACCAGTTCAGAGGGATTTTGGATCTAACAACTACACAAAAAGGTAACTTTAAATTATAAAAAATATTATGACAGGCTAGAGTTAAAATATTACAAATGGATTCATTTTAATGTGTGTAGCACAGAATATTTAATCTAGTTATAGCTAAAATAAAATATATTTTTAAACATTGTGCCACTATTTTAAATTAACTATATGTATTATCAACCTATGACTTTGATCATTAACCCAAGCTCCATTTCTCTTATATATGCTTGGCATGATGAGCGACAAGGTGAGTGTCGTGTGGCCGAAGTCACACGAAGCTTGAACCAACAAGGTAAAAATCACATCCTACCAGGAATTTTAAAAGCCATATAATAAGATAAGAGTTGTTCAAGAAAGTTCTAGATGAATATACCAGGTTATTTTCATATTCATGGTGCAGAAAGAAATCTTATTGATGTCAGCACGTCACACCCTATTTTCTCCTATGATAATATTCTTATTTATTTGTTGTTGGATAACTCATCTTAAAAGTGTTTATTAACTGTATCTAAACCACATGAAATGAATCTTAGCTCAACACAAAGAGGAAAGTTTATGGATAAAAAGACTACTAATCAAAGATAGGTAGTTTTTTTCTTTTTACTTTATCGCTATCTTACAGGTATATAAAGTATTGTGATCGTCAAAAAAATCAAAACTGAGATTTTGATCATTCTCGACATTTCATGACCCCCCCCCCGAATCTGAAAAAGTGGTTTTTGAATTTCTGTCTGTCTGTCTGTCTGTCTGTCTCTCCAACTAGAGCCTAAACTATTTTACCGATCGAGCTAAAACTTGGTATCTAGGGTTTTCATAGGGTTGCCCCAAGGTGTTTTTGGAATTAGACATCTACTAAAATTAAGGGTAGTTTACTGAAGGGCAAAAAAAAGATAAAGTCGATTTTCTCAAAATCGGCTATAACAATTTTGATTAAATTTCATTTATAAATATTTCAAACAAAATGGCTATTCTCAATATTTCGGCAAAATGATTTTAAGAGCTCCGGTCTGATGAGTAAATTATCATTTTTTATCATATCTCCGAAACTATTTGAGATATGAAATTACCTATCATTACAAATATGTATATCTATTTATAATACAAATATTTTATTCAAAGCATATTTTTATAAAACCAATAACTTTTAAGCTATATGCAAATATTTATGTTTTTTAACTTTTCGAACACAAAAGGTAAAGAATTAATAGCCAGAGCTATTATTATGCTTATTAGTGGGAATTACTCCATATAGATATCATATTCTGGCGTACTAAGCCAGAGGTCCCGGGTTCAATTCCCGTGTTCATGTGTCATTTTTCAATTTTCTGAATATAAAAGGTAAAGTATTGCAACCGTAAAAAAAAAATCTAATCTGAAATGTTGATGGATGTCGACGTCTCATGACCCCCTGAACCCTAAAAAAAGTCTTTTCAATGCCAACTGTCTGTATGTCTGTTTAAAATTAAAATTAAGATTAGTTTAATAAAGAGCAAAAAGAGAAAAAATCGACTTTCTCAAAATCGGCTCTAACGATTTTGATTAAAATTCGTGTCTAGGCATTGATTAAGATTATAAATAAAATGGCTATTTCCATTTTCCTATGAAAATGAATTTTAGGGTACTTTACAGAAGTGGAAATTTCTGTATCTCCGCAACTATTTGAAATACTAAATAACTTATCATTGCAAAACTGTAGCACTATTAAAAATAAAAAGCTTTTATATGAAATATATTTTTAAAAACCAACAGTTTCTGAGATATTGGCAAATATAACAATACATTTTTGTGAGCTTTAGTTGTAAAGAGATAGTACTTAAGTTTTAACGCAATAATTCTCCAATGTCATAGAATAATTAAATATAAGTAAGTCTTGCAAAAAGTTTATGTTATTTTTCCTTAAACCTTTTAGTAGAAATGTATGTACAACAATGATCTATCTCCATTTTAGACTCACTAGTCAATATTTACATTTTTAATGGGTCAAAATTTATAAATGAGGAATTTAATAGCAATGCAATGACATGAAGATGTGCAACAATGAATAAAATGTCAAAAAATTTAACCGGAAGTCAAAATTTTAATACCAATTGTTGACCCTTGTGGACCCAATATTGATCTTTTTTCCTCAGTTCTAACCTACAAATGAGGACATTAATTCTTTAAAAATAAAATTATTAAATTTAAAACTGGGACCCAAAAAAAGTTTTACACGAGTATAGTGCAATTTATGCTTGGGTTTTCTAGTGTATATTATTTTGTTTCACATATATTACGAGTTTTGAGTAAATATTTTCATTTTCAAACAATAGAGTGACAAAGTCCGTGCGGAGTTCCATACCATTTATTTTACTTAAATATTTTCTTAAATATTGTTTTGGGTTTAATACAATTATTGCATCCAATAGATACATAACATGCAATAATCAATATCAGTAAAAATGTTACTGGGCATTATAGAATCAGAAAATACCATTTGTTTAGCATAAATTCTTAAGCTTTCAGGTCCGATATTTTATTTTATTTGTTGAGTATCAACTCACAGTTTATGGGTATTTTAATGCTATAAAATATAATTTTAGTAACTAAATCATAGCTTTCCTAACATTGTAATGTTACAATGTGGTAGTTATCATTGTAAAGTATCGGTCAAAATATTATTGGAACAACCATTATCTGGGTTTTGATTACACTGGTAAAAAATTATATTGCTAAATACACAATTTTGGCTACGGTACTTCTTATGTATTTTAATGCTTGATTCTGTAAATTAAGTCAAAATTTCTCCATTGGCCTTAATTTTTTTTTTACAGACCAATTTACCTTGTTTTCCAGAAAGTGTTACAAATCGCTCAATACCACCCAATGTTTATTTTAAAATAATATCATACTATGTTAAGATTCTGGTCTATTTACTGATATCACAATAGGGACTACAAAGGCCATCCATTATTTAAGACCTAGTAGTAATTATTTTCTCACATTTTTCAAATTATGATAAATATCAAAGTACAGGGTGGGGCAGAAACAATTTAGACAATCTCTGCTGAGGGAAGAGATGGACAACCTGCTGACGTTTTCCTGACGTCCAATGGAGTTCACCTCACTAACATTATCTTCAAAAAGTGAAAAAGTATAGTACGTAATTTTTATTTAGCTAGTGAAAATTTACTTTTCCATTAAAGTGTTAGTTTTCAAGTTACTAATCGTCGAATTGCTTCGGCCCCACCCTATTTATCTCTCATAAATGTATGAATCTCACCTTTTAGTTCAATTTAGAGCAAAGGCAGCTTAATCAGGTTTTATAATATAAACATGCATGTAGATAAGCAAGCTAAACAAATTGAGACTTTCATATAGTCTGAGTAAGAACTTTTAAAATCTAATTTTAGTGTGGGGTTATGATAGTTTGGTGACTGCAAGCTTTAAGTATATGTTTCCTGTTTAACTATTTTGTGATTATGTGTACATATAGAGTGTTTACGTGTTTTGTGTTAATTATGCCTTGTAATTGTGGAATTAATTTAAACAATATTTATCATACCTGTGGAGAGTTAACTTTGAAGTCTCAGAAAAAGTGATAAGAAAGTCATATAAACTTTGTTTTAACTGCAAAATATATGACGAAGACAGTTAATACTAAGCCACCTCATATCTGCTGTGTTTCGTGTGTGAGTAACTCTGTTGATTGGCTGGCTGAAAGGATATAGTCACATGGCATTTGAAGTCCCCATGGTATGGAAAAAACCAAAGAACCACTCCACAGACTGCTATTTTTGTACTTCTAAGACTGGACATAATGTTATTCTCAGAGCTGTAAGGCCTTTTCCCTGCAGTACATAGCTTTATATTATGTACTGTCATAAACATGGAGCTTAAATCTAAAAGAACAAGAAGAAGGTGCTAGTAATATTGAGTACCAGACTGACCTAACAGGTGATGAAGAAAGACACATGGATTTATATTAAATCTCACTTAATTAATCAATCACATTTAAATGATCTGGTTTGTGATTTTAATTTATCAAAAAGTCAAGCTGAAGTATTGGCTTTAAGATTGAAAAGACTAAATCATTGACAGCAAGCTACCAAATTATGTTTTTCTCACCAAAGGCAATAGTAATTTGAACACCTCTTCTCTAAGCACAATGACCTATTTTAATGGACTCTTTACTGGAAGTCTTGGGACAGCAGCACAATCCTGAAGAATTTCGACTTTTCGAAGATTCATCAAACCTGAGTTTTAAATCAGTCCAGTTTTGCAATGGAAATCATTAATTGATCCTTCTTGCTTATGCTCCCCACTTGAAGGAATTCTACGAAAATATGAAACTTCTTATGACTAGTATACAACATAATAAATATGCATGGCATTTTGGGTAAGATCTCAAAGTAATAGCTCTTTTACTTGGACTACAACTGGGATACACAAAGTTATGTTGCTTTTTGAGTGAGTGAAACAGCGGGGACAAGAAAACAACTCCATCAAAATGTAGTAACCAAAAATAGAAGCACTCACTTGACACTCATGCCTCCGAGAAGGTTTATCTTCCACCACTATATAGCTATGGATCATAATGTCCACTCTTTTCTTTTTCTGAAAGACTAGTTTCCCAGAACAATTGATGTGAAGATCAAGTATGACATATTTGTTGTTCCAACAATAAAGGAATTAATGAATGACTAAATTTGAAAGTAATTTGAATGAAACCGAGGTGATTTCTTAAGAAGATAAGAATGTAGTATCGAAAGAAAAGTATCAATACTGTACTTATTTATCAGAAAAATAAAAATTGATACTGTACTAGTATAGAAAGAAAAATATTAATAGCAATCAGTATTTGTATCAAAATTTTAATCTGATAAAATCTTTTTCTTTATCTAGTAATAATTTTTTCAACTTTTGTGTCATAATTGTATTTTAATATTTATTTAAACACTGAAAATTATAATGATTTAACCATATTATAGTATACTTAGGTCTATCGCGTCTATGTTATGTGTTAAAAATATGACTTATGATGAGCTAAAAGAGATTGAATGCTAGAGTTGCTTATCGTGCAGAAATGAGTGAGGATTGAGGAATAGTGTCATTTGATCTTCCTCCATAGTCCACCCTAGTAAAAAATTAATCCCAACATTAGTGAAGATAGCAAAAAAGTTGTTTCTTACGATATTGATCTGATATTGGAGTGTGAGTACTAATATCAGTAAAAGTATCGCGTAGAAAATACTAATATCGAAAGGAAAATATTGATATTAGTAAAGTACTGATACTTTTTTCACATCCCTACTTGGGGACTTTTAAAAATTTGTAAAGAACTGAAAGGAGAACCAGAAGGCATATGCTAACTACTCAAAAACTATGCCTGATTGAAAAATTGGTTGACAGATTTGAAATCGAGCAAACATTTATATAAAAATCACCTTTTCATTTCCAAGGAACAAAAAAAATGTTCAACCTTTTTGTTCGGTGTTATCATTGTTGATTGTACAAACCCATTATTTAGAATACACATGTACCATAACTTGTATGTGCCTATTGTTCGTAATGAAGATCTGTACATACTTTACCCACTTCTTGAACCACTTGTACAATACATTTCTCAGGGATTCTCACGAAAACGGTAGTTTATTTGCGTTAAAGCAGTTGAATTCTTGTGGCAATATTTTTATTGGAATTACTTATAATTACTATAGGACAAAAATTGAGCATTTTAAGGTAAAGTCACAATAAGTTTTATCTCATGTAAATATTAAAAAATAAATATACATTAATGTAAGACAATCATTATTTGTTAAATAGAATCCAAAGAGTACTTACTATCCAATTAGTGTTTGAACCACTATGATTAATTTTATAATCCTCATGAACTCAACTTCCTGTTAAAGATCATTTTACATTTGCAAGGATAAAAAAACTGTTCTAAATACTAATATATATATACAAATATACATACATATGTATGTATACAACGTGTATCTAAAATATTGCATCAAACTTTGGCAGGCCATTCCTTGGGTGAAAATAGAATAATTCACATCAGCAACCTAGGGTCCATCTTGAATAATAAGGGCGGTATACACCCCTAAAGATAGAGCTAAGAACGACTGTTATGTGAAATATTATGAAAACTGCTTAGGGTACTACAACGAATCTTTGTATACTACTTATTGAAACCCTGATCATTAATAAATTAAATGTGCTGTTACCGTTACCCACCCCCATCATGTAAAAGGGGGGGTTGTAAGACTTTTTTCTGAAATAAATTATGTAAGAGTAATTATTGCCAATTTTGACTTAAGATTACAAAACATGGAGTAAAAATCAACAAAAAAGGTGTCTTCGGAGAAACTGTCTAGCTTTCCCCGTTTACGAGATAATCACACCAGTTTGAGCTCAGAGACAAATGTATCTAACACAGCTAGCAATACAGCTATACTGGCTCCCTACCTGGCAGGAATTAACACTTGTCCTTGAAATCACACATGCATGATTATCTCGGAAACTGGGAAAGGTAGACAGTTTCTTCAAGACACCTTTTTTTGTTAATTTTTACTCCATGTTTTGTAATCTTAAGTCAAAATTGTCAATACTTACTCTTACATATTTTATTGCAGAAAAAAGTCTTACAACCCCCACTTTTTTACATGATGGGGGTGGGTAACGGTAACAACACATTTAATTTATTAATGATCAAGATTTCAATAAATAGTATACAAATATTCGTTGTAATACCCTAAGCAATTTTCATAATATTTCACATAACAGTCGTTTTTAGCTTTATTTTTAGGGTTGTATACCGCCCTTATTATTCAAGATGGACCCTAGGTTGCTGATGTGAATTATTCTATTTTCACCCAAGGAATGGCCTGCCAAAGTTTGGGTGAAAATAGAATAATTCACATCAGCAACCTAGGGTCCATCTTGAATAATAAGGGCGGTATACACCCCTAAAGATAGAGCTAAGAACGACTGTTATGTGAAATATTATGAAAACTGCTTAGGGTACTACAACGAATCTTTGTATACTACTTATTGAAACCCTGATCATTAATAAATTAAATGTGCTGTTACCGTTACCCACCCCCATCATGTAAAAGGGGGGGTTGTAAGACTTTTTTCTGAAATAAATTATGTAAGAGTAATTATTGCCAATTTTGACTTAAGATTACAAAACATGGAGTAAAAATCAACAAAAAAGGTGTCTTCGGAGAAACTGTCTAGCTTTCCCCGTTTACGAGATAATCACACCAGTTTGAGCTCAGAGACAAATGTATCTAACACAGCTAGCAATACAGCTATACTGGCTCCCTACCTGGCAGGAATTAACACTTGTCCTTGAAATCACACATGCATGATTATCTCGGAAACTGGGAAAGGTAGACAGTTTCTTCAAGACACCTTTTTTTGTTAATTTTTACTCCATGTTTTGTAATCTTAAGTCAAAATTGTCAATACTTACTCTTACATATTTTATTGCAGAAAAAAGTCTTACAACCCCCACTTTTTTACATGATGGGGGTGGGTAACGGTAACAACACATTTAATTTATTAATGATCAAGATTTCAATAAATAGTATACAAATATTCGTTGTAATACCCTAAGCAATTTTCATAATATTTCACATAACAGTCGTTTTTAGCTTTATTTTTAGGGTTGTATACCGCCCTTATTATTCAAGATGGACCCTAGGTTGCTGATGTGAATTATTCTATTTTCACCCAAGGAATGGCCTGCCAAAGTTTGATGCAATATTTTAGATACACATTGTATATGTATATGTATGTATATATATGTATATGTATACATATATATTAGTGTTTAGAACACTTTTTTTATGCAATACAATTTACATACTTTATACTTAAAAATAAGTAGTATATGTGATGCACCACAGGTAAAGAGACCTTAACTTAACCCAGACCAATTTTGCTTTCTTGATATTTTCTTATAAAGAAATGTATGCTGTTTAAGATGAGGTTTTTAGATTTTTTTATCTCAATTAATTAACCCTATTGATTCTTAAAACTCGAGTTTTAAAAACACCTGTTTTGAGAAAACTAAGGTTAAAGTTAACTTGTAATTAGAGTGTGTGAACTTAATATTTATTCCTACCTGATTCTGCTGGGAAAGGACTCATTTTATTCAGTTTTTCATATTGAATTCAGCTATTTAGGTGAAATGTCTTGAATATGAAATTATAGCATGCTGCAAAAGAAAATTCATTGTAACTGCAAAGAAGAAAACCCCTTTTTGTGGAAGTATAATTAAGTTTTCTCCTTTTATACTAAATTTAATTACTTTCTGAAATCTCCAAAGTCTAGATTAAGTTGTGACACAATTCTTCTTGAATTTCTAAGAAATTCTAAAAAAAAAAATTTATTACTGCACTGAATGGATTTAAGTAAACTTAGAAACAAAAATTTGAAAGAGAAAACTTTAATGTTTTATTTTGCATTACCCTATTAAAATTTAGTTAAAACATCTTTTAGTAAAACTAAATAGTTTTATTATAATTATTGTTTAGTTTTTATTAGAATTTTTGTAGTACCTACACACTTTTTTTCATTTTCCATTTGTAAAGGAAATGGGACCTTAACTTAAACCATAAGAAAACTATTGGTGTAAGTTAAGGTCGGATTTTTTATCAACAACACAGCTGGACTAATATGTATTTTTACCCTACCAAGTGATTGAGTTTAGAACTAATAGTGACTGGAATATGTTCAGAATGAATAATGATGGTGCTATGAGTTAAAAAACAGAAATGTTAAAAATCGACCCTACAGGTGAAAATCAGCTGTAATGAACATTTTACTCAAGTAAGTTAAGGTCCCTTTTTCTGTTGTGCATTACACACACGCATGTGCACACACACACACACACACACACACACACACACATGCGCGCGCACACACACACACACACACAACTTATTTTGAAGTATGAAGTATGTAAATTTTATTGCATTAAATAAGGAATTATGATTATATTTAGTTTGGGAAACAAATATATATTAAAATGGTTTGTTGAATTTAAATGGTAACCATTAATTTTATTTTTTCATACATTAAGACACATTTAATAAAAATGATACTATAAAAACATTTGATGTGGTTAACCAGTATATAAACTAAATTTATTTTAATGAACTTATTTCTAAATAATTGTAATGTGTTTCAATCTTTCACACAATGCATTTTGTTATTTAATAATGATTTGGTCTACCTATACAGGTTGCGTTGCTACCGTCAAGTGGGCAGACAATTGGTGCTGTTTTATTGACTCCCTCATTCAGGTGGTTTTATTCAATGACGGAGAAAATTCACATGATATTTATTTACCTCTTGAGATCAGAAAAGCTGTGATTGATCCATCTCAGCATAAAGAGCCATGTGGTAAATTAAGCTTTTAATTTTTGATATACAATCAATACTATGCTATTTATAAGTGTTTTAATGTGTAATGAAAATATATAAAGAGAAACAAAACAATTTATAGAAAAATTAAAGAACTTTTAATTGAAGGAATACCTTAAAATACAAATAATTGTGTTATATCACAATATTCCAAAGCCAGAGCTAAACATACAAATGTGATAGTGAATTATAATGGATTAAACTTCAATTCATCAGTGCTAGTAATGTTGGAATACAAATATAAAGGTAAATTGTTCCATATCCATACAAAATTCCCATTTTTAAATCTTATTTATCAATTTTTACTAGTATTTTAAATTGTCTTATTTAATCTAAATTATTTTTTATTTTTATTTCTTATATATATGGTTTGATTTATTTTTTCCATAATGCTCGCACATCAGCTACTATCTAGAAGCTCTCATTTGTGTTTTAATGGTCTCGAATAAACCAGCCCATACCAAGCCTTATGATGGTGAGCTTATCTTAGACATACCTTGCCTGCATCCTTAGAAGCAATCAATTGATTCATTTGTAATTACTTCTCCCATCTTCTTATTTGCTCAGACTAGGATTTGAATATGGTTTGGATATTTTATTTCAAATTTTCCAATCTCATACTAATTTGTAGCCTGTACACGTTGAATTCCAACCTGCTGTAATTCCCATTTTTATATCTCCTATAACAGCATCTCTATACCAGTGCAATATCTACCTGCTGGTTAGTCTGCCTTGGAGGAATTTACAATTCACAAACTAAGACATTCCTTGGTGTTGAAATTATCATCATCATCATCATTTTCATAAAGTTCTTCATGGATGTTTACTCGCCTTGTATTACCGTCTTATCTTCAGGGCAGTATCTCTTGTCATTTCTGACTTGACCAGTATCTACCAATTATGCTTTCTTCCATCCCTGTCTAAAATCCCTCACGTAATTCACTAAACCAGTCGATAGTGACTGATTTTGTTCTCGCTGTGTCTGAAGGGTCACAGCTGTCATAACTTTGCTGAACTTTTGAGTAAGCGCTAGGTGCCACTTTGCTGTCACCTGGTCATTGTGCTGCCGTTGCTGCCTACCTCTCCACCCATTGTTCGTACCATATATTTATCTTCTATTGGGAATGCATTATCCCATGAACGCTTACATTATTCCCAATCAACAATCAAGATACTAATGTCAAGATACTATTCATAAGATACTAGTGTCAAGATACTATTCATAAGATACTAGTGTCAAGATACTATTCATAAGATACTAGTGTCAGATAAAATTAAATGGCTATCAAAACCAAGGCTATCATCATGTAACTCCCAGAACTATGTACCTGATATTAACTGTATAGTAATTGATTGTTGATTGGGAATAGTAAGAGTTCATGGGAGAATGCATTCACAATATAATAAATCAGTCTTGCAATATAGTATAATGATCCTTCAACCACCAATAACTCTTAAAACTGGCAAATGAAAGGTGTGTATAGGCTCATAGGGACTTTATATCTATCTAATATAATAAATGTAGTATAATTAAATGTTTATATCAACATATTTAAATGAGCCTGGTACAACTAAATGGTTATTAAGGCTTAATTTCAAATTGTCTAAAGATTTTTATAACACTAGCCAACATGAATTCCGCTTTTATCCACATAATCTATTGTCACATTGCCTACACATAAATACACCAAACATAAGAACAATAAATTGTTTACATTTATTCACTTGGTTAAAATGCTTATAACTAATCTAAGTCTTTGTAAAACTATTTCTCTAAAAGTATTTGTTTTGGTTTCTTTAAAATTTTCATGAGTTTTAGTTTATGTGTGGTAAAAGTAAATTATGTCCCCTTGGATTTGTAATGACTAAATTTAATCCAATAACTAGGCACGTTTATAAAACCTATCTAATATATATTCACAAATACAGATCATCTTATATTTTATATTATATACTAGTATATTAATAAATCTTACTGCTATGTTAACAGTCATTGTCATGAATGATTACACAAGAAAATATAATATAATGTAAGAACATCTAATGGATTATTTTTAATTAATTCATAACTGCCAAAAATATTTTTATTTTAACATGAACCATATTACTTTTAAATGTATAAGTAAATCCGTTATTATATAAATTAGTAATATAATTAAAAAAATTATAAGAAAATATTTCCATACTCTTAACCTTTAGGACAACATTTAATAGTTTTTTTATTATTTTATTTTAGCACCTCGTCTTACTACCCATTTGGGTTATATGCTTAAGTACTAATTACACTAGTGGTTTTAGGCTCTAGGAATTTTATTTTGAGTGAAAGTATACCAACATTTGCATGAAGGGAGAGTGTAAAATCATTTTTAAAACTACACTCAGCAAGTCTGACTAAGATTCGAACCTCGGTCTTCCCATCATCAGTCTGGTGTACTGTGAAATTAGTGACAATGCGGCAACCAAAGCCAATTTTTGTATGTTATTCTTTATGATAGTCACAACTCTTGTTTCTAAGTTATTAAAAAAACCTTACGCTCAGAAAGATTAATAGCAGGAATGTTTTAACTGTGCAATAAAAATTCTATTAAAAATGTGTTTATTAGGAACCTATAAAAATGCTTCTCTAAAGTAAAATCTGTTTGCCTTGAAAAGTAGAAAACTTACATTTATTCATTTATTTATTAAGAAAAGGCCATAATGTAATTAGTTAATATAAGACATCAAACTTTTAGGGCAAATAAATGGTACCTATTAATGTATCTATTATAAATTATCTGTGCTAAGACATTTTAATATGATTGGAAAATACTTGCATTTATTACACTAAAATAGCTTTAATCCATTTATGAACATACGTTATTTTTCTATCTTAATATACAAACTTTTTGTCTGTTTAGATATTAAAGTGGTGTATAACAAACTGTCAGGCATTGTGCGCGGAGGAGGAGTTGAAATTCAGGGTTTGAAGGTTTCCGCTACAAAAATACTCAAAAACAACGAAGCTAGTATTAAACTGGAGAGTATGACCTATCTTTCACACACTAACCCGAGATTGAAGGTAAAATAATAAATTTAAGGTAATGGTGCTAAAAATTATAATAATTCGTTGGATAGTTCACGCACATATATTTGTATACATTCACAAAATATCAGATTTGAAAAAAATATATTCCATTTCTCAATTACCTACTCATGCATACTTTCTCAAAATAAATGTTTCTATTTTATGCAGAATTGATACCCACTAGCTAAAGTATTTGACCATTTTGTAACTTTGATGATGTTAAAACATCTAGTTTTTAAATAAAAATAATTTTTGTTTTAATGTTATCTAATATATCCAACTTGGTGCTAATTGAACTGAAAATAACTTAACCTAAAAAGCTATAAAAAATCATTAAATGAGATCATATTCTTTTAAACAAAACAGCTTCATTATCTTTCAATGTCATTGTTGTGTATAACAGATAGTCCTTATTAAATGTCGCAAACCAGGGATAAAGCCACTGTTGTCAATTACATTGTAGATTAGTATCATATCAATGTAATTTCACCTCCCTTGGTAATTATATGACTTACATGCATAGACGGGTAGTACAACCAACAATATTACCCATAGTAAATGTTCACATGCTGACACCTCTATTGGAGATCATTTGGAGAATGCCTACTCTCAAAATGAGATGTATTAGAGCATGTGTGAAAATGTATGCTCATATCCTGTCAAACCAACCTCAACCAAATAAATCACACACTCGGGGCTATAAAACAATCTAAGATGGATATGAATATAAGCCACCAACTATTAAAACTAAAAAACATATAAAAAGTGAGTATTACATAAAAAATGCAATAAATAAAGACGTGAAGGATGAAAATAGTCATTTATGTTATCGTGGCTAAAGGCATTGTTTTAGTAATTTATGATAGTGAATCATTTTTCTGACACTATCCAGATTTCGTGGGATTCTTGTTTTTCTTCAAAGCTTAATACAACTAGATATGCTTCAATGGCAAAGCTAATATATTTCTGACTATATTTTAGTGAAATAGTACATTTTATGAATTTGGTGAAAAACATATCTATATAAAATATAATTGTTGCTTGTATACGTCCTCTAAAATCACCCTAACTCATCCCTAACTCATTATCCTAATTAGTAAAAATGCAAATGACCTGAATAGGTATGCTAAAAAACTCATTGATTCATATTGGAAAAAAAGATATTGATGGTGAAGATCTGTTCTGTGACCTTACAGTGTTTGTGGTAAGTGGTTAACACTGTTTCTCAAAGCTCAAACACATGATTATAAAAACGTACATATTTGGCTTGGCAACAATATCAATTGAAGATGCCCGTGGATCAGAAGGAATTGGTAGCAAAATGTGCAAAGAAAAAGAGCATGTAAAGGAGATTTTTAAGAATTCTACATTTTAACATCACTTCCCAAAGGATTATTCAAAATGATTTGTGCTAAAACATTTTATTTTTTATTTGAAAATGATAATCAAAGATTGTATTACTTTTTCTCATACTTTAAAATAAATTTAGTGGTCCCACGTTTTGTGCTATTAATTTCTTTATACAAGACATCTGTTTTTGAAAATTGAAACTAGCAATTTTTTGGTGGGTGCAAATAGTTAGCCTTCCTTACAAATATATATAATCTGTAATATGTAATGTGCCATCAATGAACTCTTTTTTAATAGCTTACTGAACAGTTTGTGGAAGTCTCCATGCAAATAGCTTTTGAAAATATAAGCATTCCTACTAATCATAAAGCTACAATAGTTGATTTTGAAGAAGAGTCTCCCTTGGAATGTTTTACATCAGTTGTAAAAAACATATTGAAAAAGTTTCATAGCTTCAAGGTAAGAATATTGTTTCTTATGATGAAAAGATTCACAAAAACAATGTTTAAACATTTTTTTAGATCTAAATATAATTTATTACATTGATTAATTTAGTTAATATTATAAGTGTTACCTTTTCTTTTGTCTTAAATTAACATTATTGAAAACAAAAAATATGATTTTACATTATGAAATCATGAAAAGAGCAAAGATTTTAATATTTTTAAATTTTGTTTTTATAAGAAATAAAGTCAATTAGATGAAATGGTTTGAACATTAATTGAATTAAAAAACCTTGAATTTCCATAGTTGGAGTAATCTAAAAAGGTTTTTTTAGTTATATTGATTCCATATATGGTCAAGTATATGTATTTATGGCTTTATTATATTTTTAATGATTAAATTTTATTGCTTTTATTTGTATTTTATGAAATCTTCAATATATTTTTCAAGTAATAAATTCATTAAAATATTGCCATAATTATGTGAACTGTTAGTTGTCGTCATCATCATCATCATCATCATCATCATCATCATCATCATCATCATCATCATCATCTGTTTCCATCCTTTGGTCAGGTCAGTTTAGTAAAATGCCTCCATCTTCCTCTATCCTTCCACCATTCTTCTTCCTTATGATTCCTCCCATTCTTCTCCTCTCAATTGAACACATTCTGTTATCTGCTCTTCCCATCTCTTTCTAGGCCTCCCTTGCAGTCTTTTTTCTACATACTTCATTTCCATCATTTTCTTCAGCATCCTCTCTTTTTCCATCCTCATTACATGTCCATACCATCTCAGTCTTGCTTCCTCTACTATCTCATGTACTCCTGTACCCCCACTTTTTCCCAAATAACTTCATTACTAATCTTGTTTCTCCTTGTGACAGCTAACATGCTCATCACAAACTTCATTTCCATGGCCTCTAAGAGTTGAACTGCTTGTAGTAGTATTAAATACTCATATTTATTTTTATTATTTTTATAAAAAATTGTAGATACATTTCATATTTTTCTTTTTGTCCTTGCTTCGACACTCGTTCGCCTTATGCCCAAGCTTTCGGCACTTAAAACATCCTATCAAGTGCGTGCCTCTTTGTTTTCTGGAGTCACTTTTGTTCACTTCGGATTTGTCTTTCCGATCGCGCCAGCCTCCATTTTTCTTTGCAAACATGGCACCCGACGACGCGTTCCGCTCATCACTCTTATGAGTATCACTTTCTTTTATGATTTTAATGTGAAGCCTGTCCGGTGTTGGCAATTTGTCACGCGATTCAATGGCACACCGAACGTTCTCAAAACTAGCGGGTAAGCTCTATAGTAATAAAATCGTCAACAAGTCTGGGCTGATCGTGACTTCCACGTCGTTTAACTTGTCTACAAACTCGAAAAAAACTGTTCAGATGTGCGCTCACATCACTAATGTCCACCATTTTCTGTAGCATTAACCTCTTCAAAAGGGTTGCCTTTCTCGCCAAGCCTTTGGATTTATATATCTCTTCCAATTTCCACAACACGTGATGTGTCACAATTTTTCACTTGCTTGAGTTTGCTCAAGGATATAGACAAAATTATGTCTGCGCCTTCATATCATTGCGCACCCACTCTCGCATGTTGGCTTCGTTGGCGCGATAATTTGTCAACTTGGGCTTTAATTAATACATCCTGCATTTTCAGTTTCCACATATTATAATTGGCTTTGCCTAAAGTTTAATCCCTGATACATTTGCGGTGTTCATGACATCGATCTCAGAACTCTTGCATGTGTCTGTTAACTTTTATGTTATACTTGCTTTTTGACACGACACTCGTGAACCTGGGCCCATAACCTGTTAGAGAAAGATCGCTATGGGTCAAGTGAACCATAAATAAACAAGAAAGTACAGGAAAACATACAGTAGTCAGTACAATAAAATTACAAGTGCTGAAGTCACAGATGTGCATTCCAAACTTATAATGGGCATGGCTCGTCTGTCTATTGTCTGTCAAAGATACACACTACACTTCATTAAACAATTGCAACTTGTAATGAGCTATATAAAAATACCAACATTCCAACATATTTGATATTCTGCTTATAAAAAGATACTCGAAAGACAAGTTTGATTCTGGCATTCAAGGTACCTGAAAACATACAAAAGTAAACTTAGCCATGATAAAGCATTTTTCAAAAAATGGAAAAACATCTTATTAATTGAACTGTTTGTCATAATTTAAAAAAAAAGATACATTTTTCACTAATGTCTTCTCAAATTTGAGGTTTGTAATTCTAATGTTATTGGCAATAAGAATTAAAAAAACAATGTCACATATCTGGTGTTGAACGAAAACCTTGGACATGTCTGGATTTGTTTGTACATGGTATTGAGAGGTCTGGATTTAATTTTTCATGCCATGGACATGCCTATTTTAGAGTATACATACTGTAATCCTGTCACAATTAGTCTATATATAGGGTATATTTTATTACTTTAGTGTAATGTGAATAATGATACACACTTTTAAATACAAAATACAATAAAATCAGATAATCTCTATATTATGGAATGCATTGTTTTGTATTCTAGTTATTTGATTATATTTGTTATATTGAAAAATGACACCTGGACACAGGAATCGAACCCAGGATTCTATTACATGCTAGTTGAATCATTTTCCTGTAAACATTCACAATTGTTCTTTGTCACTATCATGTTTCTCCTTCTTTCCCTCCTTCAAGAAGTTATGTCTCACAATTAAGTCACTTTTCACCGCACAATTATTCACCAAAATATTATTTAAGTATATTAAAAACATATTTGTTATTTTCTTCTTCTAGGATTTGCCCTATTGATAGTTAATTCAGATTAACAACATTTTTATCTGTTTTCCCTTGTTTCAACATTGAGGTTCATTGTTATGTTACAGATTTGAATAACACATTGACCATTATTTTAACTTTTTTGTAGATGGATTTTCTTCAGATCACTTATACGTTATATAAATGTCTTATATCATATTGATGGCAATCATTGCCTAGCTTCTTCACTTCTCCTACTCCTGAATATAGCTTGCTGAGTTAATACAGTTCAAATACAAGCACACCAGCTTTTATTTCTTCACTATGCTGTTATTTATTTTATCAGCCATTAAATGAGTATATTTTACTGATTGAATTTTGTCTAATAACTATCGAAATGAATTAATCACTCTGGAGTTCACGAACACACAAACAAACATTACAAGTCTGTCAAACGCGAATGAAGTAAAACCACACATGCGCAACAACACAATAGGCCAGAGACAGGACAACAATTATGTCTCCTCAGAGTCAAGAACTAAATAATGTCAACACTCCCACTTATTTAGATCTATCTCTCAAACCAACCTTGCTTCGCAAGTAATTGAACTGATGCTTTGGCAGAGGCTTTGTAAGAACATCTGCAAGTTGTCCTTTGGATTCAATATACCTTATATCAATGTCACCACGTTCAAATACATCCTGGACAAAGTGTAAACGAACATCAATATGCTTAGTTTTTCGGTGGTACTCAGGATTATTTGTCAATTTAATTGCTGATTGGCTATCTACGTACATTAGGACCTTATCACATAGCTTTTATTTTTGAAAATGCGACCACTATTTGTCACTCAGAGGACCAATAGATAGCAACCCCTTCAAACAAAAATACAAATCCACTAGTTAATTTTTCATATCTACATTACCAGCATAATCTGCATTTGTAAAATCTCTCAATTTAGCATTACTCCCACTGTTTCCATAAACAATCCCATAATCCATTATTCCCCTTAAATAACGGAGGATCTTCTTAACTGCCTGCCAGTGATTATGTCCATAGTTGGTTAAAAATTGATTGACTTGATTAACTGCATATTCAATGTCAGGACGACTGACTTTTGCAGCGAAAAGAAGAGAACCAATTGCTTCACGATATGGTACATATTGCAGTTTATTCATCTCTTGAACTCTGCAACTGGCTTAAGTGTAATCCAGGTTCAGCTGGAACAGTTGACGGCTTCGCATCTTCCATGCAGATTCTTCGTAGTACTTTGTGGATGTATGAACTCTGACTAATTTTTATAGTATGTTTTTCCTGATTTGGTTCAATTTTAAGGCCGGTGAAATGCTTAGCTTCACCAATTGTGATTTGAAAACACTGTTCAAAATGTTGTAGAACTTCAATCTCTTCTTGAGAAGCTGACATTAACAGTCCATCATCAACATAAGTATACAGTTGCTTCTTTGAGCTGAACAGGACCTTCAGCAGTTCTTATCAACAAAGAAATCAAGGCCTTTATGAATAATAACCTTTTTTCTTTAATTGTGGACTTTGAAATGGGCAAATGAGTGTTGTGCTCTTTGGTGGAAATAGATGTTTATCTCAACACATTGTTTTAGTAAAATGTTTATTATTTCTTTGGTGAAATCTGATGCTCTATTTTTCATAATGTTTTTTCAACAATATCTATTACTTCTTTTCACATATTTTATGAGTTTTAAATAAATGACTAGACTACATTTTTTGATAAAGGAGAGCGAAAGTCCTTGCAGTGCATCTATCATAGCTTGTTTGAATCTACTCTATATGACCATTCGTAAGGAAATCAAATCAGTCAAGATTTGAAGCATCACGTACCCTTACTTTAAGAGATTGTGAGCTCAAAATAGTTGTAAGATTATAAATTTAGCAAGATCTACTGCGGATTTTTTTTTTTAACGATCGAAGTTTGAGAAACATAAAAATTGAATGGAATTTTCTGAGATGATTTTATGAATGAATTGCAGACATGATCAAATGAAATTTTTTTATTAATAAATAGCTCTGAATTTATTTTATATTTTTATATATAAGTTTAAGATTCGAATTGAATAATTATGTTGGTATGTCCATGCATCTATCTATATAAAGTAGTTTATAATCAAGTAATTATATTACCAATGACTTATTTTTCTTCTTTCTCATATCAAAAGAAAGTATTTTAGTCATGAAAATTTTCAACCTCGATATTCTGGTTAATCTCTGCATGTGATGTGTTTCCAAATCCAAAAATCAGGATTTTAAAATTTTGTTTGTATTTTTGTTTTCTGTCCCTGGCCACAGATCTGAAAGTATTTGTTGTAGCTTGTTCAAACTGGATATTTAGATTTTGTATGGAAATACCTCGTTTTTTTTTTATCCTAGCCCTCAAATAAAGGGAAGTTTATTTTGGAGTGATTTTGATTAATTACATATTTTTCAAAAATGACTCTCATTGATCTTGTTTAAAATTGATATTTAAAGAATGTTTTAACTGACAAATAGACCCGTATGATTTTATTTTAGGTAACATTCATTTAGGGGTAGTTTATTAATAAGGGTTTTTGGAAAATTTGAAATAAGCTATCTTGAAAATCGCTCTAATGATGATGTTTAAAACGTATATCTGGGGAATGTTTGGCATGGAAAACAATCTATATACTTGTTGGGGAAAATTCGTTTAAGGGTGGTTTACTGATGAGTGATTTTATTAAATTTTAATATTCTAAGAAAAGGCTAAAGAGATTTGGTTTGAAATGGGTAGGATATGTGAAGTTCCTTACATTATTAATAATTATTATATATAAGGTTTTCAAAAATTTACAATTATTTGGCGTGGGTCATTTTTTTATTTTATTTTTTTGTGTTAATCTAATTTTGTTATAACTATAGCTCCCCCCCCCCCCATCCTCCACCCCACATACAATTCCTGGAATCTCATTTTAAAATTGTCTGTTTTTAGAGTTTCCTGGTTATATGGGGCGATTCTATCTTCCTGCCAAATTTCATTTTTCCATCTCATACGCAAGTAGGGTTTATTTTCCGGACCGATCTACATTGATATTTATTATACGCAGAGCTATTTATTCATCCTAATACCTTATATTTAAATAAATCATTTTAATATGAAGCTGTATTGGTTCCAGGCCGAAGTGAAAACCGTATCGCTTACCAATATTAAAACAATCCCCTCTCCAAGTTCATCCCTGGTACTTGTCATCACTCCTATCGGCAAACTAGATGAGTGTGTTGCTTTACTTGACGGTAGCTCCTCCACCTTCATATTGGCAAGATGCCCTAACCATCAGAAACACAAGATCCACCATGGCCTAGTAGTGGTCCTAGAGCAGCAATTTAACAAAGAGAAATTGCTACTCCTAAGAAAGGTTAGTGATTACGAATAGAGTTCTCTAATTTACATTAAACTGGAACTCAATTTAGACAATTCATTTTCCAAAAGAAGCATAGCACTATTAATTATTATAAGTAAGCCTACTATTAGGTTAAATGCACAAAATATTATGTTATTTAAATAACTAATCAATAAATAAATAAAAATGTATTATAATATAGGCTTATCTTTTATTTAAAATATCAAATTAGTAAATTTGTACTAAATTATCTGTCTGGAATAGTATTGTTAGATTGATATTTTTTATAACAATTTACAGGCTGTTACTGTAGTAGAGAAAGAGCCAGTGATTCTTTTAACAGGAGATGAATCCACTTGGCTTCAAAAGATAAAATTCGCCCTTGATAACGATCATGGAGGGAGCAGTCGGGTGTATGTTGTGACCAACTCCAAACCTCAAAGAATGGTTAGAACACTCATCCAAGAAGTCTGCAAAGAAACAAAGGCGAAAAAATTAAGGTATTGTAGTGAATGTTCTGATCATACTACAACAATATTGATAGAGATCACTTTTAATTATAATGATGGCCAACACAACAAAGTATATTAATTAAACAGAAAAACTGACAAATGGTGAGTGTAGGAATAGTTACTAAATTGAAATTTTAAATAGGTTTACTGCTCTAAATTGCTCACAGGATGATGGGGAAAATAAAAATCCAGAGAAACATTGGGAAATTGTCAGGAATATTATTAGAAATGCAGCAAAGAGTAGTTTAGGTATTTGCAAAAAAGAGTAAGAATAATTTGTAGTTTGACAACGGATATTTAAATTTAATAGAAGAGAAGTAAAATTACATTAGATAGAAAGTTCATGTCAATTGAACTTGGACACATTTAGCAAATGCAAAAATGAAGGCATTCAAAGAAAAAAAGAAAGAATATTTAAAGGATAATTATAGTGAGTTTAAATAAAATAGCAAAAGTAAGAATATCAGGGTATTTTATTTAGGTATTAATGGATATAGGAAAAGTTATCAGGCTAGAGCCAATTTAGTGAAAGACCAGAATGCTAATCTAATGGCAGACATTAACGATGTTTTGAGTATATGGAATTACCACTGAAGTCATATTTTGAATGTTCACGAAAGATCTGAATTGGGTGAGATTATCAAAACCCATACTGCTGAGCCAGTAGTCCCAGATCCAGGTATTAATAAAGTCAAAGAAGCTATTAAGAAGTTGAATAACTATACATCTCCGGATATAGATACAATTCAAGTAGAATTAATAAAGGGAGGGGGTGAAATGCTTGTAATAGAAATTTATAAACTGCTATGTTCCATAGCGAAACATGATATATCATCACAAGAATAGAAGGAAGGTATTAATTTTTAGGTAATAACCATTTTCAAAAAGTGAGGTAAAACATATTGTAATAACTATTGAGGTATCTCACTATTACCAACATGATATACAATTATTTTTTTTGCCATCGCGTCTTACTACCCTTTCGGGCTATACGCCTATGTACTAATTACACTAATAGTTTAGAGATGAGTAAGACTTAATTTAGAGGAAATGCACCTGTATTTGCTTGCAGGAAGAGGGGAAAACTATTTAGGAACAACCACACTCATTGCACCCGACCGGATCAAACCGCAATCTCCCCATATTTGGCAGTTTTAGTCCAACACAAGAGTAGCGTGTTAGACCACGCAGCCACTGAAGCGGGTTATACTATTTTATAGACCAAAACTTGTATTAGATTGTCGCCACATGCAGAGGAAATAATTGGGGATCAACATTGGATCAGATTTTTACTATTCAGCAAACATTAGAAATAAATTGAGAACATAGCTTAACAGTTCATCAATTATACATGGATTTTAAAAAAGCTTATTATTCAGTTAAAATAAGCAAATTATATGAAATCCTCGCTAAATTTGGAACACCTAATAAATTTTAAAACTAATTGGGGCGTGCTTGACTGATAAGCGTGATGTCACTCATCAGTTACTTTCGAAATACAAAAAATGTTGATAAAAGGATATGTATTTTCCCCATTACTCTTTAATCTAGCGTTAGAGTATTATATTAGGATAACACAAGAGAGTAGGAAATAGTTGACATTAAATGGTACATTGCAACTATTAGGTTAAGCAGATTTAGCTTTGTTGGGTGAAAGTAAGGAAGCTCTTTCAATTAATACAGAAATATTACTATAGGCTAGCAAGGAAATAGGTTTAGCAGTGAACTCTGAAAATACTAATTATATGATAGTACACCAAACATAGATTGGAAACAAAAAATTTTGAGATTACTTCAAGCAATATATAATTTGACAGGGTTAATGAGTTTAAATAGGAATAATTTTATTTAGAAATAATAATATTAGATTAGAAATTAGGAAAAAATACAGTTGAGAAAGGCATGCTATTACTCAGTCAATAAGTTGTTGACATCGTGCTGCAGTCAAGGAATGTGAAACTAAAAATATACAAATTAACAAATTTACCGATTGTTCTCAATGGTTGTGAAACATGGTCTCTTACCTTACATGAAGAAAACAAATCTAGGGTGTTCAAAAAAGAGGTGCTTGAGGAAATATTTGGTTCTAAAAGGGATGAAGCTACAGGGTTGTGGAGGAAGTTACATAATGATGAGTTACATATCATGTACTAATCATCAAGACATTGTTAGGATAATCAAGTTTTGTGTGTTACGACAGGCAAGACAAGCAGTGGAAATGAGAGAATATATAACCGTGTTCAAGGTACTGACTGGCAAACCCAATGGAAAGAGACCATTGGGAAGGCTTGGACGCAGATGGCAGGATAACATTAGAATGGACCTGAGAAATCTAGGGTATAATGAGTTGAAATGGATAGAACTAGCTCAAGATAGGAATATGGTTTAATGAGGTGGACTGGATAGAACTAGTTCAAGATATGGTTAGGGTGTAATGAGGTGGGATGGGCAGAACTAGTTCAAGACAGGGATAGGTGGCATACTTTTCAAATTGCGGCAGTGAACTTTTGATCCTCTAATGCCATAAAGTAAGTAAATAATCAAACAGAACCAGGATCTTGTCATCCAGCCTCTTACCAACTCTCTCGTGTTTAAGATGGTAGGATCACCGATGATGGAAAATCTTATACCATTAACCATCTATCATAGTATGAATCAGTCTAATGCTTCCAGCTCATAGGCAAATGGAGGGATGGTAAACTCTTTAATTATAAAATAGGATTTCTGACTATGCTCAAAATATTCGGCATAGAATTAAATGTTGTTATATTGACAAGACTATAAACCATTCTTCTCTATGGCTCCCTTCTTTCAATATGGTGCGGAGGAAGTAATTATCACTCTTTGGGAGCAGTGACCTATCAAGGTTATCATCACAGACTTGGATTAAATATCAACATACATATATATGTTTAGGAAAACTATACATTGATGTCCACATAACACCGTACTTTACTTATGGTATTGACTATGATTGTAAATTGTAGCATGTCCTCTATCTAAAGGACATCTACAAGCATGACAATAAAACTACGAATGAAATAAAGGAATTAAAAGAAAAAACTAATCAATTCCTTTAGAAGGTAGAAGAAAATTAAAATTAAAAGATAAAAGAAAATGGCTTACGATGGACAGGAAGCATTCTGATATAATCATTACGCTTTCATGGACCTTTCTGCCAGCATGGCGGCTTGGCTGATGTCTGGGCCGTTGGACGCACGAGATGGAAGAGAACTTCAGTATTGCCAGTCGACATCTCAACCCTAAGGCGCTGATTCCCTAGCGGCGCTTCTAGGAAACACTCTCTCCTCTACCCCCCCCCCTTACCGTCCATTGATCCCTCCGTTTAGTTTGTTCCCCGAGTTAGACTAAGAGTATAAAACATGGGAACCCGTGTGCCACAGGACTTCACTTCTTTGTAAAATTTCGTCAAAGAAAGAACTTCGGAACAAATCTTTAACGCCACTAATACTGGTGGTCACAATGGATCAGCAGTCGGACTCACCGCCGCGTCGCAGAAGAAGCCTTGCCAGATCCGATTAAGTATCACCTTATATCTACAACTTTGAATACTATGTCCTTCCGACATAGTTTGTCCTGTTGTAATATTGTTTTTATGTGTCCTTCAGATCACTAGCTGAAGTTATGCTTTGTAATATTGTTTTTATGTGTCCTTCAGACACTAGCTGAAGTTATGCTTTGTAATATTGTTTTTATATGTCCTTCAGACACTAGCTGAAGGTAAGCTTTGTAATATTGTTTTTATGTGTCCTTCATACACTAGCTGAAGTTATGCTTTATAATTATGTTTTTCTTTATGTCCTTCTGACATGTTTGATTTTTAGTCTGAATGACTAATTATATTGTTTGTCCTTCAGACATGTTTTATTTAGCCAATGAAACTAATATGTTAATACCTATCGTCAGATAGTCTTGCTATATTTTTCCTATGTCCATTTGACATAACTTAAAAGCGGGGGCTCTAAGCTTTATATAAGGAGGACCAGGTGGTCAAGTTTTTCTAATCCTTGGATTCATGTAACTATTCTGGGTGCTTATGGCACAGTAATGTTTCATAACGCCCTAAACGGCATGTTCATATATTCGATATTTGTATGGCTACAAGCAGTTTGTCTAACGCCTTTTGTCTAGGACCTATTTAGGTCAATGTCTCACTACTTTCTTTTTGGCACCTTTTCTGTGTTACTCTCTAGGGTGCGGAACACGGCTAGTTTCATATAGTGGCCCGCACAGATAGTATTTTCTTTCGCCCGTTGTTGGCGCCTCGTTTGGCTATGTATTTAATGTTAGAATGTACTAGCTTTGATGTACATCCCAGGGTATGGGTGATTGTTTAAATGTACTATTGAATGCTCCGGCTGTACCCATTGGGAAAGGACTGGCCATAGTACTACATGGTGTTAACAACTGACTGTTAGCCATCTGTATATTATAGATCGTCTGTTTACCGTTCATTTTGTAGTGTGTCTATAAGACTCTTCTTTAATTCAACCTAAGCTAGCTAGCTTGGCCCATATTTAACCTAGTAACTCTAAAACTATAGGATTTACTCTAGTGTAATTTATTAGTTATAATTTCACTATGTTTTCAGTTTAGACCCTACTGGCTGTAGTCTGGCGCTGGTCCGACTACTTTTATGCTCTTTCTACCTAGCTCCCCTTTTAACCGTTACTGTGTTGATTTAGACACTTACTCTCCCTAGCTACGTCAAGATCCTATATATCTGTAGTTGTTAAATCCTACCATATGTTCAATCTAAAGGCGTTGTTTTCCTTTTTGCTTTGTTTTTATACTTGATACTCTGAACTGATATTTCTGACACTGTATACTTTACTCAATATTTAACTTTAAATCTTGTTCTTCTACTGTAATCCTTAATCTCTTCTTATGTCTTGTTATAATAAATTTACTTCTGTTATCTAAGCTTTATTCTATGGAGCAATATAATCCCCCTTAGTTCTTATCATGTATTTACTTTGTACTAGTAATCGGTACTTCCTTTACATATTAGAGTGAAGGGGAAGCAACGATTCAAGACACGCATCCGTACACGTCAAAATTATGTACATTCTTCTTAGATATTATAATAATTTGAGCATAGGTCGTAGATCACAAAAACCATCGAAATATCCTGCCTGACTTGCATGTTTATATACACATGTAAATGTATAACAACACAACAATCTCTATCAAAATTGATGACGGCACACTCTTTCTACCATTGAGGGGTTGTAAGCAAAGCATTTTAGCGACAACTCCTTTAAAGTATATAATCTTAAAGGATTTTACATACTTGAACATACCTGTATAGATAAGGTGTCATCTAGCTACGAATTTGAAGGTACATCCCTTTATTTATAGTGATTGCCCCATTTTTCAATATTTGTTAAATTTTTTCATTTTTCGTTTAGGTACTTGATCTGGTTAAAAGTTAAAATGGGCCGTCAAGAGTGTTTCGACATATCTGTCAATTTCCTGCAAAAATAGTTACATAGGAAATAAATTAAGCTTATATTATTTAATTTAAGTACTTAAATATTAAAATTCATATGGTGAATGGATTGAACAACAAAGTTTATATGCTTATCGAGCACATAACCCAAATGGGTAGTAAGACACAGTCCTAAAAAAAAAGCTTATTGCTTTTCCATTTGTAATTTGACTAATATTTTTTTAAATTCACGATACAAAATTAAATATAATAATAATGATGTACTTATACTATTTATAAATGTCTCTTTCAATTCATTTCTATTTTTTATTTACAGATATGTCTGTTTAATAGACAAAAATGCACCTATTTTTTGTCTGACTAAAGATATTTATCAGCAACAGCTTCAACAAGATCTTTTATTTAATCTCTATGTTGATGGATCATGGGGAAGCTTCCAGCAACTACCTATTGATGCCCTGCCTGAAGCTCCTTCACACATAAGTGTGCTACCAACTTTAAGGTAATTTACCCAAATACCATGCAATAGGAAGTTTTAGAACATGAACAAATTAAATAGTACACTGCACTTAAGGACCTTCCTTCTATTTACCTTAAAATACAGACATTTACTAAAGACTCGTAATAGTTGTGAAAGAAATAATATATATTGTTGCAGAAAAACTCCACCAAAGAGCATAAATGAAATAATATACACTATTAAAGAAGTATTGATAAAAGAGGAACATATCTGTACACCAAAGAGCATAACAATCAATTTCACATTTTTAGAGAGCTCCAATAAATATATTTTTTGCTTTCAGCTCAGAAACTATCAGTATTATCAAAATATATTTGAAATGAAAGATTCTTATCACTAATGGTATTAAAACTTTACAATGCTAAGAGACTGGGTCATTTCCAGATTAGTATGGTCATCTAATAATAATGTTAATGAATCATGTTTTTCATTTCTCTTTTGGGATGGCATAAATGACAAAATTAATTCAGTGTTAAGCAGATACCAGGGCATGGATTGAGTGTCAGTATTCAATTTTTCTGTAGCAATGGATTTGATTTAATGATATGTGATTACCTTAGATACAATTTTAGCCATACACATTGAGTAGGATAGGTGAATAAGATCATGATGCGAGATTCCGGGGATCACGATTTGTCCAGAAGAGATTACTTTAGTGGAGTATGAAGTATATAATCAATCCACGGGTGCGAGGTGGCAGTGTAATGTGTTGCGTCTAAGTGACATGGCATCATATTGTTTGAAGAAAATAAAGTCATTATGGCGAGGTTTCATTGTTGCTACTAAGTCCATGTTAAAATCACCCATTACAATTTTATGTTCATATATGTGCATGTGATCAGTCAAGGCAGTCTCAAAGGCAGTAAATTGACCAACTCGAGGTGGCCAGTACACTACAGATAACATAAGAATTTGTTGTGAATTGTTTATTCCAACAATAATACATTCAGGTTGCACTGAGTACGGACTCTGTGACGCAGATAATATTTCATATTTAATATCATCTCTGATATACATACACACACCTCCACCTTCGATTTACATACACACACCTCCACCTTCCTTTATGGTTCTGTCATTTCTAACGAGTTGGTAACCACTCAGGTGTACTAAGCTAGAAGGAAGGGATGGTTTTAACCAGGATTCAGAAACAAGAATAGCATGAAAGGACAGAGAAGCTGTTGAATTCGTCTAAATGGCTTAATAAATACTGTACATTCATGTGGGCCACCTGCAGCGATAGCAGCTGGCTTTCAAGTACATTGTGAAGCATCATAGATGTTGATGGAGTTTTAAAAGATGGGAGGTAGGGGAGCAATTGGTCAAGGTCACCAACAGACATGGAACATAGCTCACTAAAACATATTGTCGTTGGGTTATCTCGCCCTTGTAAAATATTAGCCGCACACATACAATAAATGGTACGAAACTCCACACGAACTTTCTCGCTCCATTTTTTATAAATGGAAATATTTACTCAAAATTCGTAATATAATATACACTAGCAAACCTGAGAACAAATTGCGCTAGATATACTTACAACATTTTTTATTCATGGTTTTAAATTTCATAATTTTATGTTTAATGAATTAATGTCTTCTTTTGCATATTAGGATCAATACGAAATATTGATATTGGGTCCCCAAGGGTCAACACTTTGTATTAAAATTTTGACTTCCAGTTAAAATTTTCGTCATTTTACTAGAGGATATCTCATGGTTATTGCATTGCTATTAAATTTCGTTTTCATAAATTTTGACTAATTAAATAGGTAATTATTGACTATTGAATCTAGAATGAGAGAGATAGAATCGTTATAGCCGATTTTGAAAAAATGGAATTTTTCTCTTTTCACCCTTTAGTAAACTGCTATTAATTTTAGGGTTAGATAGATGGCGTTGCAAAAACCACTTTTTAGGATTTGGAGGGTCATGAAACATCTACATCTATTAACATCTCAGGCTAGGTTTTTTTGACAGCTGTAATATTTTACCTTAAAGTGTTGGCAAATTTAAAAGAAATATGTATTTATGTATGGCTTGAAAAGTTTTGGTTTTATAAAAATATATTTCAAGTAAAAGATGTTTATTTTAAATATATCCACATGTATGCAATGATAATTAATTTCATATATCAAAGACTTACATAAATAAAATTAAAAATTAGAATTTACGCATCAGACAAGACCCAGAAGTCATTTTGATGAAAAGTTGAGAGTAGCCATTTGGTTTGTAATATTGATCAAAGCTTAGAAATTAAATTTAATCAAAACCGTTAAAGCCGATTCCGCCCTTAAGGGAACTACCCTTAATTTTAGGGTTGTTGGATAGACAATTCCAAAAATTAATCGGGGTAAACCTACGAAAACCCTATATACCAGTTTTAGCCCAATCAGTAAAATAGTTTAGGCTTTAGTCAGAGGTATAGACAGACAGACAGACAAAAAGACAGAAATTCAAAAACCACTTTTTCGGATTTGGGGGATCATGAAACGTCGAGATTCATCAAAATTTTGAGTTTGATTTTTTTTTATGATCACAATACTTTCTCTACCTGTAAGATAGTGAAAAAGTAAAAATATAAAATAATTAAACTTACTATATCTCGAGATCTTTAGACTTTAGTTGAGCTTGTGCACACACATACACATCCAAATCCACATCCACGCATTTTAGAACTTAATAAATAATTCAATAATAATAATTAACACACAGAATAATATATCAAATACTACACTAAAATCAAATGAAATCATGAATAAAAAAATTATGAGATTGATTTTGGAATTTAGTAACTTAATAATAATGAGTAAAACACACAACAATGTATCAAGTACCAACCAAAAACAAATAAAATTATGAAGAAAGTCACGAAATTAAAAAAATATTTAAAAAAAAAGAAGTAATAAAATGTATTTCCAAATGATTCATTGTGCTCTGGGTATAGTCGATTTGGTGGAGAGCAAACCTAGAAATGTTTTATCCTATAAACTTTTATGATTTATTTGTACTCCCAAGGGGTCCTTGGTATTCAAATCGGTTGTGGAGTCGATAATATTGGGTAGCTACAGCAAAATCCATAAATCCAAGATGGCCACCCAAAATAGTGCAAATTTAATTATCTTGGCTTGTAATGGACCTAGAAAGGTCATTTTTGTTTTAAACCTATTTAGGCTTTCATCGGTCATTTAATTTTACATAATTTACGAACAAAAGTAAACACGGCAGCTATATCACAAGATGGCCACCGCTAGGTTAATTGTAAATCATTAATGGTGTATCAGTGGCTCTGTTACAGCTTTTTTGTCAATTGGATGTAAGACATTTGAGGGAAGACAACTTTCTTCGGCCAACACTACTTGTTCACCAATTTGAGAGAACGGAAAGAGAGAGTGACTTCCATCTGAAGTTACTGACTCTGGAGTGTATGCTCAAGTATTTCTTCCTTGCTGGTCACATGCATTATGCACGTTATATATCTCAATACCTACTTGACATACATGAACTACCCACAGAATCTTTGACAGACTTACATTCAAGTACATTTGTTTGCCATCATCAAGATGAATATTGGAATGCTATATTGAGTGACCAGTTTGGTGAGCAAACTGCCATAGAACTTGGCAAGGGAGCTCTAAAAGGTATGCACTTGTCTGCTGAATTTGTGACTGAGTGGAATGATGCGTTCCCTATAACTTTGCACCTTGCAGACCACATGGGCAATATCTACTGTGCTGATCCATCACGTCAATCTGTACAGAAACAAAATACTGAAGAACTGAAACACAGGCATGTCTTGGGTGCAGAAGATCTGATCGTATTGCTGTAGAATTCAACAAGTACCATCATCCATTGGAAGATAATCAACCTCATTTGTACAATCCAGTCACAGGGGAAGTTGCCACCACTGAGGTGAATGTGGCCGATGCGTTGACAATAGGAGAACAAATGACTAATATATAAATCAATAGCTTCCCTAATGGGTTTTATTTCCCTATAAGTAATCCCATCAAGACAATCGACCTTTTGAAGAAGAAAAAGACAAAATACTGCAAAGTATTGCCACTCACCGATCTGGAAAATATTTTTCTTCGGCTCCTGATAGGTCAAAGACGAAACATGGACCATTAATCACTCTTTGCTTATGCACTTTGTTCAGTGTCTCCTATGCTCATTGATGCACAGGGTTGTCTCAGGAAAGGCAATAAATCATCACTGGTCAAACATCTTGGTGTAATGGATATTTCACCTTAAGCCCCTGATATTATCTTTGTTGAAATTTCACTCTTGTTCTACCATATTGCTAGGCTGCATCATGACACACCATCCGATCTCATTGTCTCAATCATGGGTTGTTTGAGTCGCTATCCTGATACCGAGAAAGTCATTGTCTTCCACAAATACATTATGTATCGGCCAAGGACCATGAAAGAATACACCGATCTGGTGAAATTGTAATCGATTACGATCTCACCGTCACCAGCCCTCTTCCAAAAAGGAATGCAATAATGAAGTGCAAGTGCAACGAAAAAGACTAGCAAGTGTGTTGGGTTCTTTCAGTCTCGGAGAAAATGTCAAGATTGAGTCTCATAATGATGCTACCTTTAGTCATGAGGTGGACGTATACATCATATTGGTTGTCCTTGATGCTGCAATCTGTGATAAAGGTGTTATCTGTGTTGTGAGTGACGATAGAGATGTGTTTATTCTACTTGTATATTGGATTTATCGGGAACATCTGGATTCCAGAGTGCAGTTGGAGCAGTGGGATGAGATGGTGCTAGATATCACTGCCACCTGTACTAAACTTCGACCAAAAAGTATATAGTTAATTGGCATGCATGCCATTAATGATTGTGACACGACCTCTTGTCCATTTGGTAAAGGCAAGACAACTGCACTGAAAATGTTACTTGCAGAGGAATTTAACGGGTTAGCTGATGTTCTGGGAGAAGTTGATGCTACATTGGAGGCTCTAATGGAAGCTGCTACAGCCTACTTCACCGCCTTTTATGGTCAATTGCCAGGGACATCACTGGAGTCTGCTAGATTCAAACTCTTCACTAACAAGAAGAAAAGTCTCAAAATCATGGCCTTACCTCCAACATGTTCCAGCATGTTCTTCAGGCCCATCTTCAGGATGGATTCTTGTAGAGAGCTTGCACCCCCAGATGAATTGGGTGATATAAATTAATTCGGGTGGAATTTAAAGGATGTAATCTCAACTCCGGCTACTTCTAATGGTGACACAGAGCTTTTGATACACTTAAAGGTCAGTGTATGGCACAAGGCAAGATGTTTGGTATTGAGGCCTGTGGATGCCACAAAGAACGTATTTAGTGCACATCATATTGCTACTGCTCCAGCAAAGAAGGGTGTTTAAATCCATTCACTAACAGAGTAAAATCTGTTGCAGCAAACGAAGATTGTTCAGCAGGTGGGGTTGATCAAGACAAGTCTGAAGATATGGACCAGGATGACAATGTTGATTCTCCTGAGAATGAAGATTATCATTGAGGACTGCAATCAGAATAAATCTGCTGAATCTGATAACTTGGAACCTGCCTCGGTGGCATAGTTAGCTAACGTGCTAGTTTTGTGTTGAGTTAAACTGCAGAGGACGGGAATATCAAGGTATCAAATCTTGGTCGGGTAAACATGGAGTGGTTTTTACTAAATGGTTTTCCACTCTCTCTCCACACAAATGTTGGTTCACTTCTTATAAAGCCAACCCTCCCAACTCCTAACTCATTAGCGTAATTAGTACTTAAGCATATAACCTACATGGGTAGTAAGACGTGGTGCTATATATATATGTGTGTGTGTGTGTTATATAACTTGGATGATGAGTGGCAGTAAATGCATTATTGTTATTTACTGTAACAAATTCTTATTTTGTGTTACTATAATTCAGAATAAAGAATGATTTTGTATTTATATTTTAATTAGCATAATTTTTTTAACTCGATATGCCATTCATAGGTGTTTTGTATGATTCGTAATAATGTCTCACAAGTACATTATACTTATTAGGGTGGCCATATTGTGATATAGCTGCCATATTTTCTTTTGTTCGTAAATGATGTAAAATGAAATGCCTGATGAAAGCCTGAATAGATTCAAAGCAAAAATTTCCTTTCTAGGTGCATTACAAGCCAATATAATTAAATTTACACTATGTTAAGTGGCTATCTTGGATTTATCGATGTTTCTGTAGTTGCCCAATATTGTTAACTCTACAACTGACTTGAGTTTATTCAAGGACTCCTTGGGAGTACAAATCAATCATAAACGTTAATAGGATATAACATTTCTAGGTTCAATGGACAACATATAGGAATGACAAAACGACTAATAGCTCTTTCATGCAGTTTATGTGCAACTTGCACATTTCAATCTTGATAACAATGAGTCCATCTAAAGTCCATACGTTTTCCAAACCAAATTTCTTTATAGTTGCTTGTAGTATGATCATATGCTCAGTAGTTAGGTCTTCCCTTACAGTTATTCCTGACTCAGCAAGATGTCATTTCACACGAAATAACTCAATTCGTTTCCTCTATGAAACAACCGTCACAATGATAGGCCTGGGTTTGCTTCCTGAAATTTTGCCGACTCATTGACTACAGTCGATGTCATCAACACTAATTTACAGTAGATTGAGTTTATTCTTAATCACATCCAGCACCAAAGATTCCATGTTGTCTAAGGTGCTTTCAGCAATACCAAACAATCTCAAATTAGATCGTCTTTAATATTGCTTCAATTCCTGTTTTGAAAGGACAAGTTCACGCTTTAGCTGATTATGATCAGCATCTCGTATCTTAATGTCTTCTCTCAGCTTCTTGATTTCATCCACATTAAAATCAAGTAGGTCTTTCATTTCGTTCACTACTGCATGAGTCATTGATTCAGTGATAATAGCCATGATAGTGTTTAAAATATAGCGTTCCCTTGACCTGCTCTTGCACTATGTTAGAAAGTTCGATGTTGTCAAAGCTTGTCTATGTTATATCAGCAAACTTGATCAAAATGTATTAAATAATTTCTTCAATAGCAAATAAATACACATTCATAAACAGAAAATAAATACAAGTTAGAATGAATTATTTTAGACTTTAAGTGTGTTTAGGGTATTTAACTGCACTTAACACCTGCTTTATTTAAGAATAATAGCACAAGCAAAAGGCGACCGGTTACTCACAATCCACCATCTTGCTTATTATACCATGGAGCTTTTAAAATAATGATTAACGAATATCTAATACATCATTATTTTGAAAGATTATTTAATATTCACTTTACATGTGTGTACATTAGAATAAAATGCATTATTAATTTTTGTTTTAAAATAATTCTACTTTCAATGCTAAATTCCAAATCAAAACTACATAATGGTTCATTTACATACATTTAATTATGTTAACTAAAATGCACCATATTAAGATTTATTTTATTTTTATAGGCAAAAAAAAAACATACAAATAAATTTTGTGGCGCTTAACTTAAGAGATCCTTCCATACATGATGATTTTAAGGAAATGGTACGTACATAAAATTAATTTCTACCTTATTGATAAGACAACTTTTTCTATCAATCTATTGGTTTTCTAAGAATCAAATAGCCGAAGCTATTATTTATGCTTTTATTGAGGATTACTCCATCTAGATATCTTATTCTGACAATTAAAAAACGGGCACGGGATGATTCCTGAATAGCTCAGTGGTTAGAGCATTGGCGTACTAAGCCAAAGGTCCTAGGGTCGATTCCCGTGTCCAGGTGTCAATTCTCAGAATATTGGTTTTTTAGTAAATCTCCTTGATACTTTTGCCACTGCTGTTTAAAATTGATGCATGTATTTTACAAAGAAAAACTGAACAAAAATATGCTAGTCAATCTTAAACTTGCGTATAACCCGAACGGGTAGTAAGACGCGGTGCTAAATATAAATAAATAAATAAATAATCTTAAACTTGGACTATTATTTGGTTCATGATATCCAGTTAACATTTAGATATACCAACGATTCCACCCCGAATTAGGAATATTATTAATTAAGTAGTAACATTTTTAGGGAATAAATGACGTCGGTCATTTGGAGCTCTCTGGAGTAACCGATGATGGTAGGAGGGTCATGAGTGTTGTGCAAAACAATGAAGACGTATCTCAAACATATCTGGATAATTACCTCACCTGGGATATTCCAGATTCCTGGAGTTTGGAAGAAGCAGCGACAGTTCCCTTGGCATACGCTACAGTGAGTGCAAAAAAGCTGACTAAACATGTTTAGATCTTGAATTTTAAGATTTTTAGTAAACAATCAGTTGAGGATTTTATTACACTACAATTAGTATATATTAAACATGTTACACGTTGGTAAAATAAATAGTTGTTTCATGTCTTATGTCAAAAATATATGCATTCAGAATTATTTTTTCTTAATATACACTTAAATGTCATTAGAGTGAAGCCATTTAAATTTAATATAATACGTGAACATCAAACTAGAAAGTACTAGGCTGTAAAATGTTTAACTCCTAATGGTATTATTTTAACAGGCATATCATTGTTTAATCCAAACTGCTTTGTTGAAATCTGAAGAAACTGTTCTGATTCATGCTGGCCACACACCTGTTGGACAAGCAGCAATAGCTTTCGCTCTCCATATTGGCAGCGTCGTATTCACTACAGTTACAGAAATAATTCATAAGGAGTTCTTAATGAAACGCTTCCCTCAGGTGAGTCAAATATGTGCAAGTGTTTGCATACATGTTAAATGATATAAAATAAACTACTTATCTTGCAGTAGTTACTGAAAAATATCCTTTTAAAAACAAAAAATTCGTGATTATTTTAAAATTATTACAATTTGTTAGGTTGTATATTGCTTAAATAATATTTTCTTTGTAAGATAATGTGACTCAAAATATTGCCAAAATAAATTATCTATATTAACCTACCTCTTTGTAAAAATAAATAAATATATGGATATCAAGCTAAAACACGGAATGTGTCTGCATACTCAAAGAAACCTAAGAGTGTGCTTTGCTTCTAGGTTAATTTCTTTCACTCGTATTGCTCATGCCTACTACATTGGCTGTGTGGTCTATGAGCTCACTCTCATGTTAGACGAGACTGCCGATGACAGGGAGGTTGGGCTCGATTCCTGGCCAAGTGCACTGAGGGTGGCTTTCCAAAATTGTTTTCCACTCTTCCTCCACGCAAATATGGGTATAATTCTTATAAATTCAACCTTTCTCATCCATAACTAGTTATCATAATTAGTACATAGTATGCGTATAACCTGCACAGGTAGTAAGACGTGGTGGTAATAATATTGTGACTTACTAATAGTAAGCAAGAAGGTTAGTTTAACTGGGAACCGCCTCCGTCTCGAAATAAAAGGGAAGTCAGGGTGTACAGGGGTTGAATCAATTTTTGATATGAATCAAACAATCCCTTGAGACAAACCTGTTAAAATTGTTTTGAAGATTAGATTTGGATTCAATTTTTCATTGCTAGGCAGGCTCCATTATATGGCCCTGTTTAGTACAATACCCCCACAAACCAGCAATCACACATTAGTTTTATGTCATGTTCTACTCTGCAGTGTTAACTATCTTTTAGTTAAAGTGGTAATCGGTTTGTATGAATACATATTCAGGCTATGTAAATGTAAGCTCAAATAAAATAATTTTAACGTTGCCTGTAAAATTTTCACTTTTTGCTAATTAACATAATATATACAAATCAACCAAACCATGAATACAGGTCACTATTATATTCTGCAATCTTTCTTTGGATTTGAAATTGGGACTTATATTTTATGTTATCCTTGCTTTTGGAATACAAATGACATGTTGACAAATTAAAATGATTAAATAAATCACATTTTTATTTTTTAATAATACTTATTTATGATTAATTTTCAAGTTTAAAAAAATCTGCACACTTCTTGAGTGGTTCCTCTACAATTTCACCAAATTTCAAATTTCATTCTTATTGAGAATTACTAAACATTCTCTGGACAGATATACATACAAATGTAGGTCTATAGACACCATTAAAATTGTATTGATATAGATACATAGATTAATATATATATATATCAAATGTAACTGCTGCATAGGCGTGCCTACAACAGGGGCCAGGTAGGGTCTTCTAATCTTGCTTCAAATACGGTTTAGAATGACACAAATAATGTTAAGAAATAATTATTTGGTGGGAGAAGAACACATTGAACCCTAATCTATTCATACTATTAAATCTCGTAGAGTCAGGAGTTTGTCACAATAACTCCTCCTACATTTCTGGACCGATCTGAACCATTGAGGTCCTAATAATTTTGTTCTGATGTGCAGATTTGCAATTAATTGTCATAATTTTGAAAATTGCGTCCAGGAAAATGTCTGTGACCTTTTTTATGTTATATCAAAAATTTGTTGAAGATATAAAAGATCAGCTAACATTTTTTTGGATACAATTATTCTAACTATTAGTTGCAAATCTACATGACTGGATGAAAAAAATTAAGATATTAATGGTTAGAATTGTTTAAGTATTTTAGATGTGGGTGTGGTGATAAGCTTATTTTTATTACTAAATTAGTAGTGAAGTACCAGACCTCGCCTGGGAGAAATATTTTAAGGTTCAAAAAGGTAAAAAGTGTTAAAAGTACCAAAAGGGAAACAAGAGTAAAATGTAAATCTAATTAATAACTTTTTTTTAAGTTATAAAGGTTAAGTAAAAAGGTTCATATTATGATCCAGCTAGATTTGGCCAGATTAAACTATAAAACGCAAGACCTGATTTGTGATCAAACCATAAAAAGCAAGATCTGATTCAGATCAAACCATAAAACGCAAGACCTGATTTGGATCAAACCATAAAAAGCAAGATCTGATTCAGATCAAACCATAAAAAGCAAGATCTGATTCAGATTAAACCATAAAAAGCAAGATCTAATTCAGATCAAACCATAAAAAGCAAGATCTAATTCAGATCAAACCATAAAAAGCAAGATCTGATTCAGATCAAACCATAAAAAGCTAGATCTGATTCAGATCATCTGGCTATCTCTTAATCATATATAATTTTATTTCTATTGTGCATACCTTTATTAAGATCATATTAATGTGTCATAAATTAAGTTTCATCAAATATTTAATCTCGCTATTCTTTTCTTCCATAATTATTATTATGTTAAATAATATTATGAATATTAATTTGAATACCAAAGTATATACACCCACAGGGATTTGGACCACCTGATCTCTTGGTCATGGGCTGTATAGTTAGCCAATTGCGAGTGTGACGCCATTTGACCAGGCAGCCACTAAAGTGGGTCATATGTAAATATACATTAGTTATAAAAATGTATTATCTAGCACCAACTTCAGTGGCTAAATAGTTTAAGGCGTCACACTCGTATTAGAATGGTCTGCTAGATACAAAGAGATCTGGGTTTGAATAGCGGTTAGGTCAACAGAATTTCTTACACGCAATTGCAGGTAGATTACTTGTGAAATGCTTCCTTCCTCATCCCTACATAACTTTAGTACTATTATATATATATATATGCACGTAAAACCTTAACAGGTAGTGAGACACTAGTCTGAGGTAGTGAGAATCTTACATAAATTAAAGTATATATAAAAAATGACTTTGTTATTTTAAACACAAATTCATCAAAATTGTGTATTTTGGTGAGATTTACTATATCCATATTTATGTTTGTACTAATATAAAAATGTCAATTAATATCCTGACTTTGTCTTGACAGTTACAAGAAAATAATATTTTGAGTCTGAGGAGCAGCTTTGATATTTCCTTGATGCGTTCTACGAAAGGTTTGGGTGTCAAAGTTATTATGAACTGTCTTCGAGGAATCAACCTTCATATTTCAATACAATGCATGTCTTTAGGTGGTCGCTTTGTTCAGCTAGAAACAGCAGATATGGAATTAAATACCAACTTAGGCAAGTGAAAGAGGAACAATGTACATTACCTATATACTTAATGTTCTAGAATAAAATAATTGTAGTGACAAACTCTATAAAGTTAATGCATTAACAATAAATAAACGTTATTTATTATCGTTACTTTATCATTAACTATCAAACAAAGTTGATGAATATAAAATGTTTAGTATTTGAATCTGTTTAAAATATATTTATCTTAATTGAAATATTGGTGACCTGGTATTCTAGGGTTAAGATGTTAGACTTCTTGGCTGGGGTCCATGGTTTAATACGCGGTTCCAACACAGATTTATCTGATTGCCAAACCCTTCCTTCACCTCTAACAAGACGTGTATTAATCACAGCTTGTGAATGTGTGGAATGCCAGGCCTCCACCGTGGTTCGGATCCCATGTTAAACTGTAGGTCCTCCATTTCATCTCACAATCACCCTACCATTACATATTAGCGTAAGTGCATATAACCCGAACAAGTTAATATTAAATAATAATAATAATAATAATAACAACAACAAACACAACAGGCCAAATATTCTAATTCTCAAGGTCACTGGAAATTACTATTATTTAATTTGTATGTATCCCATAAGTAGTTCAATTATTAAATATCTCTAAGTGACGCTTAATGTTTGATTTCATCAAACATAATTATTATATTGTATCTTGTTTATTGTTTAAACCTATATCTTGGAAAGGTCGTAATCGAATTTATACTTTCGAATAATTATATTTAAGTGAAAGATGTATTAATAAAAATAGTATTATAAATTAAAGTTTATATATATATAGGGCTAGCTATAGAATTGTATTTTTTAATTAAATTTACCAAATTAGTTTTTTTTAAACTAAGTAAAATAGTTTTCCTAAAGCTTAACATTAATTTTTCCTACTATTCTGGTTTATGTGATTATAGATAAATATTTAATTAATTTTTTTTCAAAACAGGAATGCTTTGTTTTTTGAAACCAATTGCATTTTTTGGGGTAGCATTTGATAATTTATTTAATGCCCCACTTTCATGGAAGGAAGAGTTGCACAATGCATTACAAGAAGGAATCAAATCTGGCCTTTTACAGCCTTTTGAAAGGCTAGTGTTGCCTAAAGAGAAAGGTTTCTCATCATTAAGGTAAAGAAAATCATTAAGTCTACTTTAAACATTTACTTTGTACTTTTTGCAACTAAAAATATTTTTTTTATGAACTATTTTGGACCAAATAATTATAATCAAAAATAGGAAGCTCAATATTGTGTAATTTTTGATCTGTATTTGTATATAACATACATAATAATAACAACTTTATTTATAAGAATAAACCATTAGTAAAGAAAACATATCCTGCCTAATATATTTCTATTTTTCTTAGAAAACTTAACAGCTATACTGGTAAAGTGGTGCTTTCCCTCGATAAAGAAACTAAAACCAACAATAGCGCTGTATTAATTTTTATGGAAGAGACAAATAAAATTATATTCGACACCAATGACACACATCTAATTATTGGTAAGTTTACTAATTTAGAGATTAAGATGCTTGTATGGGTAAAGATTAATGTAAAAATACTGTATGGTATCATCTAAATATAAGACTTTGTAGATAAAAATCTAATGTTTTTTATTCAACCAAGTTGAAAGTATGTCTAGTTACGAAACTTAGCCACTGGCAGGGTCTATCTCGAACATAAGACTCTACATTTACTTCTATCCTCCCACCACCTTTCTTCCTCCATCTTCCTCAATTTACTACTCTACTCTCCACACTCCTCCCACTCCCTTTATCCACCTGTCCCTGGGCCTCCCTCTTGGTCTCCCGCCCGCCACCTCCATTTCAAGTATCCTCCTTGGAATCCTCCCTCTTCCATCCTCTTCATATGTCCATACTACCTCAATTTCTCCTTTTCTAGCCTCTCCTGCAGGGGTTCCCCCTTCATTCTCTCTCTCTCACCCTTTAATTCCTCACCCTGTCCATCCTTGTCACTCCCAGCCTGTATTTTGCTCCTATCTTTCCTTCATCCCACAAGTTTCTGATGCATACTGCAATATTGGGACTTATTATGTACATCACTCTTTTACACTTCTGCGACATATCTCTACCCCAGACCAGACTTCTGACGCTTTTGTAAAAGGCCTCTGCTTGTTTCCCTCTCTCCCATTTCTCTCTCGTTTCCTCCTATTTCCTCTACCACACTTCCCAAGTACTTGAAGCTTTCCACTTTCTTAAGATGTTCTCCTCCTAATGTTACCCTCCTTGTGTGCCTATTTTCCTTCCATGTTGTAATCACCAATTCGCTCTTTACCCTAAATTTCATTCCATATTGTACTACCACCTCATTCCATACATCGAGCTCTTCCTACCACCTCTCTCTCATCATTACATTGATTACTACCACAAACAACAATGGCGAGAGCATTCTTCCTTGTTTCAAGTCATTCCTCAACTCAAACCATTTCGTCCACTCCCCTTCCACTTTCAAATAGCTCATGCTTCTCTTGTATATTTATATCACTCTCCCCACTATTCTCTTTTCCACTGTTTTATTTTTCAACACTTCCCACACCTTATTTCTGCACACACTGTCATAAGCTTTTGTTCATATCCAGAAAAGCCATCAGCTGATCATTTCCGGACTCATAATGGTGTTCTTGCAACTGCCTCATGTCAAATATTAGGTCTAATGTGGACCCGCCTGGTTTGAAGCCATACTACTTCTTTCTGTCTCCTACCCCCTAGACCCCCTTTTTTCTCCAAATCCTCAACACCCAGGACGATTTGCCTCTCAAATGTGCACCCACTAGGCCACCAAGGCAGATAACCAATGCAAGGAAGTGCTAGCTAGTGGTCAGCACTGACGTCACTTTCCTAGCAATAGGCCAAGAGCGCAACACAACCCCTTCAGCAAGAGCAAGCCACCGGGAACGAGTTCGCTAAACCGTCATGAGTTGGTGATGACCAAGGAAAACCCAGAAGGGGGTCACAAAGCCTAATTTCTGCACTTCTTTCATGTTCAGAAGGAAGAAAATAAAGGGAAATGTAGGAAAATAAGTTCCCTCTATATCTAACTTTCTTAACATATAAGCCTGTAAATTCTAGATGTCATAGTTTCTAAAGTTGTAAATATAGATTATGTAAGTTGGTGATAGTATCACCTTTTATTTGGTGAGAAATAGGGTTTGTAAATAAACCAGAGGAAGAATATTGAACTAAAATAAATATTCCAGTTTAATCAACTTATAATTTTAGCTTGGGGTTGCACCATTTCTGGCTGAATCAAGAATACCTACCCCCTGGGGAATGCAACATCATTCCTGGCTGCTTCTTGCACACCTTGTTCCTGGCGAGTCCCTGAAACCCCGAACTCCCCTCCCAACCCACCCCCCAGCATGCCAAGTCAAAGATGAAAGGAAGCTAAGCAGGCAAGCACTGAAAGCCAATAAATAACCCTCTCCCCCTTTCATTCAGTTGTACACCTCAGGAGAGAATTGCCTTTTTCCTCTCCCTCCCATCATTTATTACTGCCCTCGGCCTCCTTCTTAAGCCCCTTTCGATCCCTGAAAACACTTTTCTCCCAATTCCCATCCGATTACCCGGTAGCCCCTTGAGTCTTACCTCTGACCCCTCAACAGAAGTCCCCCGTCCCAGGCCTCGTCCTTAGACTGAGAAAATTTCAAATGAGATTCACTCTCCACACTATCTTCATTACTCGGTACAGCCACTGCCATCAGCATCTCCAAACTGTCTTCATTACTCGGTACAGCCACTGCCATCAGCATCTCCAAACTGTCTTCATTACTCGGTACAGCCACTGCCCTAAGCATCTCCAAACTGTCTTCATTACTCGGTACAGCCACTGCTCTAAGCATCTCCACACTGACCTCATCTCCTCTTGGTGCTTTCCCACCCTTCATGTTCTGCAGTTCCTCTTCAACATCCTTCCAGGTTATATCCATTGTGCTTCTCTGGCTGCTGCTTGCTTCGTTTTTACCTTCCCCCTTCTTGCTGCTCCCCTTTGAATTTAGCAACCCCTCAAAATGCTCCTTTATTATTTCCTTAAGTTTCTCCTTTTTATCGTCCTCATTTCCAATGTTGTCAACCATTACCATTCTTACTTGTTCCTTTTTCTATATTGTCTAAAAGTTAAAAGGTGTTAAAGGTATCGAAAAGATAAAAATAAAAAGTTAAACGTACCAAAAGTGAAAAATTATTATAAAAGGTAAAAAGTGTAGAAAGGGTGAAAGGGTGAAAATAACAATAAAAACCTTACAAGGGTGAAAAGATTTAAAAGGTTGAAACTAGATTTAATCACAATTTTAAAATTCTGACTTCCAGGTGCAAATTTTCTTGCACAAGGTGCTACCACAACTCACATTGCACAACCATATGAACTGTAGTAAATCCATCTCATGGTGATTATTTATATTAATTTAAAAAGTCAAATCCAAAATTTTAAACTGCGGTTTTGAGATGCACATGTTCATGCACAGGGGATGCTAGTTATTAAATTTCAGGCCTCTGCGTATGGTAGATAGTACTCAGCGCTAATGACAAACTCTTCATTTTACTAATATAGATACATGAATCTATTAACTGAGAGGTTGTGTAGTACTATACTCTATAAACCTTACACTGGACCAAAGGCGGAAAGTTTATTTACCTATAAGTAGATTAAGCTTGAACTTATTCTTTCCTAAGTGAGGATAAAGGCTTTTAGTTCAAATCTTTAATATTATACTGCAATTGGAGTTGCACAATGATTTTATATTTTACAGTGAACTTTAATGATTTCTAAAATTGAGTATTTTTATTTAATAAAATAAAATTTGTTAGCATTATTTTAATGTATTTCTCTTCTGGTAAGTTAAATTCAACACATTAATTATTAATGTTTCTTTTCTTCATCAGGATCAAGTGCTACAGACTGCCTGGATCTGATAGAATGGCTAGTTGAACGCAAAGCTAATAAAATTACACTTGCCCTTTTACCACAACAAGTATCAGCACTTTTGGAACGAAGATTGATTCTATTACGCAAAAAGCATAATACTCAAATAATAAAAACATCAGCTGAGAATCTAAGCACTCTCTCAGGAGCCTGTAGCCTGATTAAGAATGCTTCCAAAATTGGACCTCTGAAAACTATATTTACCATAGCACTGGTGGGTAAAGTAATTAAGTAAATATCGTCATCATCAACTGTTTCCAGCCTGTGGCCGGGTCATTTTAGTAAAATACCTCCATCTTCTTCCACCCTTCCACCACTCTTCCACCTTTAATTTCTTCCATTCTTTTCTTCTCACTTGAACACTTTCTGTGATCTGCTCCTCCCATCTCTTTCTTGGCTTCCCCTGTGGTCTTTTTCCCACATACTTCATTTCCAACCTCCAACCTCATTACATGCCCAAACCATCTCAATCTTACTTCATCTACTATCTCATGTACTCTCTGTACTCCCACTCTCTCCCGGATAACTTCATTCCTAATCTTGTTTCTCCTCATGACAGCTAACATGCTCCTCACAAACTTCGTTCCCAAAGCCTCCACTTTCCTAGTCTCTCTTACATTCATTGTCCATGTTTCTGCTGCATATGTAAAAATGGGTTCAAAGTACACCCTGTACAACACTTCCTTACACTTCAATGGAACTCCTCTTCTCCATAGCAGGTCTCTTACGCACCTATAGAACAACTCTCCCTGCTGTCCTCTTCTCATTAGATCCTCTCTACTTCCACCTTTATCCTCATTCACGCTTCCAAGATATTTTATATGCTGTACGTTTCTCAACTCTACTTATCCAACTTTATAGCTTTATTAGGCCTTACCCTCTTCCTTGACATTACCATCACTTCACACTTTGCCATGCTAAATTTCATTCCACATTCTTTCACTTCCTCATTCTATTCTTGTAGTTGTTCCTATACTTCCTCTTCCTTTTCCCCCATACCATTAAGTAATCAGCGAACATTATGACTTTCATTCTTTCCTACCTGAATGTTCCTGCCACTTTGTTCATGACCATTTCCATTACCATTACAAATAGTAATGGTGAAAGGGCACTCCCCTGCTTCACTCTATTTAAGTAAACAATAATTATAAATCTAGTTAATATGAATTAATGAAACAGTTGTATTGAGAAGCCGCTAAGGAGAGTGATTTTAAAGTTGCATATATGACTCACCCATTACATTGAGGTTGGGGTTTTGTGTTTGAGTACTGCCAGTTTATTATTACTTACTTCTTTTGGATATTAATTAATCATTATAGTCAATCTTCATTGATTTATCCTATTAGAAATTTCCATGAACCTTTATCCCAAGTATTTAAAGTGACATAGAATTAATAAAATTCTGAATAAGCTATGTAACTATGCTGCAACTATACTATGTTTTATCTCATGTGGTTGAAATGTTTATCACAACAAGTAACTATTGCAGTTAAGTTTCATATGAGCAACTAGTCAAATACTATCTTTATTCACTATTAATTAGTGAAAATCATTCATTTTTGAAATAATGAATTGATACCTGTTTTTAAAACTAGGATTCACCTAGTTTCTTAAACATTTATTATGTAAGTGAGGATTTATATTAAATATTTTGTCTGTACAGAATGATGATACATATCTACACAATCTGGATGTTGCATCTCGCAGTCTAGATTCTTTGAGCCACTTTGTATCCCTTATAGATAAGTCTGGAGAAGATATAAGTGAATCAAGAATTAAAGCGGATCTTCCCATCCTTAGTGTACAGTGGTCTCATGGTATAAAGGGTGAAAATCTCCGACCAATTATTAAAGCTCTGGACCAACTTCTAGCCAAGGGTTCACCGCCATGTGTATATGTCTCAATTGAGGATAAACTGAGCCAAGAATTTAAGGAAGGTAACTGATAGCATTTATTTGTAAAACATCATGTTAATATTCATTGTCATCATGAACAGCTTACATCCACTGGGTCTGGAACATAAACCTCTCAAACATATCTTTTCTCCCCACCACTTTTATTCCTCCTTAATGACCCAGTCTTCTCCTCTCTTCTCCACACTTTTCTGTTCAGCCACTTGTCCCTTGATCTTCCTCTTATCCTCCTGCCCCCCAATTCATTGGTGTATTCTCCTCGTCCATTTTCCTCACATGACTATACCACCTTAGTCGTGTCTTCTCTATTCTGTCCTGCACTGGCTATCTATTCCTCTCGCCCTTTCACTTCTCATCCTATCCATCATCACTCCTCTAGTTCTTCTCAAAATTGTATTTCTTTGTCTAAATATAATAACAGCTCAATTCTTACTTGAGTGGTGCAATATATATATAGAGAGAGGGAGAGGGGTCGTTTTAAAGATCTCATCGTGGCATGATTCAAATTAAACATAGAAAGTTAAGCATACAACGACCTGCAACGATTCTCTAGTTGCAATTAACTTGGGTTGAAACATTTAAATAATTTAGTTTTCATCGTAAACTTAGCTTGTTCATAGTTATAGCTTAATAACAATTTTGAGGAAGGTTGCATGAACTGAATCATTAGTCTAACACAGGCACTATCGATCCGTAGAGGGGCGCACGAAAAAATATTCCTGGGCTTGAATGTTATTTAATTTCCGTATGACCGTGTCTGAGCCAAATGGAAGTGTGAAAGTAGATTACTGTCTTGGAGCATCTACTTCTATTAGTGGATCACAATCGTTGTGTCTCAATCAATCGGGAACTCGTCTAATGAAAGTAAAACCATTAGCGTTGTGTTTTGGATCTCGGCACATGGGTCTCTTTTCACCACTTTCTCCTCTGCTGTAAGTACAGTTTCTAAAATAATGATGTCGCCTTGCTTTCTTCTCCCTTGGTCTGTTATCAGAACTCGACATGCAAGCTTGCCAAGATCCGCTGGGAGAGGGCTAAGCCAAATGCTTCCAAACACACTGTCGAAAATTTCCAGGGCTGAGTTTAACCATTAATTGGATGACATCTTGAGGAAAAACCCACCCTCTCCCTAGGAGATAAGACACATTACCCCCGCCCTGAGGCTAAGAACACTACCCTCGGGCTAGGACTCCTTTCGACAGTTAGAGACTAACCCCTGGATGACATGGGGAGTGGATGACAAGATATAATCCCTTGTTCCTAAACACCCTGCCATATAATCATTGTTTGATCAATCTCCAGTTGCCGGACCAAATAAGCCCACAAACCCCGGTAAGGGAGTGGAGAAAGTAAAATAAATCCTGCAAGTTGTACGCTGGACATTGACCTACTTTTTTTACTTCCTGGTCGTTTGACAGCAAGAAAACAACCGGTGACCTACCTACTATGACAACGAACATGTGGGTTCTTTTGCACAAAGCAAAAAGAGTGAGCGTTAATTGTGTCATTTTGTCAGGGAGACATAATTATATCATGGCAGTGTAATCACAAAGCCCTGCGATATCATGATGGTGTTTTAAGTGAATGTTTGTCAGCACCCTCTACTGAGTTGGCTATGAACCTGTGGCAAATCTTTAAAGTTCATTACATATCAGTCCTGCCATCTGACTGGAGGAAGATGAAATTAAGTCCTCCCTTCCCCTATATATATATGCAAGCTTTTTTCCTTTATGATTAAATAATTAAGTTAGCAATAACAGTTGTCAAAGGATATGTTGGACAGATGGTCTGGCAATAGGTAATTTTGGGGTGATAGCTATTATTAAAAAAAAATTTTTAGCCAAGATGTACAAGGTATATATTTTATAAGTAGAGTAAGCAATGTTTCTTGTGCGTGTAAGCCCGAGGACTCTTTAATGAACTGTATTTATAAATAATTTACACTTTATATTGTATTATTTAATTTGTATACAACTTAAATTTACTAATATGTTTTATTTGATAACTAGTACAAATATTTAAATTTTGATTTACGCATTCCTATTTCAGTTTCCAACTACGAGGGACTTGAAAAATTGTTGCCTTCAAATCTTCAAGAGTTGGAAGGTGTTGGTTTTGATTTCCTTTCAAAGACTAAAAGTCCTCTTTTATTGGTGCCTTCACTCAGCTCTGGTATCGGATATGTACCCGAAGTTCTTCCAATATTTATTGTTCCTGGAATTAAAGATAGAATCAAAACGTTTATAGAACCTTTAGTGAAAAATATATTGTATCCAACAATATGTATAGACCTGCAAGATCACATCGTATCCTTACAAGATTCAGCAACAAACATTGTTAAAGTGAGTATATGACTTGCTACCTAAAATCAACTTATTAAAAGATTTATTAGGAAACAGGTATTTACTTAATTGTTTTATTGACTTAATATATTAATTATTAATTAGTTAATTCATATATCATATTCATTGGGGTCAATTTTCTTTATCACCACCATAAGTAAAACATTATGAACAGATTTGCTTTATAATTCAATGTAAAAACTTTGACTGTTGGAAACAGGCTTCTGCTTGCTTATTGCACATTTGAAAAGTATTTAAACCATAAATAAATAAAACTATATTTAAAAAAAAAATTACAAAATAAAAATATTTGATTTCTCAAATTTAAATATTCACCTAATAAAAGTAATTATCGAAGAAATACATTGATTATATTATATAGTAGCCTAACTATTTGTGTTCTAAATTGAATAAAATTTAAAAAAATCAAGCCCAAACAGTAGATTAGATTATTTTTTCTGGAGTCTTCAAGCACATAATACACATAGTAAGCCTAGCTGATTCAAAAAAATCAAACCAATTTTTCTGGAGTCTTCAAGCACATAATACACATAGTAAGCCTAGCTGATTCAAAAAAATCAAACCATTTTTTGCCCTCATTTATTATCCTAACTCCTAACTACATTAAAATATGACTGATGACTTTTTATATTTAGCTCAAGTAAACTATAAGCTCGTCTAACACCATGGCTCAGGCGGTAGCGGCACTCTCTACTGAGCTAAAAGTCCAAGGTTTGATTCTCGGCATGGCTGAAAAATTTCTCGTTGGTGAAATGTGGCTCTATCCTTTCACAGGATTGGGGACTGGATGTTGTGCCTGTCCTAGTCTTAAGTTAGATCATAAGGTATATGAAGCTACGACAGGCCTAGCAAGCCAGTAATAAAAAATATGACTTGAATAAAAAATTGAGCCAGGCCACAAGCTGTAAACAGTAATGGATGTAAAGTAAAAGACTAGCTCCTAGAGGGACCAAACTTATTTCTGATATGGTAGCCCAATAATGGTATCATGTGTGTCTACCTATCAGAATATTATGTCTGACCAGGAATTTGTGATGCCTTTGCTTACATATAAGAGGATGCTTACACCAATATTTCAATCAGGTAGTGTTAAAAGCTGCACAAAATTATGGAATGAATGCCAGCTTTTTAGTAAAGTTCTTATTTGAACTTAAAAAAAACAATTAATTGGCTATAGCTATCAAAATGTTTTATAATTTGCTAACATTAGTTTTATATAAGTTGACATTTTGTATTGGTTTTATCAATATTTGTGTTTGTTTTTAATAAAAGAGTATTTTTGTATACCTTTAACAGTTATGAGTATTACCATACAACTCCAACGGGTTACTTAAAAATTTTGAAAAAATTTATAATAATTTCCCCTCTACAATTAGTCCAGTGTAATTAGCATTTGAGGTAGACATTTTGAATAAAATAATGGGACCTTTTGGAATCACTTCTATTTAACGTCCTCAAAAATCTACAGAAAATCCCAAAAAATCCTGTTGCGGGTTTCCCGCCAATTTGGGAGGGAAGTCATCCAGGTTGGATTTAGTGCATTTGGTTTTTTTCAATATTGTTCCAAAAGTATTTGTCATAAATTTTTAATTTATTTTTTTATTTTGTTTCCTCTCTTATTTACAATAAAAAATCTTGGATTCAATTTTATACTACCATTTTCTCAAAATTTCAGGACGAAACAAAAAATTATGACTGCTAAACTTTTTTTTAAAGGAACGTAAATGTTTCACGGACAAAATCTGAAAAGAATGTTCAAACAAAATTTGCTGAAAATTATGTGAACTTTTAAATGAGGTTTAACACTGGCAGGATATATTGTGCCACAGCGATGTGATCATGGTAAAAGTGCTGATTCTCGTGATGAATGTATGCTAGGCTGGAAATCCTCTTACTGCGTTTCTTTTTATCATTTAATTAAGCGAAACTATAACTTTTCTAACTCAATTTTCATAATTGTTTATATTTTTAATCCTAGTTCATTCGTCACTAAGTGATAATGATAAAAAAAAGGGGGGGAGGGGCTGGAGTCATAAGCTTTATATATAATATTTTATGTTTGAATAGCAGTAAATGATTTAAATCATTATTTTAATTCATTGTGTTGTTCGCAACATGCAATTTTCATTATTTCATTATTCATCATTTATTGTTCATCTATATGTCTGTGTGTGGACACACTTTTCTAACACACAGACATATAGATGAACAATTAAACACTTTTCTAACACAGAGACATATAGATGAACAATGAGAGGTTAGTTTAGTAAATGTAAATAATATTATTAAATTGAAAAATTGGACCGGCTCAATTTCTCAACAGCCCGCCTCGGTGGCGTAGTTGGCTGACGCGCTAGTTTTGTGTTGAGCTCAACTGCCAAAAACAGGGAGATCGAGGTTTGAGACTCGGTCAGGTTTACTGGGGGTAGTTTTTCCTAAATTGTTTTCCACTCTCCCTCCACGCAAATGTGGGTTCACTTCCTATTAATTCAACCTTCCCAATTCTAAATCAATTAGCGTAATTAGTACTTAAGCGTATAACCTGACCAAGTAGTAAGACTTGGTACTAGTAAAAAAATCTCAATAAAGGAAAAAAATATATATTGGAGTAGAAAAAAGAAAATAACTGAGAAGGATAGTGCTATTTTGCTAAAAATTAACAAAATGCACCTAAAAAAATATTTTTGGCTATTAAAAAGATTTATTGGCTTCTGAGCCCCATATTCATGACTCGACAGTCTGAAGAAGACTTTTGGGGTGCGGAAAAAGAGCAAAAAAACTTCTAACAGAGCCTATGAAAAAAAACAGCCCACTTGAGCTGAAACTTAGAGGAAAGTCTTATTTTATGACAAAAGCCATTTTGAGGTACAGGATATAAAATGTATCAGGTTCAAAGATTGGATAATAAACGCAAGTCGACGAAACATGGAGCAAACGGTGAAGCACTCATTAAAAAAAAGTTTTGGGTAGCATTTCATACTAAGGCTCAGTAGCGAGGCGTCAGGGTAGGCAGGATAAGCTCAGCTATCCCTAAAGATTTTGAAAAAGGAGAGAAAACGCCTCTACATAAAACAGATGTAAAATTTGAAAGTTTAATGGTAATTTTTTAAAGTGTAAGGACATGTTAGCAAGCATGCGAAGCAAATGTGTATTGGTTCCTTTTGGCAAGATAAGCTGGTAACGTTCAGCCTAACATACCCGGAGGATCAGTCCTGCGGGGAGTTAAGAGCGCGCAACTGTTCATCTCAGACACCGAAGGCGACCAGTAAGCCGGCTATCTTTGACTAGTGTTACATTCTGACCATACAGAGTGTGTCACAAATTTTGTTTCATTGTAGATTAGTTTAGTTTTGTGATGTTGGCCTGAATATAATCATTTTATTAAGTTGCTTTAAACTTTGTATTATAATACAAATGAGTAATATTTTTGGATTTAGTGTATGTACCATAGAAAAAAAATGGGAGGCACTGTAAACATCAACAATGACGCTTTCGATTCATTTGACTTTTTGCTAAACAATTCTACTGAAGTTTTATCTTTTGAAAGAAAACTGCATTTTAAAGGAAAACTAGCAAGACCAAATTTAGATTTTTCACAGAAGGTATTGCATAAAATAAAATAAAATATTTTATCAGAAGTTGTTGTTGTGGTTTTTATTATTGTATCAAAAGTACATATTTTTAATCATTGAACATAGTCCAGTTAAGCATAATGTGCTTGTCAGCTGGTGCTTCACCATAAATCTCTTACTTACAAGTAATAGTATAAAGATGTAATAAATATATTTAATTCCTTTAAGTCTCTTACAACATAACATAATTCTAATACTTAATTTAGTTCCTTAAATCTATTACATTACATTACATTTCATTTGATATTCAAAAAACAATCTTGAGTCCATTTAATAGCTTATTTGTCATATTATTTTCATGTGCTATTTTTCGTATTTATTTATTTAAATATAAAGGGATTTTAGACTGTCATTTCCTGGTATTGTGACTATGAGCCTGTCTTATTTTATATGCTATGAGTAGTGGTACTGAATAATTATTTAATAGCTATACATGTTTTTGACTGTCAATGGTTTCCATTCCTTATTCATGACTTTGGTACTATTGTTGCGTTCACTAATTATCTTAAGAAATTTAATTTTAATATTTCTTAATTGATTTAAATATAAATCACTCATCTTTCCCCAGGAAGTAATACCATAGACTAGATATGATTTGATTAGCGCATGGTACACTATTTTTAAAATATCAAATGTAACATATTGTTTTAGTATACATATATTTACCATTCCCACTTAGTGATGGGCAAAATCAAATGAATAGATTCGATTCTTTCAAAATCATTAGAATGAAAATATCACTCAAATGAAAACAGTAGCTAACTTGACATGAGCTGGCCGATTCTATCTCTTACCTCTCCCTTGCCTTGCCAAAGCGCTGAGAAAAATTGACCTTATTGTAGTGTCTTATGATGAGCTACAACTTTGTATTTCAAAAAACTTGACACTAAATCATTACTAATGATATCTCACCACAACTAAAATGGTATAGTGTCCTAAACTCACCGAGCCCCATTCCACTGTGTACATCCCAAGTTGGCTATCTCCCAACGTGTTGTTTAGACTGAAAGCACGAGGCAATGAGGCGCGTCAACATCGTGTGTTCGCTAAGGCTGCCGGGAAGAGTGAAGTACGATGTTTCAGCGCTAGATGGTTGCAGGTGCCGATAACACTAATCTGGAGCATTCCAGGGCTCTCTCGTCACATGTTTCCCGTCCACTATTACCCCTTTCCCTCTCTTTGTTTGTATCTTGTGTGTGTAACCCGTACTTCCCCCTCTATGAGCAACTAATATCGGATAAATACTGCCAGGAGATCAGAGGACAAGTCACTCTTGGCAAGATATCTATCTGGGGCACGTCTACATGTTCCCAAAACAATGTAAGCTCTAAATTAAGTTTCGGCCTTTTGTAATTCTAAATTCCTTTTTGACTTAATATAGTAATATTCAGAAGCCTATCATTATGTAGATTTTACAATTTAATATTAAGAGTCTTTTTGACTTCATATTTAAGACGTTTAATGTTCAAACTCCTTTTGACTTGTCAAAAGCACAAGATTGTTTGATATTCAGAATCCTATCTTTTTGTGGATCTTACAATTTAATATTAAGAATCCTTTTGACTTGTCAAAAGCACAAGATTGTTTGATATTCAGAATCCTATCATTTTGTGGATCTTACAGTTTAATATTAAGAGTCCTTTTGACTTGTGCATATTTAATACGTTTAATGTTCAAAGTCCTTTTGACTAGTGAAAAATACAAGGAAGTATCATATTCAGAATTTTTCGACTTGTGAAACTTAAAATTTAATATTCAGTGCCTTTTTATAATATTGGGAGGTAAATATCAGAGGTGTTTTCTATCAATATATATGTGTGTATATATATATATAAAACAAATTTATAAATAAAACTTTTACTTTACTTTAACTTTTAACTTCTGATATGTGGATTTCACTTATCTTCTATCTAACTAAGCATATTATTCTATCCTGGAAATATTCTTTAATTATTGTCTGGTGTTCCCTTTTTTTTATGTTTAGCGCTATAATGCTGAATGGGTTGCAGGGGAACATGAGCAAATATATTAGATGATAATAATATATAGGTTTTTATTAGCCTATCGGCTTTCTCTGCATTTATTCCCCCTTTTTTTATGCTGTTTAACTTTGTATGCCTGCCTTGGTCCTGGAGGACAAAAAGGAGCTACATTTATGATTTTGAATGTTTACAGGCTATCTCTATACAAGTCTTCATTTCCATTAGGTTCATTTTCAATAAATAGTCCCCAATGCTACACAATAATCGACCTTACGCTTTTGACTTATTCTAAGGCTAATATAATGCAAAGTTTAAATGGGCATGCAGTTTTCAATCAAATAGCAACCAAAAATAATTCAAATAAAAATGACAAAATTATTTGATTATTTTGTTACATAATTTATACTACGTAGATTGTTTCTTTTTAAATGTAAATTTCCTTTAAGTAGATAAGTGTATGCTTTTTATGTATTTAATAAAACATTGTTCAGCCATAATATTCATATCATCTTATCATTTTATGCATTCAAATAATTTTACATACTTATAACTGTACACAAAATATCATTACAAACCAAACTTATGTCGCCATTTGTAGAGTAGTAAATTGTGTGTTTGATTCTAAGTAAAGCTTCCAGGCGACATATAATCAAATGATTCAAATAGAAAATATTTCATCACTCACCCGATATATAAAGAGGATTGTAAGCTTATAATTTTGTATGTTTAGGAAATATTTAAGGGTCAATTATTTCGACTCTTAAACATGAATGGAAATGTAATGTTCTTTATTTTACTATTATTCATACACAAATGTATTTCTATTAATGGTGAGGTACTTATGTGACTGATGCGTTCATTGTATAGTATTTTGTTGTGTATGTACTTTGGTTTTTGACACTGGCACAAGGAACTAAATAATAGACAAGTGTTGATAAGTTACAAATCCAAAGGAATGCGTGTTGGGAAAGCTGGCAGCAAGGTGAAGAGGATAGTAGCACAAAACAAAACCAGCAACTAGTAACTACTTTTAACTGGTAGTAGTAGTAATAGCTAACATCTGATTATTACCTACTTTTTACTACTTCTCAAAATCATTTGAATGATTCTTTCAATTTATTCGATTATTTTTTAAAGAATCAAATAATTATTCGATTCTAAAAATTATTTGATTATGCCCATCACTATTCCCGCTCTTAGCTTCCTACTCATAATGTCTATATGAGTATATGAGTATGGGAATCAATCATTAGCCCAAGATTTCTCAACTTGCTTGAATGTTGAACAATTACACGGTTTCATAATATGCAAACAATCTAAGAAATGACCTTTTACATATAATTTATACTTTATAACATGCAGTTGTCTAATTTGCATTGTTTGAGTTTTTTTAATGTTGATTATTAATTTACTAACATGAGTACAGTTTTGTATCCTATTAAATTCTTCCTGCAACATTTGTTTGGATCTATATACATTTTTGTGCACCACATACAGAATTGTGTCGTCAGCATACATAAATATACCGCAGTTCTGTATACAGTTTGCCGTTATTCTTGTATGGATTAAGTATAGTACTGGCCCAAGAATAGAGCCTTGTGGTACTCTGATATTTATACCCAATTCTTCGCTTTCTATATTATTTTTTTAACTATTATTTTCCTATTTGTTAGGTAGTTTTTAAACCATCATAAATATTACCTCAGATACCAATTTTATCAAGTGATTCTAGTAAAATATATTTATCTAATTTATCAAATGCTTTCGACATGTCTATAAATGCTATAGCTATTTGTTTGTTTTTGTTTAATTTCGCTAGTATTTCATTAGTAAAAGTGTGTAAAAGAATTTCCGTATCTATGGTTTTTTTTAATCCGTATTGTTTTTGGTCAACTATTCTATATTTATCCAAATAATTTATTAAGTAGTTGGCAACATATCTTTCCATTATTTTGTCTAAAATTGATAGAATTGCCATAGATCTGTAATTATCCTTAATCTAAGTGCTTCCCTTTTTTTATAAATTGGTCTAATAATTACAGTTTTAAGTTTTTGCAGAATTAAACCATGTTGTATGCTTAGATTAAAATAGTTTTGCTCTCAATGGGATAATTTGACTGTTGATAGTTTTCAAGTCTTTGATTCTGATTTAATTTATATTTACGTTCTCAATAATATATTTTATTTTGGAATATGTAGCCCCAGGTATAAACATACTTTGAATTTTGTAGTCGTTTTGATTATTTGTTTTGTCTAGTTTCATATTGCAAGTATGTTATATAGGGTGCAGCAGAAATATATGACGGTTTTGCAAGTGTAATAACTTTTGAATTTTTGAACAAATATTGTTTACATTTTGTTATTAAATTCAGCTTAGTTTGCCATTGTTATTTACACCATGAAACCATTTTTATAACACAAGCTAGGTATGGAAAATAACGTCTTGCAAATGTCCTCCATTTTCATTCACACATAGTTGAAGTCTTGTTCTGAAGCTAGTCATGACATCACGAAGCATGCTTATCGGCATTTCCATAGTTTTATATTCGATAGCAACTTTGAGTTCTTCCAAAATGTGGGGCATAAAGTACGGTGGTCAGACCCGACCGTAAATTCTGATTGCTATGTTTTGATGTTAAGAAACTTCCTCGAACCTCAAATGCGAAGAATGCAACTGAACATTGCCCAAGTGTGGTTCCAGCAGGATGGGGCAAACCCCCATACATCACGGGTTTCCATGGCAGTGCTTCGAGATATGTTTCCACAACGCCTAATTTCACTTCATGGAGATATCCCATGGCCATCGTGCATCGTGGTTACCCGATCTTTCGGCGTGTGACTACTTGTGGGGTTATTTGAATTCGAAAGTTTTCATTGATAAACCACACACTTTGGAAGAACTCAAGGCTACTATCGAACATGAAATTAGAGCAATGCTGTTAAACATGCTTCGTGATGTCATGACTAACTTCAGAGTAAGATTTCAGTAATGTGTGAATGAAAATGGAGGACATTTACAAGACTTTATTTTCCATACCTAGCTTGTGTTCTAAAAATGGTTTCATGATGTAAATAACAATGGCAAAATATGCTGAATTTAATGACAAAATGTAAACAAATTTTTGTTTGAAAATACGAAAGTTATTACACTTGCAAAACTGTCATATATTTATGCCACATCCTGTAGTTGTATGACTTGGTTCTTGAATATTTCAAAAAACTTATTTGCAATTTTCTCAATTTTGCCAAAATTTGTATTTAATACTTCATCGACTGTTCTTTTACTTTTTCTACCCAGAATTTAATTTATTTCATACCATGTTTTATTAATAGTACTACTCACTTTGTTTAGTTAACTTTGATAATATAATTGTTTTTTCCTAAAAAAATATTTTATTGACAAAGTTTATTTTTCATTGGTAAGTACTCTATTCTATAGGCATTCACATGGGCAACTTTTCCACTTGCTAAATAATTTTTATCTGTGGGACACTTCTCCGACCAAATCTGGTGCTATCCATTTTCTTTTGTATACGCTTTCCAACAGGATTATATTTATATTTGGAACCATTATAAATGCCATTAAATATTTCAGAAATGTTTGCATATAATGATTATACATTTTCTTGATTTAGTAACTCATTCCAATTGACGTTCTCAAGTTTAATTTTAACTAAATTCTCATCAAGTCTATCCAGTAAAATAGAGCTATTATTAGTTTTAATATAAAAATCATTATTTTGGTTGGATTCAATTTCTAATGCTACTATTTAATGATCAGTAATTCTAGTCTTTATTATACTGCTTGTGTGATTGTTCAAACATATATATGATCCAGACACGATTTAACCGCCCTACTTTCCAATATTTCTTCCCTTGTAACTTTATTAATGGTACATTCTAAACCATGAGATGCAAGCACATTGTTATAACTTTCTTTTGTGATATCATTTGCATCTAATATGTTTATATTTATATCACCTACCAAAACTATCTGTTCATTTAATGTAACTAATTTAATTATGTCATTAATATTCTGAATAAAAGTGTACTTATCCCACTTTGGTGATCTGTAGATACCTCGTATATTAATTATGGAGTTATCACTTAACTTAATTTATTTCTGTAAGCACTATATGTATAATTTAACAATAACATTCCCCAGAAAAGTAATAGGTTCATCAAAACGTTTGTTTATGGATCTTATATTAAGGCGAATAATATAAAGGTTATTCTTATTCTGTACCTTGTGTGCTAATTGTTCAATCCATTCATTGAGATCATCATATTCTTGAAACTGTACAATCCTAATATCATTTTCATTTTCTTCATTTTCTTCTGCATTGGATTTTTGTTTATATTGTCGTATTCTGTTTTTGTTGACAACACTTTTGTCACTTTCTCTTTGTTTGATCATATTTATCATATATCACAAAACAAAAAACATGCTAATTTAAACTAAACGAGCATACTTTATTTTGTTACTAATTTTAGTTAGGTCACTTTATGCCTCTATTTTAAAACTAATTTCACCAACACTCTTGCACACGTAAATCTTACCATTTTATATACATACGCAACTATAGTAATTTTCCCTGCATTTGTTTTAACTTACCACATTAGATTTTCGTTAAATGGGGTCAAGTTCTTGTTAATGTAGATTTGACTTTTTTTTTCTAGCCAAATGTTTCTTACAGTTTTAGATGAAAATTGGACAATTTACTGTATTGGTGGTGGCAGCAGGGGCAGCTGTCATCGTCTGCCCATACTGTATTATATAACTTCATAAAATCACATTTTTGACATCATTAAGTTTTTCTCTTTATGAGTGTTCATAACATAGCTTACCCAAAAATTATCACCACATTTTGCCACTTTAGCAGTGGCCAATATCTGGTATGAAGAGTGGTGAAAATAAATATTGATTTTAGAAATGAGAGTTCTTCCTGAACTGGATAAGCTAGACAGTAAATTTGGAATTGAAAATCCAATCTTTCAGCAAGATCTTTCCATCTTTTCCATTGTGCCAGTCATCCAAAAAAAAAAAGCTAAAAAATATATAGTAGAAAACCATATTGAATGTTTTGACTGGTCAGGGAACTCACCAGTCATAGCCCAATCAAAAATATTTGGGCAGTTTGCAAAAATAGGTTAATAAAATGAACAGGGCAACCAAGGAAAAGAAGATTTGTGCTATAGTTTGAGTGTGGTTTCATGATCTTGAAGTAAAATAAATGTGCAAAAAACTTGTGGATTCAATGCCAAAGAGACTTGAATTGGTTATAAAGGCTAAAGGAGGTCATATTAAATATTAATTTTCCAAATGTAATGACATTTGTATGTTTAAATTGAAATAAATCTAAAATAACACTATAATTGGTTTTGTCCACATTAATTTGCATAAGGGTGTATTTATGGAGTTAAACTTAGCAACCAAACTTAAAATACCTCTAACATGAATACATGTACAGTTTATATCGATATTGATCCATTTTAAGGTAAATGGGGAAATACAATTTAAATTCAATGAATAATGTATTTGTTGAAATGAATAACTGACACTAAACATAACAAATAAGAATATATTTGCTATAGTATATCCATTATTTCTGTCTTCTCTTTGTAAAACATAATCTTAGTCACTGATTAAAAACTATTTGTTAAGGGGCTTAATATCATATTGTAAATGTTCATATTATGAAAATGTTTTGTAAAATCATTAAATATTATATATTATATTTTGTCATGTCACACAATCTGTTCAAAATATTTGGTTTGAGCCCACTATCCTAGAAGCACATAAAGAGTAGGCCCTACCACAGTAATGGTTATGTTATTACAAATATAGCTAATTATAAAACATTAGATCAAACCATAATAATTATATTCTATACATTATACAATTAGAAGTTTATCTAAATACAATCATACATACATACCCACCTAATCACGCCATTCCCTTCCGGGGTAGACAAAAGACTGTGCTTACAGCTCAAAAACAACTCCGTACTTAATCCATCCTCGCTAACTTTATCCATACCTCCCTATCCTTGCATACTCTCTTCGTTTCAACAACATCCATACACCAAGTCATACATTCTCTTTTACTATTAAAACTCTTACTGTTTCCCCTTTTCACATATTCGTCTACCACATTTAGCTCCATCTTACATAGTCTATGCCTTCCTTTAGATCCACACACTTTACCTTCATATATTTGCTTCGTCACTCGGTCCACAGCCATCTTCTCAACATGCCCATACCATCGTAAGACACTTCTTTCACATTTACCTATTGGATTCCCTTTCAAACTGCACTCCTTCAGCACCCATTTAACCATAGTATTCCATATTTAAATCCAACCCACAAGATTATCTTAAAATGACCAAAAGAAACTGAACTCTCATATTGATGAATAGATTTTAACTTTAGAAAAAAATATACTATCATAAGATATTTTTTATATATAAATAAACAAAATAACTAGTCTTTTTAAATATTTGTTTTTTTATTTTAGCATATGAAAAAAATCCAACCTACAGGTCCATACAACCTTGTGGGAATATCTTGGGGTGGCATATTGGCAATTGAGATAGCAAGAGAGTTATCGTCACAAGAACAGATATTTCAGCTCTTTTTATTGGATGGAGTGCCTGAAACCATTTTGAATATAATCAAGCAGTTGGGAAAAGCGGATCAATTGCAATTCAATCTTATTTCAAGGTTACTGAACATGGAAACAAATAAGGTAATATTAATCATGTTTAAAATAAATCGTAGAACCATACTAAATTTCTCAAAAATTGCATTTATTATAGCTTGAAGGAAAAAGTTTCCAAAATAAGTTTTCAGTAGACTTCCCTTAAGTAAGTTTTCCTCAGAAAAAATAATCTTGTCATCCTGTTAAGCATAATAAACATTTTAGTAACCAAATTGTTAAAATATTTTAGTAATATTTGAAATTATATAAATAGTTACTGTCAAAGGGGGTAACTTAAAATTTAATCAACTGCCAAAATTACACTTTTAATTATTTACAAGGTCACACCAGTTCATGTCATTACTCTTCATTGCTAGACTAATAGACAATATATTTTATAATAATTTAAATTTACTATACTGCATTTAAAAACAGCTATACTTTTGAATAATTTTTGAAAATAAATGTATCCCCTTTATCATTTTTATAGGCTGAGCCTCCGCAACTACTGGGTCAAGCATTACCACTTGCACGTCATCAACCATTTTAATTATCCACCTTTATTGATTTTTTAATACATTTTAAGGAAATTTCACCATCAACCTCGGCTTGAATCACTTCCCCAACAATTTTTTTCTATTTTTTTTGTTTATTTTCGTAAATAAACTTGGCGCCAATGAGTGGATAAGGCTATTAATTAAATTTTAAGAAAATACCTATAGGCTTTATATAATATTATAAGCTGTATTAATAGAAATAAACATATTAATAGATTTATACAAGCTGACCCTTAATAATCAATCCGATATCTTATTCAGCTGAGAGGTATCGGGAGCAAATAATAAACCAACAACCCATAAACAAGCATATTTAAATAACTATAAAAGGAAAATATTTCACCAAATGTTGAAAGCTTTTTTTTCATAAACCGTCAAAAATGGTGATGTATATTAGTTTAATTAAAACAATGAACCAGATTGAATAGGATCACCAGTTATTTAAACACTAATATTCTGTGTAGCCAACTTACATTTAAAATCTAAACAACACTTGCATACTTGGCTTAAAAAAAATATGTTTAAATAAATGGTAAGATAATCCTTAGAATATTTTTGATTTATATTAGACTGGAAAATTGAAACATTCAAAATTGTCAGTTTTTAGATAAAGTATCTACCTTTAATGCATGTATGGTAAGGATAATGCGATATTTGAATATTATCATATGTAAGAAATGTGGTAGGCTGTTATTCAATTCAACCACTCACTAATATATATCAGTTGTTTATTCTAATTTCAGTTTATTATACGATTTTCTAAACCCTTTAGGCCTGGTACCAAATAACGCTATTAAAGAACAAGGAGAATATAATAGAAAACACTGAAGTAAAAAAGAGGAAAATGTTAACAGACATCCAACATATTAAAAAGAGAGGAGCAGTAGAATAGTATTCACAATTTTTTAAAAGATAGCTGAGTAACAAATTCCACATTTAAGTATGTAACTCGTAGGGAGATCTCCCCAATAAACTCAGCTCAAATTTGAAATTTCACATAGTTATATTAGTTTGAACCGATAGCCTAATAACTCAACTTTTCAGGTCCATGAAGAGTTGATTCAATTACCAAACTGGAAAGCAAGAGTTGATTATGCTCTTAATGAAACTCCAAATATTTCTCCGAGAAGTAAGCAATATTTAGCAAGTGGACTGGAAGCATCGTACATAAGAACTAATAAATTGCTCAGCTATAAGCCTTCAGAGACTCTTTTGTCTGGAGATGTTCATTTGATCCAACGAGAGGGTGCTTCACAAGAGGACACTTGCCAACTTAATAAAGTTAGTTTATGTATGGATATATATGTTGTGTTAGTCAGATTTAGATTTGTAGAAACACTGCAATAAGTATAAACCCGGGGATTACCCTCATTTGGTCAGTTAGAGACTACTTCGGATATATTTAGGTCTCAAAGCGAGGCGAAGGGTCATGAAGGGGAGAACTTTATCATTGTAACCAAATGAGAAATAATTTTCTGATTTGATGCATTTATGATACACACCATTCCTTAAAGAAAAAGAAAGCTTTCCAAAAATTATTCATCCAAAGAATGCAAATTTACAGATACTTAATATAATTAGTAGACAGACAGGTTGTTAAAAAAAAAGTGTTCTGAACGTTAGGATCATGTAGTACTTTTAAAAATGAGCAAAAAAGTACTTGTAAGTATAGATCCATAAACCATCTCACATAGAGATACAGGCAACATTGTATCTTGATAAAAAATAAAGATAAAAAAATTAAATGTTATTTGGGTTTATAGTTATACATTTATTACTTTATCACAACTAAACATGTTATCTTTGTTCAATTTCCACACAAATTTCACATCTTCAAATCAGATTGTTACGTTCAATTTGAGAAATTTCTGGCTTCATTCTAATCGTCTAATAGCCATTTTCAATTCACTGTTGTGAGTGTGAGAATTAATATCAAGAGGGCCATGCGAATGGATGCAATGGCTAGGTTAAGGAGGTACAGTCGTATGGCCACCTAGAAATTTCCACTCCTGAATCAGTCAAGTCCCAAGAGCAGAACGAATTTTTAAGGAGTCGGAGTGACATAGGGTAGGGGTGGCCAACTTGATTGTGACTGAGATTCACTTCTTTTTTTTCTTGATCCCAAGCTATCTACTTTACAATTTCAAATCTTCCTCCAAAATTTTTCACTAAAAACTATATCTATGTTGTTGATGCAATGTAAGAAGTACCTGTAGGTTTGATGCACATGTTTTAAGTAAAACATACAATTTGAATAATCTTATGAGTTTTATTGAATATTCATACATTAACCTTAAGACCAATTAAAAGGTTATTTACAAATGTTTATGTTAAATAATTATTGTGAAGTTTGTGCCTTCATCTCTTCCATAGATAAGGGAGTAGTATAGAAATACCACTCCAATGTTAGCAAGTAGAACCACAAAACTAGCGCTCATAGCGTTTGCGCTTGGAACTAAAACCTGAAGCGGGAAATTTGAATGTACGTCAGAGAGAAGGTATTGAAGATATTTATTTTTAAGCCCCCATTACAGAAAAATGGAGATTGTAACATCTGATAATTTTTATTGGTCTGGTGATTGAGATATTACACCTATCATTGAAGAGGGTTTCAGGATTTTTTAATATATTTTTTTAACTTTCATGTTGTAGGGGGATTTTAATTTTTTTGCTAGCCATATTATTAACTGTTTGGGTAAAGATATACATTTTAACTTCACTAATAGGGTGATCGAATCTAGAGAAAAGATACCCTCATTTGCAAGGAGGCAGTGGGAAACAATTGAGGGTGGAGGGGGAATGTCAGAATTCAAACCCTGAATATAATATTCATCACACAAAATCTATAATTCTAGACAAATAAAACTTTAAATTATTCTGGTCAGCAGCCATTTTGCACCAGAGATAAGAACAACCAAGTCTTACTAATTGTAGGTAACCGAGTCTGAAAATGACTACAAAAAGACTGGATTGGTTATGGTTTTTGAGTTGCAGTAGGTAATTTAATTTACTTAAATTTAGTAATGCTTATCCATTTCCTAGGTTAATCTGGAAACGCCAAAAGAGAATAGTTTAAAACTGAGTTTGTTGGGTTTGTACCCTCAGGCCAGAACTTGTCTTTCGTTTGTTTCGAAGACTGTTTGCCTTCTTACATTAGTAAGATAAATGTTCTTTTTTTACTTTCTTATATACAGAAAATAGTGTAATAGTAAACATTCTGCTCTCGACATTTTATGTGGCCCCAAATTAAAAATATAAGTATCCCGTTTCTCTGCATTCTTAACTATAGGCATAAATAAATTGAGCCCAATTTATCAAATCTATGTTTCAGCTCGTATACAAATTGATATAAATAAATAAAATGCTCATCGCCCTATATCCCCAACCTCTGCACCTGGAAACTTTATATTTTGGAGGCATATTACTTTTAGGCCCTAGGCAATAGACATGACAGTATTTTTCGAAATTCGACCTCTAAGAGGTGAAAAAGAGAGATTGAAAATTTTTTAATTCACTAATGTATTTTTTTGAACCAGTAGACATTGAGCTTTGAAATTTAAAATGAAGGTTTCTTTCTAAAAATTTGTGAAGGTTTTTTGAGGGTTTCTCAAATTTACTTCCTCAAGAGGACAGAAAGGAGTGAGAAATCGCCTGTCCTCCAAATTCAATTAAATTTAATATCTGGGGGTTGTTTGGCAATCACAAAATGGATCCCAAGGTCTGTTGGAGAAAAGAGGGTGGGGGTTTGAAACTTCCTAAACTAAAATAAATTACTATTTATCATTGTGGTAGAAAACAGAAACATACCAGGCAGCTAAAGGGACTACCCCAGAAAATTATAAGAGTTTAAAGGTTTTTAACTTTAGAGGAGGGGGCTGTAAACAGAAAAAAAAAAAAATTTAGGTGTGGTTGAAAATTTAAACACGTCAGTCAGGTAGAAGGACTACCCTAGATAACCGATAGCCAAAATGTCCTAAAATTTGAAATTTCTTAGTTGTAGTTAAAAAAATGGGGTTAGGGGCTTATATTTTCCAAAAATAATAGACACAACTAATTTCCCGTATAGTATAAATCTGAAACTCGGAAGAAAAGTAAATAAAAGTACCTTGCCAAATATCTATAAGAGTCTGAACATTTTCAATTTTAAATGGGACTTCAGGAAATAGAGGAAAGGGGTATACAATTATTTTTTTTACTTCTAGGTGTGATAGGATTTTTTTTTTAATTTGGCAAACAGGTAACCCTTAAGATAGCCAAATAAATCTTAAAATTTGAAATTTGTAACTGGGAGTTTAAATGGTGAAGAGGGGTGGGGGCTCAACATTTCAAAAACTAATACACTAACACTTCTGTATGTGGTAGAAAACTGAAATTCACTAAGCAGTTATAAGGAAGGACCACCCTAAATAAACAAAAAAAAAAAAGGGTGATTTTAAATTTTAAAATGGAATCCTGGAAAATTGAAATGGGAGCTATAGCCAGAATAAACTTTTGATATGAAGTAGAGATAAAACTCCAAATAACCAAATTAAGCTTAGAATTTGAAACTTTTCAAAGTTAATAGGAAAAGGGGGATTGGAGGGGTTCTAAATTTACATAACTGTTAGAAGCAACTACTTCTCAATGTGGTAGAAAACTGATATTTAGCATGCCGGTAAACATACCACTCCAAATAATTATAAAAGTCTATAAATTTTAAAACGTTTAAATGGGACTGCAGCAAATAAGGGGGGAAAGGAGCGTACAAAACTTTTAGGGATGATAGAAAATTTAAATTTTGAAGGTATATAGAAGAACAACTGCAGATATCCAAATAAATCTTAACATTTGAGATTCTAAGTGGGAGTTAGAGAATTGAGGTAGAGAGGCAGTGATGGGGCTTAAATTTTCAAAACTATAAGAATAAACTATACTTCTCACAGTATTAGACGATTGCCATTTGCCAGGCGGGTATAAGGACCATCACAAAACTTTATAAAATTATTTATTCTTAAATTTTAAAATGGAGTGGAAAATGGGGAAGGGAGATCCCCATAAAGTTTCCAAAGCTAATATAAAAATAATTTTTAACCCTTAACTACCATGGTAAAAAAAAGTCACACATTTGCCATGATGGGGTCATGAGCGACCCCAATATATTTTTGCTTGGGAAAAAAATAAACTTATCGATAAAAATACAAAAACCTTTATTTATTCTTCATATACATATTAGAAAGAATAGTACACCATTATTTGATTATTTTCTTTTATTTGACATAAAGATACTGTTATTTGTTCAAAAAAAATCACAAATGAAATATTTTAAAACACAGTTTACCAAAATGATCACAAAATCTTAATATAACACTATTTTATTAAACTCAACACAGTTCCAAGTCCCCAAATGGTGTTCCTGGCTACCTGCAAAATTTCTTTTTTTATATTTGTTTACCTTTTGAAATTGGTGGGGGCAATTTTTAGCAATTTTTAGTAACAAAAATTGATATTTTGAAATTACTCAAATTTAACTCACCTCCCTATCAATCAGTGCAGTCATCACAGACGATCTCTTGGGTGCTATGATTCTTACACACTCCTCTGAGTGTACCATGTTTCGGGTCCCTGTTGCGTGGACAAATGTGGCACCTCCGTCTTTTTGGTGGGTTTTGTTGCTGGTCATCAGCAGGTCGAAATTCTCCTCCTGCGCCCAAGTTCTTTGAAATTATTGAATACAGTTCTCGTGGTAGGGTTTTTACTGTAGACCGTCGAAGTAGGTGTTTTTTTATTAGGTCTCTTCCTAGTGAGACAAGGAACAGGTGACGGTGAGAATCATCAGTATGTTTGGCGGCTTGAAGAACAACATGTGCGTTAACTCCAGCAATATCCATTATTGCAAACCAGATGGCCATTGGCCATCTTCTAGTATGACGACCGACTGAAAAGTTCACACATTTTTGGTCCAAGACATCTACTCCAACTTTAGTGGTATTGTAGAAGTCAATGACCTCGGGTTTTTTGTCATCACGATCCAGACTAGATTTTTCATGGTGCATAGAAGAAACAAGAACAACTGCCCGATTCTTTTTTGACACGTAAGACAGGAGTGTTTTGTCTGCTGTAAAGGCAAAGTCTGTTGAGTGAAGTTTTCGGGTTTTATTAGGCAAGAAACGGGCAGGTATTTCTATTTTATTTTTTCTCATTGTTCCCACATATGTTAGTCCCTTTCGCTTCAGTTCATCAACAAGTTCTATCGAAGAAAAATAGTTGTCCCCTGTGACGTTACGGTTTGTTTGTGTAATTGGTTCAATCAGAGACAAAACCGTTAAAGTCGGCTTTAATAAATTTCTAGGATTTGGTACATCTAGTCCTCCACAGTAAATGAATCCGTTTACAAAGTAGCTGGTTCTAGCATCAGACAAAATGAATATTTTTAAACCATATTTTGCTGGTTTACTTTTCATGTACACACGGTATCGGAATTTTCCTCTGAACGGGACTAGCATCTCGTCAACTGTGGCATACTGTCCGCAAGCGTAGTTAGATTGTGAATTCACAACAAATTCATTGAAAATTTCAGATATAGCTGCAAGTGGATCATTCTCTTTACGTTGTTCTCTCGTTGTAGCATCATCAAACCGCAAAGCATTCAGAAAAAACAAAAATCTGTTTTTGGTCATTGTGGCTCGGAATATGTCTCTACCTGTTCCATCTGTTTCAAACAATGAAGTCACATCTTCATGATTGGATTTGAACACACCGGCTAAATGCAGTAAACCAAAAAAATCTTCCAACTCAACCTCATCAGTGTGCTGAGTGTATTGGCAATCTAAATTTTGCTGCCCATAATTTGCTGCCATGTCAGTTATTTTTTCATTTGTATTTACAAGAATACACTGTATCATTTGTTTGTCTATAAAAAGTCGCCAAGCATCAATAGGTGTTTGTGGCTTGTTGATTCGAGCATCACCAATTATACCAGGAAGTTTGGTTACGAGATTATGGGAACGCACACGGCTTGTTGGTGGAGGATCCAAAGACCACTTAAATGGTGGAACATTATTCTTGATCATTTTCTTGGTTCTGCGGCCAAGCAATACATGAGCAGAAACACGAGGCTGGGGCTCAGGCTGCCGTGGCGGAACATCAACGTCATTATCATCAGAGTCACCAGAACTATAAACATAATCTGAATCGTCAGCAGACATATCTGAATTTGTATCATGGTCACTTTCTTCTGGTGGTGCATCTGATGTCTCAGAAGCTGCATCGTTATCAGACAAAGCAGCATCTAAAAGTCTAACAATTTCTTCTGAATTATGTGCTAGGTTTCTTTCGGCCATCTTACTTTGTAATAAAAACAAATTATTCACTCAACAACAACAAAAGCACACGCAGAAATATATTTTAGAATTTAAGAAATACAATTAAATTTTATGAAAAACAACTACGTTACAACCATGGCGGGGTCAAAAATGACCCCGATAAGCACTCAACCTTGAACGCACAAGGACACACAACAAACACAACTTGCCTCCTACACAGCCTGGCGGGCACTGGGATTACATGGAATTGCAGGGCGATAGCAACTTACCCTGCCGAGATATCTAGAAACTAAACTGCATGGGGTCTCATATGACCCCACCATGGTAGTTAAGGGTTAATATTCCTGAATGTATGCATATATGACCTTACCAGATATCCGAATGATGTCCAAACATTAGGAAATTTCAATAACTAATGTAGAAAACTATTTTCAATGTTGTTAAGTTAAATTTGATAGGAACTTAGATAAACCATTTAAGATAACCAAATAAGTATTAAAATTTCAAATTGAGAATGTGGAAAATGATCAGGGGGAGGGGGGAGTACTTACTTGCTCTATGACACTAAGAACTCGAAAATTCTTTGCCGCCCTTACAAAATTACGCCACCTATCTCTATCTTGAGCTAGTTCTATAGTTTCACTCATTACACCCTGTCCCTATCTTGAGTTAGTTCTATAGTTTCCCTCATTACACCCTATCCCTATCTTGAGCTAGTTCTATAGTTCCCCTCATTACACTCTATCCCTATCTTGAGCTAGTTCTATAGTTTCCCTCATTACACCCTATCCCTATCTTGAGCTAGTTCTATAATTTCCCTCATTACACCCTATCCCTATCTTGAGCTAGTTCTATAGTTTCCCTCATTACACCCTATTCCTATCTTGAGCTAGTTCTATAGTTTCCCTCATTACACCCTATCCCTATCTTGAGCTAGTTATATCCAGTCCACTTCATTACACCCTATCCCTATTTTTATTTGATTCTATCCAGTAACCTCAAATCCTCAGTAGCCTCATACCTTTTTGGACCAAATATCTTCCTAACCACCTTGTTTTAGAACAACCTAGATTTGTTTTTGCCATATAAGGCACGTTACACGCCCATAGAGAGCAACCGAAATTGTTGTTTTGTAGGCCTATATTCTGAGTTTTACACTCCTGGAAAGCCGGAAATGTGTCAATAACTTACTGGTCAAGTAAGAACATGCATTTACCGACTGTATTATTTTCCTAATTCCCAATATAATAGCATTATTGCTCGTCAAAATTGTTTCTAAATATTTGAATTCATTAAACCCTATCAAGTGATATGTTTATTGCTGTAATATCTCTAAATTATCGTCTCCAATCTGTGTTCTCTGTGTGATCATATACTTAGTCTTTTCAATGTTCACTTTCCTTACTGGCCTCTATTCAAATGTCTGCATTTCTTGCAACAGCTTCCTTACTATAGCCCAATAAAGCTAAATCATCTGTGTTCCCTAAGAGCTGCATTACACTGTTGAATGTCAACCCTTTACTACTCTCTTGCATTACCCTAATAACATACTCTAAAGTTAGATTAAAGAGTAATGGTGAATACATTCCTTTAAATTCAACCTTCCTAATTCACTAACATAATTACTACATATCCCATATCCTGAACAGGTAGTAAAACACGATGATAATATATATAAAAATAATTCACCTCTTTTTATTCTAACAAAGGTCAAGGAAGTTAAAGAGCCCTCACATTACGAACATAAATATTCAGTTCACCACAACAATGATCATGCTAACAATGGTGTTAGTTTCACCTTGTCCGAACCATTGATAACAAGGTCATGGCTCAAATCCTGACTATATATACTAAGTGTGGCTATCTGAAATTGTATCTCACGCTCACTCTATGCAAATGTGATGATCCTACCACTGAAATATAGTTACAGCTAGTTTACTCAATTCTTGTAAAGATGCAGATAGCTTGAACAAGTTGCTAGATGTGGGACATAATTAGTAAATTGTTAAAACCAATTAATATATGCTAGGTAAATTCACAAACTTTATATAGCCTACAAAGAATAAGGCAAATGTTATATATTTATAAGTTAATATATTAATTAATGCATATTTTATTTTAAAAATAGAAATGGTGTATTTTTAATACTTTGCAATAATAATATCTAATGTCAGGGGATGTAATTAGACTGCATGAATCAGAACTAGCTAAGTCTGTATTTTATATCATATAATTGCTGGCAGGGTTGTTGAGGGGGTTTACTTACACTTTCAAATGTGACGCGGGAGGTCGGGATCTACCTTGGTTGTGCAGTGAGTGAAGATCATTTACAAACTTCACATCTTACAATTCATTCAAATTGTCTGCATATTTACACAACGTAGCTACAAATCATTAGTCTACTTATAAAATTCCATGATTCCAGGTTTTTCAAACCAGATTTTTTCTGCCACAACTTTTTTCTGGTCTTCCTTGGTAAATGATGATTTATTGCCAATTTTAAAAATAAACGTTAAAAACTTAGCGAACTAATGAATAAAATATTTTATTTTACATTATATAAATATCTTAAATAAAGTAAAGTAGATTTTCTTTCTTTTGAGCATCTTGTAGTTTTTTAATTTTAAAAATCATTTTTTTAAATCAGAATTATTTCTCCAATCTTTTACACCATTTAAAATAAATTCACAATTAATCATATCACTATCTTAACAACTTGCATTGGACATTGTGTCCCACCCTGGCTTACCTGTTAGCAACCTTCCAGGTTTCAGATCTTGGAAATAATTACAAACCTTCTGCTCTTTGAGTGATAGCTTTTTTCAAGAATAGAAGGGAGGTACAAGGACCTATCTACACTTTAATTATAACTAGCAATATATTAAAATAGTTTAATAGACTTTATTCAGTTAATTAGTATAAACACCCAGATATGATTATACTGTTGGAAGCGTAAACCATTTGCGCTGTGCATCTAGTCATTGAAATTTAAGTTTCCTTCTAATTTCACGGTTTGAAGCTCAAACATGTTTATTAATTTCTTTATAATTTTATTTTTCAAATTATTAGGAGTTTTTATTTAAATTTGGATGAATACAGCATTTTCATCATAGTGTTACTTTCAATTTGACATAAGAAATATTTTGTTATCATTTATGCTAGTTGTGATAAAAGTTTAGTGAGTGTAATGCAGGTTGTATGTTGCCCCGTATTTTTTTAACGCTCCTTGTTAACTATCAACAACTCAAATAAGAGCACAAATAGTTTGTCAGAACATAGAACAACCACTATAGCAATTCTTCTAGGACCTGAACTCACCTTTATTTGAAACATGCTACTAGGAATCAGCAATAATAGATTTAGAGGAGAAGAAACATCTTTGACATAAAATATTGTAAATATTATAAATGAGATATTGCTATATTAAAGCAGGAGAGAGTTTAATTGAAAAACCCAAGGGAGGATGTAGGATGGGCGAGAATGAGGTAGTTATATATTCAAGACAAAGGGAAATAAAAACCACTAGGATACATTCGTTCAGATATTTAAATATTTATACCTCCACATTATATTCTACAACCATTCATACAAATGTATATAAACATAAGTACATTAAATTAATTTTAAATTCTTTAAAACTTTATAGTGAGACAATTGGTTTTTTTTTTCAATACTTAGATTGGTTTTAATTTTAACAGTCTCAAACTATACACAATGGTTTAGCAAGTGTTATATTGTGATTTAAGAATTGATTTGAATGTTTATTAATACATTAATTTAATAATCTTTATTTTCAGATTTTCCAAGGCACAGTGATCGTCCACACAGTTGAAAGCGACCAAACTACGCTTCTTTCCAACAAAGCCACAGCGGATATCATTAACGATGAAGCTTTAGCGAATATTCATATTTAAAATTATTAATTAGACACATTAAAAAATATAATATCAAAAGCATAAAAAAAAATTATAAGATATTAAATTTCTATACTAAAAATTTAAAAATGATTCACAATATTTGCATTGTTAAAAATTTTAATATTGCTCATCTGGTCTTCAAATAATTTATTTTTATAAATACATGCTACAAATACTGTAATGTATTTTGTTAACTCAACAACATTTATTTTATAATATTTTTTTATTTAGTGTTACAATTAGCAATATACTATACTTTTTCGGGGGGAGGGGAGGAGGTATGAATTAAACCTTTTATAAAATGTTTAAGATTAGCAAACATTTGTATATAAGGGAAATAATCTATTTTATCATCTCTTTTCTGACAAAGAACGCCAATCAATAATAACATACATAGATATATATAAATAAGAATTGTGTATTAAAGTGTACATTAAGATTTAGGATTAATTTTGCAACTCAATTTAATCAAAAACATAGTTTATGAGATTAAATTATTTAAAAATTGACACTTGGAAACGAGAATTGAGAAATGACAACTGGACATGATATCTGGTTTCAACTAACCTAATTTAATTTACATTAATTGTGAATGACCTTAAATAAAAATGATTTTTCAGAAAAATAAATCAAGAGAGACTGAAGTCATCAGCGACAATACTTCAACTCAACGAAAAGAACTTCCACTAATCTTAGCTTCTCTACTCTACTCTAAAGCAAATGGCTGTAACCTCTAAACGTCCATACATTTTGTATTATTTATAACTTTTTCACTTTAAACATTAATTTAAACTATGTTTAATAGTCACTTATCATCATAACTATCATTAAATATTGATAAGAACAACATTGTCTTTTAATATACAAAATGCGTGTAGGGTTAATTGATCTGTTAATTATTATTTCATTTTCACAGGAATGTCAGACCATAAGATTGTAAGACTATTAGAGCCCATTTCCTTAAGCATACTTAGCAGCGCTGCTTGGCGATACATTGTATTAAATGATAAATGTTTCCATGAGTGTGTGCGGCTAAACTAGCAGTGCTGCAGCTGTGCTCAATCGCTTGCTGTTGGGACATGTGGGCGGCCGGTTTACATACATTGTTTTAAATGTTTGTGTTTTTATATTATCATACTCTTTCTAGCGAGAGCCACATGTTGTTGTGCTAGGCCAGCCATTGCAGGTTTATATACATGGGCGGTTGTGAAGGAGAGCCCTGGGTTGTCACCCTCCCTGTAAAATAAAGCAAAAGAAGAAACAAAACATGATTTGAAATTCATACCAATTTTCTCATATTTTTTATTGCATAGTGAAAAACATAAATCATTTTAAAAATTGTTATAGCTTTTCCCCCATTTTATTGAGGAAATTAGCAAAACCATAATAGCACCAGCGCATGACATAAAGCGCTCGTATGTTAACAAGCTCTGTGCTGGGCTTGTTCAGAAATGCCCCCGAGCTCTGCATGTGTCATAGAGTGGTGGCCATGAAAACTGACGTCACTTTCTTTGACCTTAGAAAGTGTTAGGGCTGAGCTAAAATGTGGTCTGCTATCAGTTGCAGTCGGCTGGCCGGCTCATGGATAAGGAAAGTTATTGATCTGTATAATGTGTAAGTGTGGCGTGTTTTCAACTACTTTAGTGAATAATGAAAGTTTATGATATTCAAAAACGGAATCTTGGTTCTTTTTCATTATAAGAAAAGTTTGAAATTAAAAATAATGGAAGGCCAGTAAACAAGTCCTACTTAAGAAACACCATGATTGAAGACAGATTAAATGCTTTGGCCATGTTGCCTCTAGAACAGTGTCTGAATTCAGAGGCAGATTCACTTTTGTTTTGTAAAAGCAGTCTCAATTTTTTTTTAATTCTCTACTTTTTACAATTAAATTTAAATTTCAATATTGTTATAAAGCTATAAAAACATTTTTGTATTTCAATAAAGGCTATTTTGTATTATAATATAGTTTTTTTTTAATTTACTAAAAAAATTATTAGTGTCCCAAGTAAGGTAATAGGCATTCTAACATGATACAGAAGCTAAAACAAATAGTTCCCCAAGTTAGGGGGGAGGTATCCTAACTTGGGACAAGGAGAATTTTTTTTCTAAATAAAAAAATTACAGAGATAACAAATATGTAGTTAGTGTTACAAAAAGTAAAAATAAAGACCAGTAGTTGCACATTATTATTATCTAATTTTTAGTTTTGACATGTGTTTTTTTAACTCAGAATGTGAAAACTTTCCCACGTATGGATGCTTGACTGTACATAATACTTAATTTATTGCTCCAAATAAACTCTAATAAAAGTAACTTATACATCACTTCTATTGTGCATGTACATAAACAGTTTTCAAACCTGACATTGGTACACATGTATAAATAAACATTCAAGAGATTAAAAACGATAAGGCCTAATAGGCCTCAACCTTCCTTTGGGGATTATAATTTGTCTATTTCTTTGCATCATTTTTTGTACAAAGGGATATCATGGGATAGCCTATTGAAGAACTTCCCTTAGAAAGGCAGCACAGAGAAGAAATCTAACACTAAAGAAAAACAAAATACATAATTTTAAAACAAAATTTTAGGGAAGAATTTTTATCTCATTCTTGTTTGTAAGCCATTTTTGCAGTTAAAATGATTTGTCATTTGTAAATCACCAAAAAATGGTTTCAGTCCTCCTCAAACTAGGTTTATTATTTCCCGCAAAGAAAGAATTTGATATGCTTTAAAAATATAACTACTTTTGTAGAGGTATTTGAGAAAGTATTATATACTTATCATAAATGTTAGTTTCATAAGGGAAAGATTATTAAATATATAGGCTAATGTCACATCTTTTGAAATTCCAGACATTTATATTCTTAATAATAAGTTTTTTCGTGTTACTTAGGGACGATGTTTCAATATCAGGTTAATGTTGTTTATTTTTTTAATATCCTTTTATGTGGAGATTAGTTAACTTGGGGTAAATTTGTTGAATGCAGAGGTTGGTTTTTAACTTGAATTTAACTGGCAGTGGGATCGATTGAATGCTGAAATGTGTAATCATAATCATTACCTCTTTTCTTTTTAAACTTATTTGTGAGTTTTTGACATGTTTCAAACACTTTTTACTAACATATACAATTTTATTTCCTCCAAAAACTTTGAAACTAATTAGAGTAAAAATAGTGCATAAATGGGGGAAATAGTCTGAAACACATAATATAGATTTAATAATTAACTGCAAGAAAGTCTTACATAACTACAAGGGGTGTTGTTTTTTTTCAAGTAAGGAGCATTTTGAAATAAAATAGGAACTACTAAATATTTTTGGGTAATTTTTTTTCATCCGATTCTACATACCTTAGGATACTTTTCAACATAGTTTCTGTTGTTATGTAAACATTTATCATATCCTGAGATAAGTTTTTGTAGCCCCTCATCATATAAGTCTGCCGCCACCAAGGAAAGCCATTCCTGAATCGTTGTTTTCACTTGGTCGTGAGAAGGTCTACCAGAGAACCTTTAATTGGCAGTCCCGCTACCCAGGGGTAGGCCACAACAGGCTTAGTAAGCTGGTGGTCGAAACAAACAGAAATACTCTAGAAAACAAAGTGATATGCCAGATTGAAAAAGTTGTGTTGACAAACAGCTACAAATAGGTACTTTGAGCATTGGAACACTGACTGGAAGAATGGAGGAGATTGTGGATGTCTTGGGCATGAGTGAGAGGAAGTGCCACTAGGGAATTAAGGAATGGATTAATTCTGCATTGAATAAGATGATGAAGAGAGGAGAAACAAAGAGGCTTCGTAGTGAGAAAAGGGCTGCTAGCAGAAGAGTAAAAAATGTGGAGGTGATACAAGTGTATGCCCCACAAGGAGGATGCCCGGCAGAAGAAAAACAAGGAGGGTAGAAGATTGTTGGAACTATATGCAAGAAATAAAATGAAAGTGGCAAACAGCTGATATAACAAGGAAAAAGGAAGTCACAAGATTACTTGATACAGTTGAGATGGGGAGCAAAAGTCGGCGATGGACTACCTTCTCATGAATTAAGAAATGAAAAGACAGACCGTAAACATCAAGATGTAATAAAGTTTGTCCTTAGATAGTGACCACAGATTGTTGGTGGCAGAATAAAGGGATAGGAAGGAATGTAGGAGAAAGGTAGTAAGACAAGAAAGAAGAATAAGGGTGTGGAGGCTAAAAAATTAAGAAGAAAGAGAGCTGTACCTAAGAAAGTTAAGAGATGAAAAGTGTAAAGATTGAATGTGAAAGGTTTAAGAACAATTATTTGTTGAGAGATGCAGAGGAGGTATGTGGGAGGTCAAGTAATAAGAGGAAACATAGGAAGTATATAGAGAGAAGAAGATAAGAGCGAAACGAGTTGTATGGAAAGTCAGGAAGGATTGGATGCAAAAATGGACAGAAATCCAGGAACGGGCCGTGAAAGGAAGTAAGAAGGTGTTATACAGCCAAGTAAGAAACAGGAGGAGAGAGAAAAGACAATAAGTTAGAATGATTGATGATACATAGCTATGAATGTAAAGAACATCAAAACCTCAAGTTCGATCCCGATGTCCGAGTGTTACTACAACAATGTATTTTTGGGAATTATCGAGTAACATTTAAGCAAGTGCTGGCAAGATTCACTCCTCTCGAGATATCTCGTTTTTCTTTAAATACGTGATTCTCTACCCCTCTTCACCATTCATTGTTGTGTTATCCGAGTGTTCTGCTGTCTAGCTTCTTGAAGATAAAGAACCATAATCATTTCTCACTTCTAAGAAAGGTTCAGAAACCTTCACCAACATTGTATTCACATGTCCCTTGTGGCGCAAAAACAGAGGTGAGTGCTCGGAGCAATAAGCGTTTATAAACTCTGGTAACTTGGGAATTGGCGAGGTCATTCATCAAGTGCATTACTGCGGAGGGGTGGGGTTTATATGGATAATATCCTTCTCTTGAGAGAAAAATAGAGATATGCATCATTACCATGCATCCGTGGAAGCCAGTCCTTGAACTCGAGAGAAGGGGTAAATTTTCGTCATGTACGGTAAGAGGACATGTTTCACAGCCATAAATAACAGCTGGTAAAACTATTGTTTTGTATATATTCTGAATCTTACCTTTCTTATCACCATTATAGATGTTAGCAACCTACCGACCAAGTAATAGTATGTATTTCCTGACTATATTATTTAGTTAATTTACTTTCTAATATCTTCATTATGCTTACATGGATTATTTATTATAACCATACAAGAAAAAATAAAACTATTTGATTCATATTAAAATTAATATCTAATATACAATGAGATCTCCAAAACCAAAGTAAACGTTTGAATATATTACTAAGTAATTTAATTCAACACCCCACAATGTATATTAATTTACAAAATAATTCTTAATAACTACCTAAATTATCATTATTTTGAATATTATGGAATTATGTATTCCCAGGAGGATGTTGGATATAGAGGTGGGGGGAAGGAGGCCGAGCGGAAGACCAAGGGACAGATGGATGAAGGAAGTAAGGAAGAGTGTGGAGGAAAGAGGTGGAGGGAGAGAGATGGTTGGAGGAAAGGAGGCTGTAGAGAGGCTTCTGTCCCAAACAGACCCAGCCAGTGGCTTGAAACTGTTCATGATGATGAATATTATCTGGCTGCTAAGCCATGGCACTAGTGAATCCTTCATGTGTTGTAACCGCTTGAGAACTTTTATATGAAAAGTGGCTGCTGAGTATTAATAATATTCGGGAAAGCTAAAAACACTGGATAAATATTGCTCTGGGCCGAATGTTAGGGATATGAAGCCATTTATTTATTTGATAATTTTGGAAATACCTAAATAATAAATTCAAAATACCAAACATCTGATCTGGAAGTTTGACTATATTACTTTAATAAATTAACCTAAACTATAAATATAAAGCAATTAATCAATCTAATTCTTATAATGTGGATTTTACTTTTTTTAAACAATCATCAATAGGCTATGATAGCTTAAAACACAAATTAAAATATTTGAGGGATTTATGTGAAAATGTAAATCATTAATTTATAAATAATTTAATAAATATCCAAACAATGAAATCTAGAAAATTTAGAGAAAATTAAAATATTATGTATGTACATCATACTTAAATATACTCAAGATTTAAATGCTTATTATATATTTGGAATCCTGGACTAAGGAGGGGCGGGGGGAAAGGGTTAATTCTTCCTTTAATTTGGCGGGTGGTGGGGGGTAAAAGCGAACTATTTTTGGTACACCCCAACCGCCCTAAGTTTTTCTCTCATGTATATTCAAAGCATGGGATAGTATTTAATACAAATATTGTAACAAATTTTCTTTCTTAAGAAAGGAATTTGATTTTTATAATATTTTTGGAATAATTTGTTACAATGTCACCCCATTAATCAAGGAAAACTTGGTTAATGTTGAATGTAAGTGCATTGCTTTTCAACAGTAATGTTTTTGTAAGAAAACGGTATGAAAGATGTACAGGACAGATACAAGAGCTATTAGAACTATTTTAATATATTAATATGCCAATTTATATGGCCTAGAGCTGTCACTTTTGGCAAATTATAGCAATAAAGATAAAATATTGGAGGAGTAACATCTCTTTTAAATTTAGCTCTCCAAATAATGGATTTTTATTTTCACAACTCCCCTTGCTGGCATGTTAATCATGGCAAACACAAAGGCANAAAAAAAAAGGAAGTGCTACAAATAGATAATAGAATAGTAAACCCTCCTAAATTGCCGCTAGATTCATAAATATTTCTCGGGACTTTCCCCTTCTTCTTAAGACAATCTTCAAAAGAGCCTTTATAAATATAAGTGGTTTTATTACTAATTTAAATGCTAAATAATTGTGTGGTTGGATACTACAAAGTAATTTTGTATTTATTTAAATAAATAATAAAATAAATGTTAAAGTGCTTTAGGCTGATTATTGTTAAATAGAGCTGCTCATGGTTGTTATAGTAGAAATTACAAATATGGATTATTAATGTATCCCTAATAACCTTATTGAGGTTTTTTATACTGGATATTTCCGCTCTGTATATTTTTACAGGCCTATCTTCTTAGGTATAATTTTATTGCTGTGTATCCCAAGATGGCTAACAACTTCTTTAAGTTTGGTTACTCTTGTTATAATATAGTTTATGCGTTATATTATCACTATATTTCTTAAGAGCTCCTTTGGCACTGTTAAATTAGATACTGCCATTATATACCTTAAAGCTCCTTACTCAATTTACATTCTTTAAGAGGGTGTTAAAATTGGTATTCTATACTTTAAATTTGTGTATGACTCTTTTGGGTCAGCTCTTACTTTGATGAAGTTTCTTTAAATAATAGTATATATTTTATTATTTTGTTACTATTTATTGAAATCCAACAAGGATGTTATATTAGCTATGATAATATTTGATAATACTTTGTAGTCCTGTATTGGTTAATATAATGTATGTATTTATATTAATGCTGCCTACGAAGGTCGTAGTGAAGCAAACATTTCAGGGGAGGTTTGGCCCCAACGGCTGTAGCAAAATGAGAATTATGAATAATAAATACATTTAGAAACTATCTGGAGTTTATGTAATGGTAATTAAGGGGAGAGAGGAATAATTTAAATGCTAAAAATTGATTGAGCATTTAAAAACATACTTAGCATCTGCTCCCTCCAAGTCTGAAAATTTATATTGAGTTCTTCTTAAATAAAGGTATTAAAAGAATCCTGCCCCGCCCGCCTGGAATAGATTTCCTCCCTTCCCCTTTGTTTATTTAACTCCCCTTATTATTTTCGAGTATGATAGATTTTGCTAAACTGACCCAGCCACAGGCTGGAAACAGTTGATGATGATGATGATGATGATGATGATGATGATGGAGGAGGATTGAAAACAAACTCATAAAAATTAATGTTTTAAAAACTAAGGCAAGGGTCATTCTAAATATCTTCTAGGAGCATAAAAAAACTGTATTATATTATTTATAATTGATTATAGACAATAATATTTTTCAAATAAATTCCAAGCGAGGACTGATCCAATAGATCAAAGGCAACAAATTGGCAATCGTTTGCTGGGGGAGGATCCTCAGAGTTCTTTAGGATTAGGAGCAGGTTCAAGTCTCCCAAAACCCTATCTTGATAACTGCCCCCTTCACCCTACACAAATAAGGTTCCACCATCACTGACCAAAATTACTCCTATACACATGGGTATTTAAACCAATGGCCGGGGGAAGTGGTTTGGGCTGTTTGTGCCCTGAGTAGTGGACTCAATCTCTCAAAGGCTTTTTTTTTTTACATTAACAAAAGCTACTCAAAACAATATTCACATATTCATAAGTCAAGTAATGTTATCTGAACAAACTGACTTAAAACTAACTTAAATCTATAACTGACACAGCACCAAGCTACCGGTTGTTTATTTATCACTATGAAAGGATAAACCCATATTTCAAAAATTATAGATTTTTCAGCCATGCCAGGAATCGAAACTGGGACTAGGGATGTGAAAAAAGTATTGATACTTTGCCAATATCAATATTTTCCTTTCAATACTAGTATTTTTTTACTCAATACTTTTACTGATATTAGTACTCACACTCCGATATCGGATCAGTATCAAAAGAAACAACTTTTTTGTTATCTTCCCTCATGTTGGGATTATATTTTTACCATAGTGAACAGTGGAGGAAGAACAAATGCCACTGTTTCAATTCTCACTCATTTTCTGCATGAGAAGCAAGAAGCAACTCTAGCATTCAATTCCTTTTAGCTTATCATAATTCAAAATGGTTCTTTCATCTTTGTTTATCAATACATCCTGATACCTGACTTGGCGATGGGGCAAGCAGAAAAGTTTATGTACATTGATTAAACAGATGAAGCAAGGAAAAACATCCATTCTTCTATTGTTTGTCAATAGTTAATTGTCTATCTTGATAGCATATAAAAGACGAATGTGGTTTAAAAATGGCACCTTCCAGAAGTGAATTATGGAAGTTTTATTAAAAGTTGGAGAGCGAACATGCATATTGTAAAATTTGTTTTAGATTATTAAAAACCATGATTACTTTCAGTGGTTAAATAAATATGAAAATATAATTATGATGCAAAAGTTGAAATTATTTTTACTATATAAGAAAAAATATTTTTCCAGATTAAAATTTTGATACTGATACTTTTCCTTCGATATTAGTACGGTATCAATATTTTTCTTCCGATACTTTTAATGAGTACAGTATCGATACTTTACTTTTGATACCATATCTCTACCTGGGACCCTTAGCTCAGTAGAGACTCATGCTACCCTGAGCTAACGTGTCAGACAATAGATATTATTAATACCTTTAAGACAGCCTTAATAAAATAGAAAAATGTTATCAATTTTTATATTTACTAAAAGGATTTTCCCACTAAAAATTAAATATGCTAAATTGTTTTGTTTGTTTAATGGAATTTATAGTGTTAAGCTTGGAAAACAAAATTTAGCATTTGAAATAAGTTTAGCTACAAGCAGTTGGAGTCCTGATAGCTGTACCGATGTACCCCCATTATCTCCACCTCTTTAACCAATCACCGCCTGATCTTTCTTCTCTCTTTGCAGACTCATTTGTAAAGTGTTTTCAAAACTATAATTCAAATAGTTTGAACTTGAAAGGTTTTGTTGTTTCCTTATCTTAGAGACTTACCTTCTTCCACAGCTCCCCCCCACACTCAATAATACTTCCCATTTCCTTTGTCAATATATTACCCGCCTCGGTGGCGTAGTTGGCTAACGCGCTAGTCGTGTTGAGCTCGACTGTTGAGGACAGGGAGATCGAGGTTCGAATCTCGGTCGGGTGAACTGGGGGTGGTTTTTCCTAAATGGTTTTCTACTCTCCCTCCACGTAAATGCGGGTTCACTTCCTCTAAATTCAACCCTCCCAATTCCTAATCCATTAGAGTAATTAGTACTTAAGCGTATAACCCGAATAGGTAGTAAGATGCGGTGCTAAATATTATTATTATTATTATTTGTCAATATTTTGTCTAAGTCTACACAGCTTTGTTACGTGACTAATAACCACAATCGTAAACTACTTTTAAAAAACGGTACCTTAACATTACAATTGGGACGACAAACAATCAACTCATATTTTCTTCTTTTGTTTGAAACATAGTAAGGCAATATTAATTTTTTTGGTCAAATTTAAGAGGGAGGGGGTTGAACACTCAAGGCCCTACCCCCAATGGCCCAAAACTATTTCCTTGCTGCCTACCATATTAACACACTTCTTTGATAATTATTTTATTTACAGCTTATAAACTTATTAATGCGTAGCATTAAATAATATATAACATTTTAAACTAACCAATTCTGAACACCTTCATTGAATTTTAAGCACAATAATTTTGAAATTTTATCATTTCTTGTTTATTGATTTCAACAGTTGTGAATATATGTTCTTTTCACTTATTATATTTTATTAAAATTTTAAATTTAGTACAAGCTCAACAATATATTTATTAAAATACCTAAAAATATAAAATTGAATATTATTTTCATTACTAAAAACTATTTATTGTATGAAGTAATTAAATATTTTTTATAAAATCATATAGAATGTGAATTACAGTATTTACATGTTTTGGAAGGGCTACCAAAATAATAGCATAACATTTATATTGTAATAAGGAGTTTTTATTATTTTTCTAAAAATATATTACACAGAAATGTTTACTAAAGCCTGGTCGTTTATAATTTTTGCCGTAGTTTTGTTGTAGGGAATCGTTCTATGGTCACTATCTACCAGATGGATGTGCACTGTGCCTTGAAAATACTGGAAATAAACAATACAATTATTAAACAATGAATTAATAGTTAGAAAATTATAATCAGCTATTAATGCGAACTTGATTATAAGTTATGATTGATACCAATAATTAAACTATTTTAAAGTTTTCATCAAAAAAATTGACAAAAACTGCACATTTACTAAAACGACAGGATGGCCGGGACATAGCAAAAAGACAAGTATGGTCACCCTATCTGTTGTGATCTTTGCTTGCCGACTCCAGAGTCTAGAACGTATCGTGGCAAGGGTTTTTCAAATATTAGAGTGGCCTTGGTAAAGATGTGTATGCATCTGGTATAAATATGAAGCTAGTACTTTGCGAATGGAAACAATTAAAGCTGACTTAGCTACTTTCATTCATGAGTAGCTGTGTGGATATCACCCTAGGAATGACTACAAAGAACGTTTGCAACTATTCATAACTGCACTTACTCCAAGGATGGATCCTGAGCCTCTACATAATCTTCTCACATATTAGAATAACATTTTGTTTTGTAAGCTGCAATAAAAATACCCTTAGTATCTTTGCCCAAAACAAAGAGAAATCCAGTAGGACTTCTCAAAACTCTTAATATTTTAATGAGGGCTACAAACTCAACATTTAGTATTAATAAAAACTTGTAATTAATTTGTCAAAGGTTGAAAACCATTTAACATGGGCTTAAAGGTGTGGACTTAGATCCAAGGGATTAGGTAAAATCCACCTTTTTTTTTTCTCCTATTTTGGTATGGTTTGCACCTTTTCCTAACAATGAAATAAGTTTTTTTCTGTTCATTTCTTTGTCTACAATTATTAATCAAATCCTCTTTGAGTATTTCACTCTATTTCTTACTCTTGCTTAAATGCCTATGAAATCTGTGCCAATCAATAATAATTTGATTTTTAAATTGTATCATATTATTAGCTTATTAAAAGTATTAATTAAGTAGTGATGCATTTTTCAACTTAAATTAAATCCTAGTAAATACATATTTATTAAATAATTTTAATATTGTTCACACTAAAATATAATATACCTATACTTGTGTTGTTTCCCTACCACGGTCATATTAAGTTTTTCTTGGTCAGTGGTCCAAAAACTATTTACAATATCACATATTTATGATAAAGTTTTACATTTATCTTTGTGCAAATACATTTTTATAGGGTGCCTATATATTTTATAATATTAAAAACAGTGGGCCAGGTTTTCATATTGATATAAAACCTGCTTCAGGATAATAATATAATTTAAAAATAAATCACACATCCCGCTGTTTAATTACAATGATGTAATTATATATGTGCTAATTTTAAATGTACAGATATGTTTAAAAAAAAGTAAGATATCTAGGTATTGTGTAAGGCATATAATGACTTATGAGTAGGGACATACAAAAGTTGCATTTGCAATAAAGCACATTTTTGCACGAATTCTATTGTTTTCACACAAATAAACACAATTTCTTTGTAATTTGGGCAAATACCAAGACATCCAATAGAATTTTCAACGTGATAACAACGGTGATAGCGCTACACTAGGACTTCCATTTGTAGAGATAGTATCCGTTTTTGCTGATTTTAAAGGTGGAAAAGGGATTTAAAAGCATTTTCATAGATTTAGGTTTGTTTTTTTAAGTTAACATTAAAAATCCCGATTTATACTTTTACACATTTCATTACTTAAATTTTGATAGATCGACTCTTTTTTTTTCAGCTTTTAAAAGATTTCATGCTAGATCCAAGAAGGACACTAATATAAATGGCCCTTGCTACAGGTGGTCATGTGTGGAAAAAATTATTTCTTCTTTATTTTTACTCTCCTCTCCTTATTTGATAGTTGTTTAGTCTTGTATGACAACATGTTTCAATGTTATTATTGTTTGGTCCAAACATAAATTGATAATCCACTATCCCGATATTGTTACTTGTAAAATTGTAAGGTAATGATATTGAGATATTGAGTTTGACATTACTAAGTGTGAAATGTTTTGTTCTTATTTATATTTGATTTTTCTCTGAATATGTAAATAAATAGTTAAATATACAATATGAACGAAAAATGTTGACAGTTACATCATATTTTTTTAAATGAATACTAATTTGACTAGTATTTATGTAAATAATAGAATTGCTTTCAGTATATAATATCATCACTCTTTAAGAAAAATAGCATCACTTCCCCTAAAAATAACCTCACCTTTTGCATGTATCTACTACCTATGAGGTTGACTGGATGGAACTAGCGTTCCTAATTACATAGAGTAAATCAGGGCTGTCCAAGACTCGTCCCACAAGCCGCATGTGAGACAATAATCTTATCCTGCTCCCTTGTAGGTTATTGCTTTTGATTTTCACTCGTGAAAGAATAAAACTCTTGTCACAAAACTCGTGCTCATACTTAGTTTCCTAGACATGACTTCAAGTGCATTTCATTGTATCAAGGCTAAATGTCTCGTTTAAACGCGCATGCTCAGCATTGAAAACGTAAGATCTGACTTGCAACTACAACTGTGTGATTGTCAATCAAACCCTTTTTATACTGTCAGAATCAAAAAAGGATACGATATTATTTATTATTACCAAGAGGGTGCTATCCAAAACTGAGGGACTTTGGACTTAAGATGTGCTTAATGCCTGGGGGCATATATCTTTGCACAAACACTTTATCAACAATAAAATTCAAATACAGATAGTTATTGACTAATAAATCACTTTCAGATTTACTGTGATTGGCAACTACAAGTATCAATATTGATGTAGCTATCTTAGTAAATAAAAACAAAAAACCGCAGGGTGCAGAGCTCACATTAAAATTAAATAATAATTATAAAATTTGTAAACAATTGTATCTTGTTTAATGTTTCAACAAGAACTTTAATAAACGACATGACTTTTCTCTATTACAGAATTTTAGAAGTGCTTGCTAAACCTAATGGTCAGACTCTATGTATTTTAATATCTGCTCTGGATTTATAATTCTTAATGCAGCCCTCAGATTGAACTTTTTTTAACTGGCCCTCGGATTAACTAAAGTTGGACGGCCCTGGAGTAGGTAATAAGCTTTGTCCAGAGCATGCTTTACATAGTAAGGTTGAGACAAAGATAATTATTACTACACATTATTTGACCTGAAATTAAGAAAACTTGCAACTTGAAATATAGATTCATAGCAATATGTGTGCAACTATATAAAAAAACATAATTAATAAATGCTATGTCTTAAAATATTTTTAAACACTTGGATATTTACTGAACCACCTCATCATCAAGTGTTCCACTAAAATACAATGTATTAACAAACCTTATGCAGCTCACAGTTATCCTCTTGTAAGCTACCTTCTGGTCGAATCAAATGAACATTTCCAGACAAAAGTTTATCATTAGGATTATAGTTGAGTAGTTTGTTGATTCTTATGTAAGATACATCCAATCCACTTGCTAAATACTTCTTCCTTCTCAGGGAAATGTTAGGCATTTCAGAAAGAGCATAATCTACTCTAGATTGCCAATTATTTAAGGTAATCAACTCTTTATGTACCTAGGAAATTTGTAATGACAATTTTATTATTGCAAGTAAATTATAGTTTACATTTGCCAATATTAAAATTAATGAACCCTTAAACCTAAATACATTTAAAGTTTTTAAACTACCCAAAACAATTCATATATGAGCTATAGAAGAATATGCAATTAATGATTTTAAATCAACATGGCGTAAACATATTAAACTCACTAAGAATCCACCCAATAAATTGATACTTACTCATATATAATTATAAATTAAACCAGAACTGATTATTAAAACATAAAAACATAAATATGAAGTAAACCACAATCTCCTAATTTAAGTAAAATACCAGCTAAAATAATAGAACCTTAAACAGGGGCTTCAACTTGAACTTTTGGTAATCATAAATAATCAAGAAATATTGATATTCTAACTAGAAATCCTAACATTATACCAAGATAGAAAATAAAATACCTAATATTAAAATCATAAAAAGTAAATTTAAAAAATTAACATTTGAAAGGATATAAATAAAATGTTGACAATAATAATTAGATTCTATCTTGCAAATGCTCAATTTGATATCCTCATCCCAAAATTAATAATAAAGTAGGAATCAATCTTGACTCAAAAAAGTTATAAAAATGTAACTTTATTAGTATTTTACAATGTATTAGATGTTAGTAACAACCTCTATCTATACATATAGTAAAATTCTAAATCTGTATGTGAATTCAATTTTATTTGTTGCTAGTAGAAACAAAAATGACTCATTGAATTGATACAGAACTGCTTCTGTTGTACTCTTTATTTTTCAGAATACAGAGTAAGTTACATATCAAATGCTATCTCATAAGCAAGCAAAACAGTGTTGAAAAAATAGACTGTAAGTGTGGTTACATTTGTGACTTAAATTTGTAAAAATTCTAATATATTAATTTTTAATGTAAAAGTCTTCTTTGTAAGTATCCCTGGAAATGAGGGTTTTGGAAATATCAACAAACCAATTATAAATCTACTTAGTAACAAGTGTTTTGGAGGTAAGTATGTCTTTGCATTAGAAGGTAAATTAAGTTTATTTTAGAAATAAATTATGAATAAACATCCAAAATTGATTTCTTGATGTTATAGTAATTTGAGTTCACGTTTAAAGAGCACCCTTAGGATATTTATTTAGTTTGAAATTTACTTATTTATTTTTGAGGTACTATTAGATTTATTAAATGAAGGTACGAGGACGACCGTTTGATAATTATTTCCACAGCAAGGTGAGTTGCTTGCGCTGAGTAACAGTTCTCAGACGATTGGGACAAGTTTCACTCAAATGACTCACTCTGATTGTGTTAATTTTTTTTCTTCTATTTGATACTTCTGTTTAATTGGATGATTAAGGAGGTTTCAAATATAACGAGTTAAATTGAAATGTGGTGTCTAAAGTATTAATTGTTTATTTCCACAATGCCTCCACATAAGAGAGAATTTTTTTCTTGCATGTTCTTCATAAATGTATGTATATTTCAGCTATTGTATGGTTTGGCTTATAAAATTTGGTTTATTTGAAGACAGAAACAATGTTGGGCAGATGAGATTAAAACTATTGACAAAATGGCAAGAACATGGATGGACTAATGGAATGTGAAATGTGAGAGTAGCGTGTGATAAAGAGAATGGATTATTATAGTAAATGATTGAAAGAAGAATTACTAATTTTTGTGTATGTAAAACCAAGCAAAAAGGGAATGATGTTTGATGAAAAATGATAGTGGCTTAGCACCAGTCAGGTGTGGATGGATGGGTAAGGGGAAGTCGGAGAGTAGGCTTAATCCTAAGCCAAAAAGCTAAGCTGTTTGTGAAAAGGTATGAGTTGATGTCATCCAGGATTTTATCAGTACATATGAAAGTAAGCATTCATAGAAATTATGTTGGTTGCTGGTTATACTCCTCCAGTGGATGATGAAGATGTAAATGTGAGAGTGGAGTTTTGGAATGAGCTCAATGAAGACTTAAATGCATGTGAACCAGGTAAGAGAATTATCTTGTTAGGAGATATAAATTGGTGGGTGGGTACTCAAGAGAGAATTCAGAGAGAGCGCTAGGAAGGTATAGTGATGACAAGGTGAACGATAATGGTGGTGATTTATGTGCGTATATGTTAATAAAAAGATTTTTTGTGTCAAGCACATGGTTTAAGCTCAAAGTTATTCCCTTGTATACGTAGCAAAGGGGCTATTCAAGAATGATAATTGATTTTGAGGTGTATGGTGAGAAAATTAGAAGTTTACTAGAGAGTGCCAGGCTTTTTCATGGAGCTGAATGTGGAATGTATCACTTCCTAGTGATTTCACTAGTTGAATTAGGTAGGAGTTTTGTGAGGAAGCCAGTACTAAACAAGAGTGAGACTGGAAAAATGTCAAAGTTTTAGAAAAATTGATGGGCGAAAACTTAACTTTAAAAGAGCATGAATGGAATTTCTAAATAAATGTGAATGGAGTTGTGATGCTAGGAAACTTAAAAAGAGATGCATGGTGGAATGAACAGGTGAAAGAGAGAAGCTGTGAGAGAAAAGAAAGAAGCATACATACAAATGAGTGTCGTTAAGAGTAAAGAGAACATAAGAAGTTGAAGAAGAGAAAAGGATGAATACAAAAAAAGTGGTAAAGGAGAAAAAAGAGTAAATGACATTAAAAGGAGTAAGAATGCAAAATGATTTTGAAGGAAGTTTTTCTGAAAGTGGGTAGATAGATCTAAACAAGGAGTGCAAGGAGATGTCCAAAGCATGCATTAAGAATGAACTTTGTGAGATGAACTCGGATGAAAACACTATAAGAGAGCAATGGTGGGAGTATTTTGAGCAATTACATAGTGGACACTTAGAAACTATCATAAACTAGGGAAAATGTTATGATGAGTGAAAGAATTAATGGAGCTGAGGAGTTAAAAGCTATGAAAGTGTTAAATAATGGCAAATCTGTGGGTGTTAAAGGATCACAAGTGAAAAGCTTAAGTGTATGGGCATGGTACTTTTTGTAAGAGTGTGTGAGTTGTTCATGTATTCCAAATGATGCCTGTTGTAACTTCAGATAAAACGTTGGAAATTATCTTCCCTCAAAGTTACTCAAGCCCAAAAACATTACTTTAAATTCAAACACTGGTCAGGGAACACTTCAAAACAAATAGATCAAACCTGTTGATATGAAAGAATGTATTACATACATCAGTATTTTTGTCAGCGCGATTATGTTAAATTAGTAATGTTTATAAAAAAATGTATCAACTCTAAATAAGTTTTCGTTTTTGTAGTATGGTGGACCTAACGAGGCAAATCGGATCACAAAGTGAATCAGATCAAACTACCACTTGAGAATGGTTTCGGTTGTTTATATTTTTAAACTTCTTATCTTATTGTGTGGGTTATTTCCACACCCTCCAAGAATTGATAACAAAACACGACAGAGACATATTGGACAAGGTTTGGTGCTGGCCTATGATCCAAGTAGTATGTTGAAACTTTTTGAGTCAAATTTATTTTTACAGTGTTTAATGTACTAAGTCTAGTAAGTAGCTTAAGCAATATTATTATGAAAGTTTTGAGAAAACGAGTATAGTTTATGAAGTAATATATGGGGCTAATTAAACCACATTTTTCAGGGTGATTTGGATCATGAAGTTTTTTTAAATGTTTTATAAGTATTACATTAAAACTGCCTCCCCCCCCAGATGGTTCACACGTATGTTCGTAAATCGTATAATGTGTAATGGTCCCAAGAGAGAATGAAAGTGGCTGTGAAGAACATAAGGTCTCACAAAATGACTCTAGGTCGAGCTACTGATTGTTATGTAGTTCCATACACAACCTTACAGAGGTGGGTTGCTTCTACCGGAGGCGTTACTAAACATTATAGTGAACAGCCTGTCATGGACATAACAGCCAAGTAAAAGTTTTATGACCCTTTAATTAGTATAGCTAATCTTGGATTCGGTACCATGGCAGAGAAAATATATAAGTATGGTTTTGTTTATGATGTACACCATAATTTAAAAAACAGTTTCAATAAAGAGGCTAAGACGGCAGGAGAGGATTGGTTCCTCAAGTTGAAGAATTGATTCAGTGCAATAAATGTGAAGAATGGTGCCACAAGAACTGTGCTGACACAAAGGGTGAAATAAAACATTTTATTTGCGAACTAAGTGTTGAATAAAATATGTTTATATAATTAAATTATTTAGAGTTTTTTTTTTCTAATCTGGTTTAGAATTTAACTCGTGATCTGCTTTGCCCCCAATTTTTAGGTGACTCGGATAATTCCCATCTCTTGTGCACTTCATTGTGGGAAACTTATGTATGCACATTATTTTATTGCATAATTTTCAAGCTAAAGATATTTAGATTAAGCTAATATAATATAACTTGATAATAAAAGTTGTCTTTGTTCATTTTTACTTTCTCTCTATCTTACAGGTAGAGAAAGTATGGTGATCGTCAAAAAAATCGAACTCGAGATTTTGATGAATTTTGACGTTTCATGACTTCCTGAATCCGAAAAAGTGGTTTTTGAATGTCTGTCTGTCTGTCTGTCTGTCTGTCTGTACCTCCAACTAGAGCCTAAACTATTTTACCGATTGAGCTGAAACTTGATATCTAGGGTTTTCATAGGGTTGCCCCGAGGGGTTTTTGGAATTGGATATCTACCCCTAAAATTAAGGGTAGTTTACTGAAGGGAAAAAAGAGAAAAAGTCGATTTTCTCAAAATCGGCTCTAACGATTTTGATTAAATTTCATTTATGAACATTAATAAATATTCCAAACAAAATGGCTACTCTCAATATTTCGGCAAAATGGCTTTAAGGGCTCCGGTCTGATGCGTAAATTAACATTTTTTATAATAGCTCCGAAACTATTTGAGATATGAAATTACTTAGCATTACAAATATGTATATATATTTATAATACAAATATTTTATTCGAAACATATTTTTATAAAATCAATAATTTTCAATCTATACGCAATTATATATATATTTTTAGCTTTTTGGACATTAAAGCTTAAGTATTGCGATCGTAAAAAAAACTAACCTGAAATGTTGATGGATGTCGACGTCTCATGACCCCCCGAACCCTAAAAAATAGTCTTTGCAATGCCGTCTGTCTGTGTGTCTATTAAAACTTAAAATTAAGGGTAGTTTACTGAAGGGCAAAAAGAGAAAAAGTCGATTTTCTCAAAATCGGCTCTAACGATTTTGATTAAATTTCATTTATAAACATTAATAAATATTCCAAACAAAATGGCTACCCTCAATATTTCGGCAAAATGGCTTTAAGGGCTCCGGTCTGATGCGTCAATTAACATTTTTTATAATAGCTCCGAAACTATTTGAGATATGAAATTACTTAGCATTACAAATATGTATATATATTTATAATACAGATATTTTATCCGAAACATATTTTTATAAAATCAATAACTTTCAATCTATACGCAATTATATGAATTTTTTTAACTTTTTGGACATTAAAGTTTAAGTATTGCGACCGTTAAAAAAAACTAACCTGAAATGTTGATGGATGTCGACGTCTCATGACCCCCCGAACCCTAAAAAATAGTCTTTGCAATGCCGTCTGTCTGTGTGTCTATAAAAACTTAAAATTAAGGGTAGTTTACTGAAGGGCGAAAAGAGAAAAATTTGGTTTTCTCAAAATCTGCTCAAACGATTTTGATTAAAATTCGTATCTAGGCGTTGATTAAGATTATAAATAAACTGGCTATTTTCATTTTCCTATGAAAATGATTTTTAGGGTACTTTACAGAAGCGTTAATTTCCGTATCTCCACAACTATTTGAGAAACTAAACAACTTATCATTGCAAAATTGTAGGACTATTAGAAATAAAAAACTTTTATTTGACATATATTTTTATAAAAGCAACAGTTTCTGAGATATTTGCAAATATATTAATACAATTTTGTGAGCTTTAGTTGTAAACATATACTACTTAAGTCTTAACGCAATAATTCTCCAATGCCATAGAGTAATTAAATATAAGTATCTAAAAAAAGTATGTTATTTTTCCTTAAAGCTCTTTGGAGAAATGTTTGCACAACAATGATCTATCTCCATTTTAGACTCAATAGTCAATATTTACATTTTTTATTGGTCAAAATGTATAAATGAATAATTAAATATCAATGCGATGACTTGAAGATCTGCAACACCTTATAAAATTTTAAAATTTTAACCAGAAATCGAAATTGTAATACGAAGTGTTGACCCTTGTGGAAGACATTAAACTGTTTGAAATGCTCTTAGATGGACAAAGATGCGTCTCTTTTCTCATTGATTCTATATCATTGTATATTATTTTATGCATGTTCTTATGTGGAGTGGTAATGATACAATGTACATTATTCCATTCAGAAATCTTACGATATTATAGAAAAAGAGAGAAAGTCTGTGCGGTGCGCCGCCGTACCATTTATTTTTTTTAAGTAAAGAAGAATTCTTTCACTTCGCCTCGGTCTACCTTATTCAAAGTTTACATAATTGATAATTTTACATACAATATAGGCACAAATTTAATATCGTCTAGCAATCACTAATACTAATATTAGTGAATAAGGCCATATTTAAATAAAGAGACTCAAAAATTAACTATGTCTGTACCATTCAATGGTTTTAGTTCAACAATGTTTTATAAAACAACTGACGAGGTAGGCGTAGCAATAACTTAACTGCAGAAAAATAGTTTTGTGAAAGAGTGCAATAGCTTTTTTAGACTAAAAGTATTCATCTTTCCCTACACATTAAAAAAATATTTATTTTAAACTAGAATATTATGGATCAATATTATTTTAAAACTAGAATATTAAGATTATTAAAACTTCATTTAGTAAATAAAATTTGCATGAATATTATATGATTTTCATATTAAAATATGTTGTGTGCCCAGCCCCTCAGGGACCACAAAGCCCCAGGTCATAGACAAGGATACACCAGATCAACAGCCTCTAGGTTAAAATGGCTGCACTCCGTGGAAGAGCTTGAGTCCTTAAATATGAGTATCAATCTAGGTGCCAACAAAGGGCATTAAAAAAACATTTAAACATGGTTTCACAAGAGAGAAGTAGACAAATACCCTTCTCAACTCAAATGGCCTGCTTTTAAAAAGTTAGGTTCGGGTAGAGACCCAGTCCCATTTTCACATAATCCTACCTCACAACGAGCTTATGCAGATTGCACATTACAATTACAATGGTCCCTTTATCATGAACATGTTAAAAACAGAGTCGTTTAACAACTACACATTTGGAAGTACTTTCATCACTGAGCATTGACACTAGTGAACCTTAGTGATGATGGACTCAACTTGGTTCAAGGAGCACAGCTTAACTTTTGTAAGGCTGAGGATATGATGTATACTTCTCTATGTATGTCCCAGGAACAACACCTTTCTGCAACCCCTGGCCCAACGAACCGCCACTGCCTGGCAATATACTTCTACATTGACCACGGCCACCAACAAGTTGGCTCATCAACTTCCCAGCCCAAGGCGTGTGCTCTGCTAGCATGTCTAGTCAGTACGACTCGCCTAAGTTGAGAGTCTTGGTGCAAACCCGCCAAACATCAAAGCATTACACTTGCGTGGTCTGGAAATGACATCACTAAACCTAAATTCCCAGCATTGATCAAAAAGCCCTCTGAAGAGACCTGTTAGTTTTTGATAACTGTGTCCACAAAAATTTATCAAAACTCCAAAACTCACAATAACACTGTGGAGCAAATGAGACATTATATGCAACAACAATAACAAAAAAAGATCAAATTTTCTCTTAAAACAGTTTGCGCAACTCTTCTTTACAAAAAAAAATACTTAAGATTCTAGTTAAACATATTTATTCCCCGAAATGTCACTGGATTCTTAACAAACGTCCATATTATAACTAACTATATTTACCTTTTCCCAAACATAGAGACAAACAGTAACACTTGTTTGTATATTTCTCCCTTTCAGCGTAGAAATTATTATTTGTATTTATTTAGTTTCTTCAGGTTTAGAAAGAATGCACAAAGTTTAATTGACTCTAACCCTTAAACTAAACACTAAAGTAGCAAAACATGACCCCCCAAAAACTTTAAGTAAGGTGAAAAAAAGAAATTAAAGCATTCCTACAGCAATCATAAATAAGGCAGAGATGGTGCAACGCTCCACAACTTACACACTAGGGAATATCAACCCCAAACAAAAGATCGCATCCGATACAAGGGAAGCGGAACCCAGCTAAACTCCTCAGAACTCCCAGACTGATGATGAATCTCTCTACAGAATAAGATGTAAGGCGCATGCTAAAAGAAAGAGACGAAAGCCCCAGCCAGGTGCATACCCGGGAAATCGAACCAGCTCCTGCCTGAGAAATAACAAGATTACAACCAACAAGACCCGCATAGTTCCCCTCTCAAGCAACACCTTCCACTGCTAACAATAAGAAGGGAAGAGAAACACAAGCACTAACCTCAGCGCTGCCACAAACGAAACAAAAACACAGCCAAGTTACAAAGCACCACACGACTACCAATGTTATGCAGTTATGAACACATTCATTAAATTTATTTGTGTTTTCCTTCTTGGTTCTTGGCAAAGGGCCAAAAAATACACTAACACATGTTCCAACAAAAATCTGTCAAGATTGGAGGACAACTGCCTGAACTTCTTGATTTGAGTGACCTTAGACCTGATGCAGATTCAACAAGTTCTCACTTGACCTTGAACCTCACAGTCCATCCCCTTCCAAAATAATGCTTTCCTAATCTTGGCAGAGGTATTGGCCACCCCTAGATGCTCTTCCACAGGGGACTCATGATATTACTCAAAAATCATGTTCACAAGACTCTATGGCACATGCACTTTCGCCACTCTTCACAAGCAAAATATCCCTTTTTAACTTATACATGTCCCTGGGAACCCCTTTCACAATGTCATCAATAATACCCGCCAGCTTCACAACCTATCTCTGGCTCTGTGCTATACCAGTGAACACCTCTGGAACCAGCCCCAGAAACACCAATAAATGTGTGAGCTTAGACACCCCCTTCAGTGTACTCTCCTTGAACAAACGAGATAGTCCAGCTGCCACCGCACTCTCTTTCCCAGGAATGTTGGAGATGGTGAACCGCATGGAACTAAGTTGGGCAATACACCTGTCAATATTTCCCAGCTATTGTGGGTACCTAAATAGCCACGACAAAGCCTCAATGTCAGTTTGCAACCAAAACTTTGAGTGTTCCAAATACAGGTTGTGTCAAATATTACTACCAAGGCCTTCAACTTGTAAGTGGAGAAGTTACATTCATGAGGATGAAGTGTGTGGCTCCCATAAGTCACATGATGCCACAAACCTTCGTGTTCTTGACCTAACACTGTGCCTACACCAGGTGTAGATAGATCTGTATAATTTTAATGCTATCTTCCCAAATGTGTCTAAGTCACCTGAAGAGTTTGCCAGTTAAAACCCCGAACAAGGTTCTAGATTCTCCCATTCAAGCTGAATGTCCTGGACATCATAATCTATGATACTTGATTATCCTAACAATGTCTTGAGACGAGTATAGATTTAACTCATCAATAAATAACCTCCTCCACCACTCAATAGCCTTACCCCGTAAAGTTACTACTGACTAAACAACTTGTCAACATCCATGCATAGAAATTAACATTAAATTATAATGACTTTTATTTATTATTAAAAATTACTAAATAAATAGACTCATTTTCTGTGTTGTATTACCACCATTTTACATTATAACATTAATATTTCACTAATTTGTAATATTTTGTTTGATACTTGGGTTATAATATTTGTTAAATCATATTGTTCAAGGTAACATAAATGTTGGGTTTTGTTATATTCGCATCACAATTATTACATAATTATAAATATTTTCTTAGATACAAAATGTATTGAGAGTGATAAGTAATTACTTAGCTATAAGAGTTACCTTGTTTGATTCAATACCCAGTAGCTTTGTAATAATGTTACACTGTAATTCATCCCCTGTACCCAGGAGTTTGGCTATGGACTGAGTTGTATCAGGAGCACCATCCAATAAAAACAACTGAATCTTCTGGTCTTGTGACTGTAGCTCTCTGGCTAGCTCAAGAGCTAATATACCTCCCCATGACACTCCTACTAGGTTGTACGGACCTACAGGTTGTATATTCCTCATTTGCTAGAAAAATATTCATCAAATCACAAACATTTGTCATTTCCAATTTGAAAATAATATCTTCTTTTGAATTAATTGCTGTATTTTTATGAATATTTAGTCAAAGGGTTCATTTAAATCCTTACCTTAACTATAATTGCTGATGAATCTTGCAGACACATGTGATCTTGCAGGTCTATATACACTGTTGGATACATTATATTTTTTGACAGAGGGTCTGAATGTTTTTTAATACAGTCTTGAATTCCAGGAATTATAAATATTGGCATAACCTCTAGTACATGACCGATCCCTGTGCTGAGTGACGAAGCCAGAACCAAGGGGCTCTTAGATTTTGACATGAAATGAAAACCTACACCTTCCAACTCTTCTATGCTTGATGGCAAAAAGTTTACTAGCTCATCAAAACTGGAATCTGAAATAACAAAAGGTAAGAATTTTCTTGGAATTTATTTTTTAAATAAAATTTAAAATAAATATAATTTTAGTCACACTTTAAGTAAATAAAATTAACTAGCATCTACAATAAATAAATCACACAAAAATAGCTTGAAGCTAAGCATCTTATTCGTTTATGAATTATTGATATAAATTGAACATTTAAGTATAAATAAAATAAATGTAATTATAAAAGTAAATAAGCTAGTAAGCACAACTTTTGGCAAGTTAGGGGGTAGGATAGGCGCTTACAGCAAAAATATTTACCTACTGAAACTTTTTAAGGGCATGGGTCATATCCGCCCCGGCATCCTTGGTTTGGATAATATACAACCTGATAGCCCTGAATTTTCGTTTGTTAGTAATAACTCAGTGCTATATTTAAATATTTTGCTAGATTTGAATATATGGGGTTTGGGTCCCAGGTATTTTACATTCCCAACCAACATTGGTTTTAATTTAAGTGAAAGATCACAAACTAATAATTAGAGTTAATTTATTCCACATTTTGATTCTGACCAACATTTAAAGAATTAATATTAATAATGGAGGTTTAGTAAGAGTGACTAGTTCATCTCCCATCCTTTGACTGTGTGAACCTATTATACGTCTGATCTGGTTGCCGGTGTGATCATAAGTGTTTCTCCAATGGCCGTCACGAGAGCTTCTTGCCCCTCGCCGCAATCCATAAAAGGGTCTCCCTTGATAGAAGGAAATCGACCAAAGTCAAGTTCAATGTCTTAAAAAACTGCAACTTGGGTTAGGGAAATCTTAAGAACTGTCCTGTTTTTTTTACTAATAGTTTTTTATGTCTGGATAGTAAAACCATAAAATCACAAATATATTGTACCCTGGCTTAGAAAGTAGGATGAAGGATTGAAGCTCTGTATGCCCTCCATTGTGACTCATAAATTCAGAAAAGTTAACATTTAATATAGGTTATGCTTCAACTTGAATATTAGTAACTATATTGTACATTATAAAGGGAGTCCTCAAGAATAGTTCTGTGTTTAGTTGTCACATACTTTGTTAAAGCAGAGAGATTTCTTATTTTCATAAAATATTTTATTAGGTCTAAGTTATATTAAACTATGCAAAAAGTTTGTAGAAAACATGTAAATATAATATATATTTTTTAATCTAGTCGATGGAAAATAATTTCCTTAAAACATGAAATAATGCCGAACCTAATAAAAAAAATTTTTTTTTAAATTTATAATTTCTGAATATATGCTATAAATCATAACTTTAAATTTTGTATGAAAATTTTCCATAGAATATTAATAAGGTCAATAAATTGTGTGTGATTGGGTATAAATTATACTGTAAATTTTTAAATGGGTGCAGCTAATATGTTCTAAAACATATAGAAATTATTTGACAATAAGTATATCTCAACTAGATAACAATCCCTCATCAAGCTAAAACGTAATTTGTCAGCTAAATTTCACAAAGTAAATTTACAAGGTGCGTCCATGAAGTAAGTACTGTTTGAATATTGAAAGAAAGACTATATTTTTGAATTAACTATTTGATTTTTATTTAATTATACATACCTTAATTGACTGTTCAACAAAATTTCAACCATAATTAAGGCATGTTTCGTATTTAGCAATAAGATAGTAACTAAAATATTTAGTTGATTTTAAGATTTAAAGAATTTGACCTATAAACATACAACATGCGAAAATAATTAATAAATGATTTTATTTTTCATAACTGTGAATATGATACCTTCTTTTGCGTCTTTGATAAGTTCATCCTGGACATACATGTAGACATACGTAGGTGTGTTCTTTCCTAGAAGTTGGTCCAGAGATCTAATAACTGGTCGAATGCTTTCAGGTTTCTTATTGTGAGCCCACTGTACATCAAGTATTGGTAGGCCTGCTTTAAATCTTGATTCATTGATATCCGCAGAACTATTAATGAGCGATACGAAGTGACTCAATGAATCGAGACTACGAGAAGCCACATCTAGATTGTGGAGTGATGTAGCATCATTCTGTACAAATAACAATGTATTTTCATACAATGAAATAGTAATTATTAAGGAAACACTGTGGTTAAATTATTTGACATACAGAAACATCAATGTTAGTATCATACAACGTTTCTAAAATGAGACCTATCTATGTAAAGGATGATATCCTTCTCTCTACTGTTGATCTACTTTACAAAACAGTCAACCCTACACCAACCAAGCTTAAACTTGTGATATCGTTAGCATCAGTACACGTGAGGATGTTCTCGCTAAAGGATGTATAGTGAACAAGTCAGTATAATGGTTAAGATCCTTAAGGGTGTCGAGATAAACCTTGAAACATTATTGCTCGAAGATATGAGGAGTAAACCTATCTTGGGAGGATTCTATTCTTAGGATATGAGAAAAGCATCACATCCGGATCCATACCGTGTTGAGAAGATCATTAGGTTAGATGGAGATAAATGGGTTTTACTCATCACACAATTCACAGATTGGTCCATAGAATATTGTAAAGCATTCTTTAGACATATATTTTTGAAATATATATTATTATTATTACTCTGAAATAATGAGTAAGGAATATTAGCGTTTATAAAGTACTAGCTTTTGTATGCAACTTAGCTCGAGATAATGTCAGTTTTAAAAACATGTCCATTAAAACAATAACGATTCTAATCCCAGAGTTTTTTTCATTTCTCGTACAGAAAATAAATCACACAATGTATTAGGTAGAAATTATAATGATTAAATTTTGGAGTTGATAAAAGATGTTACTAGGCAGAGATTACTATGGTGAAACCTTTATAGAGTTGATAAAATATCTATCTACAAAACCAAAACATTCAATGTAGTATAACTATTTATGTTTTGAAATTAGACACATAGAATATTTGTATTAATTGAAGGAAATAAAATAACAAAATTTAAGGCAGAGCTTCTTTGTAAACAATGTAATTTGTTCTATCAGGAGCAATCGTTTTTAGGTTGTTGCTAGAACTGTCAGGGAAACAAACGAGATGTAGTTGTCCATGTTAAGAACACTTGCCATGGTGATTAACGCCGGCCACCTTCATGGTTTGTCCTTGCGCTGTGTTGATGGGCATCGCATACCAAACCTTGATAGGAACTTACATTCATTTAAAATGGAAGGGCAGGTCTGAAGGAATCATGGGTATTCTTGGTATCAAGATACTTTCTCCCATAATGCTACCTGTCATGACAGTCGCCTCTACGATAAGGTTTTGCAGATAGTTTACCTGTAAGCGTGTCCCCCTACACAGTGTATGGGAGTTCAAATTGCTCAGGAAAATGATTTGGTGCTCAAATTTTAATTAAAGAGCCTGAAAGGATGAACCAAATGGACTAAGGGGATTAACAAATTTTACAGGGCAATGCCTATGGACATGTAAGTGCGGGGGATGGTATAAAATAAAGTAGTCAATTTTATCAGCCGACTCATTTTTGGAGCTAGAATAGCTTGAAACTGGAACAACGAGAGAGGCTTGTTTTACCGACGAAGTATATTGGGATTAATAAATTGGCCTGATTCCTGGATATCATTGAACATGTCACATATCAGGAACTCATTGAAGGACACCTTGCCTTTGTGCCCTGCAAAGACTCAATTGCTGAGTTTCAGCACTATATCAACAAATAAGCCTAGTTTTTCTCTTTTCACGGGTGGATGCGTATGTTGTTTGACAGGGAACCACGTCTGTACATATGTGGGATCATTTCAGGCAGGCAATGACCTCGTCAGCTCTAGTGATTCTCATAATTACTGGTAGAGTTTGTTAGAAGTCTCATGAGAACAATATGATGATGCTTCCTATGAGAACATTGTTGCTTCTTAGATCTTTCAGAGTTCTTGCTAGATCTTCAATTGAGGTCTTATGTGACAGTATACTTTCATTTCATAATATGAGACAATTTTTTCAGTAGTTTCGATGTAAAACTTTGTTTTGATATGTTGCACACAGCAATTTGGTCAATGGTAAAATGTAAAGCTAATTTAAATGTCACATTCATTGTCTTATCACCCTTCCATAAAAAGTAGTGGCTGTACCTGATAAGGCCATCAAAAAGGCAACACATCCCTAAAACCTGAGCTTAGCCAAGGATAACTTAATTATAAAGTATTTTCTTTACCTTCACGTGCATCTTAAAAGAACAATTTACATACTGGATCTTGAACATTCAATAATAACATTATGTATAGAGCAGAAAGTTGTTCTGTGTTCAATAGGTCTTGCTAATATTCAAAGTTTGTAATAGAAATGGCTGGTTGTTTATCATCTCTCTCAAATAATCACTTACTTACTTACTAGCTCTACTCTACTCTAAAGTTTTATGCTGCACTTATAAAAGTATGCCACCTATCCTTACATTGAGCTAGTTCTATCCAGTCCACCTCATTACACCCTATCTCTTTCAACTCTGTTCTAATGTTATCCTACCATCTGCCTCTCTTCCCATCGGGTTTACCAGTCAGTACCCTAAACAAGGTTCTAGACTCTCCTATTTGCGCTGCATGTCCTGCCAACCTTAATCTACAAGACTCTAATCTCCTAACAATGTATTGTGATGAGTATAGTAAATGGAGCTCATCAATATGTAACCTCCTCCACTCCCAAGTAGCCTCATTCCTTTGGAACCAATAGTCTCTCTAGAATATAAATCCGAACAAAGTGCCGGGTAGAAGAAGACCTAAGTCATTTACGGTCTTGTCAAAGAGATTCCTTACAATTTGGTTGAGTTCACTTGCATTCAAAATATCTTCATTGAAGTCCAAATTGTCCACCGATTGCTCTGTTCTGATTCCATATTCAATGTATTTCAACATACTTTCCTTGTGAGTGAGCCAAGGAACAAAAGGATCTGTTTTGTGAAAAATATTAATATGATGAAGGGCAAATATCTGAATGAGTAATAAGAGTGACACAAAGCAACTTTTGTTAAAACTACTGCTCAAGTGTGCATCATATTCTGAGTCCTAGATTACTTGTTGTAAAATATACACATTGTCACTTTTTGAGATTGAGAGCTAAATGCATAAAACCCTAAATAATCCCGACTGAAATTGTTCCACCTCATTGGCCAAGTTAATACTAAACGTCACTTGATCACAGCCCTTATTGGTTTACTTACATAGTTAGTTAATGGATTTGATGAAACTTTACATCTTCACAGTAATTTTACAACCGAACACTCAATATAATGGGGTTTTGTGGACAACACCCTTCATTGTCCAGATGTCGTTTATGGTATTTGGGATCTAAGTCATGCCCATCAATAAAGCTCTTTGAAAGTTATTTGGATAAATTTTGTAGCCTTCACGGAGATGATCAATTAATTTATAGGTCCATATGGGCCGTGTACCATATGTGTAGTTACCCTTGCATGCAGTTGTGGGTCAATGTTTGAATCTGGAATCTCCGAACTTAACATTGAATTTATTGTATATCATTGGTTTTGTTTTTTTTCCCTGGGGTCATAGTAGATGCACTTATGGCAGTCCTCGCTTTTGCCACTCAACCATGTACATAAAAGACTTGTATTGCCTTTAAATAACCTTTCTAGTGAAATTCAACGTAGTATAAGAAATACCATATTCAAATTTATTCATTAGTCCCCTTGTTAAAAGCAAACATGTAGGTACAGAAATGTTCCTTTATAACAATCTATTATTTTAAAATAACCAACTATCCTAAATTATGATTTTTCTTTGGATTTACAATTGAAATGTATTCTGTAATTACTCTTTGGATTAGGCAATCAAGTAATACAGAAAAATAATGAATTCTATATCAAATTGGAGAGTTGATCATTGATCACGGGTTTTGAAACAAAATCTTTAAAAAACATCTATTTGATATGATTCAATTTGGTTGAGCAATAGACGAACTTTCCCTGTCAAAATCTATATGACAGAACATGATCTGCATCGCAGTCAATTATGCGGTTCTAGTAATTTAGGCAACAGACATAGAGAACACAACACTTTGTTTTATAAGTAGTAGAGATACATGATTATTGATGGAGTTGGTCATGTTTTCTTGAAGAGAAGAAAGTATGGTCGAGTACAGAAGATATTGGAACAATAGTTTGGCATCATTAAGGCTTTGAGCATGGGTCTCCGTCTGTGTCAGGAGAAGAAATGGTAAACAACATCTTAACTTATTTATCATTTTAAATTTCCTTTACTTGATGTAATGCAAATGATCTTCACTATTATAAGAAGTGGAAGAAATAAGTGAAAACCAATGTAGTGAACACATTGGGAAGAAAATATTGTAGGTGCATTACTTGCATTTTATTAATACTGATTGAAGTTTTACTCTACATTTACTTTTTTTTCTTTAAAGTTCTAGAAATTTGGCTAATTTAAAGCTAAAAGTGGCGCATTACAGTTGAGCAAAGGAAACCTTGTCCCAAAAGTGTTGTAGTTTAATTGGGTCAAGGTCACTGGCCGGTAGGATTATTGTCATAGATTGGTTGGGCCACGGTCACTGACCAGGAGGATTGTTACTGATAATACACCTGTGGGTACATACAAATTCGGCCCCAATAATCCACTGCCTGATATTAGGTTATGATTGTGTTATGCCATAGTTTAATTTGTATTTGGTTGGGCTAGGCTATGTTAGGGCAAGGTTAGCATTTTGCTGTGTCTTACCACTTGCTGTTTTTCATTCAGGTTGATATAACATTTACAACCATTCTAAATGGAGTGCCACAGCAGCCAGAGCCCAGTTAGTACACCAATACGCCTTGTTTACAATTCCCAAGAAGGAACGCATGGACCAACTGTAATGTGTAACTAACACTTATCTTTTAAATGCAGCTAATAACAGGTATATGTGGCCCAACTGTAACACGTCTGTTATTAGGGCTACCAGAGCAAAGTAAATGTACATATATAAGAGTCCTACTCTTTTAACGTATTAGTCACTTTCTAAGACTTACACTCAATGAAACCCTATAATAGGTTTAAAACTATTACTACCAGATCTAATAAGTTCTAATAATGTGTGGCAGATATAGACTCACTGTGACATCACAAGCGGGTGACGCCCAATTCTCTTCAAAAAATGCCCCAGCGAACGAGGCAACTCGACTTGGAAGACCAACACATAAAAACATCTTAACACCTGGGCCAGACGACAAGTAAATGAGAGAGGCTTCATTCGAGATCTTACCAACAGACGTTGACGAGCGCTAGTTGTCGGGTGACGTGATCGTTGATGATTACCACCCTCCTTTGTACATGGAGATAACCTTGCCAAATATTGTTAGTGCCACTGGTATAAATTGGCCTGTCCTCGGTTCATGTAATATCTATTGTATTGTAACCACTCGTCAAAGGAACTGCTGGAAGAAATTCACGAACATCTGCTAAGACTACGTACTGAAGAATGTGATGGTTGAGGTGTCTGTGTCACCTCCTCGCCACAGAGCAAGCTACAGCGGATACTATAAGTATTATGGGATGTTGTAATCTTCATTGAGCTTTGAGATCTATTGTTCAATGTCCATATGACGTAGTTTTTGCATGTCAGTACTATCAACTTATTTCCCTATGCCCGTAAGGCATTATTTATAGCTTTATGCACTATCTTTCTATGTCTACTAGACTTATTCGCCAATATTAGGGTCAAGATTAGGCGCCTTAGGCTATATGACCGTGCTGCAACTAGTTTAAGGAATAGAATAAAATAATGGAGGATTCCAGGTTATCTATTGCTATGTTTCACAACCTAATTGGGTCTGTAACTGACACTGGTCTTTGATGTTTCTAACTGTGTACTGGTATGTGGTGCACAACCTGTGGAAGTGCTACTTGTCCATAGTAGTGGCCCGCAGGGTTTTGTCTGTAGTGTACGGCCCCCTTGTGGTGCCTTTAGCGTTAGTCAAAAATGATCACTATTTTGTCTAGCATTATTGTCCCCTTTCCAGGGTAACAGAATAAATATGCTATTGATTGCTCAGGCAGTACCAATTAGGAAGTGTCCGGCCATAGTATCTGTAGCGTGGGACCAAATTGAAGTGGCTTAGTTCTTTATATTTGAAATTATGTTTTGTAATTGGAAGCCTCGCAGTCATCTGGCCGGAGTAGAATAATCTAGGATAATTTTGCATTTAGATTTGATTACTGCCACTAATTTATACTGTCTTAGAGTTGCTGCCTTTCATCCTATTTAATGAATTAGTTATTGTCCTGCTTTAACGAGCTAAAAGCTTTCTTATTTACACCTATTACCTATATGTGCAGGTTATAAGGTGTACCTGGGTGCTTCACACCTGATATTCCTTTGTCGAGTTATTTATATTATTGTTACCGTTTATATTCTCAATGTTTAGACAATGGATGGTTTGAATAGCTTCTACCTATGAGTCTATGTACTTGCTAGTGACTTGTTTGAATATTAATAAACTAATTTGTTAAACTTGTAAGTCATTCTTATACTTTGTTCTTTCCAATCAACATTTATAAGTATATGAATGTTGTACTCTGACAGGTAAAATATGTTTTAAATCCTAACATAACACACGACAATTAATGGTTAGTTCACTATGACTATCTAGAAAGAAAGTCACATACCCTCATGTCACTTGTCAAAACCCTTTCAAAGATGTCTAGGTCAGGTTGCATACCTTCCTCAATGATGATATTTTAAATAGCTTAGTGGTTCAAATATTTCCAGTGAATATAAAGGGATATATCTACAATTGACACAGATTCGCGATTCATACAAAATGTATTTTGCTCCAAAACCTTAAAATCTGCTTTGGTTCTCAGAGCACACATAACGAACAACTATAACACTGTTTTCCTCGCAATTAGCACTTAATGGTACTTAGCATCAATGTGTTTAGTCGTTTTGTGAAGCTCACAGTTCTTAGCTAACCTAATGGCACTTTGGTTGTCCACAAAGAGAGTGGTAGGTCCCATGGAAATTAGATCAAGTTCCATGAGCATCATTCTTAACCACACGGTTTCTTGAGCTGCTGAAAATTTTGCTATATATTCATATTTTGTAGTTGATACACCCTTGTTGATGAGATGACCAGGTGAATGTCCATGGTGAATGATCGGATGTCCAGTGAATATATTGTGGTTCATTTAAAAAAGATTTGCTTGATTAATTGTGAACGCAATATCTTGACGTGTCACTATTACAAAAAACATCAAGCTTCCAGCTACTTCACGATAAGGTACGTCGAGAACCTCCTTCAATTTTCCATCGATTTGCTGTAAATCTACATTTGGGTCATCTGGTACTGCTTGCGATTTGTAATCTTGTATAGAGAACTTGTTCAGCAATCTCTCAAGGTATAATTGTTGACTTAAAATACATTTTCTTGTTTTACTATCTCTTTTGATCTCGATTCCAATTAAATAATCTCGAACTGTGCCTTGAGTTTTCTTATAACACGTGCCAAAACTTCTGAGAAAGTACTTATTAGCATTTAATCATCCACACATAATGCAAGCCAAACTTCAACATCATCAATCGTTGCTCTAAAGACACACTTATCTGATTCCAATGGCTTGAATTCAAATGATTTTAAAAATGTCAGGAATTTCTTACCCCACCAACGTGGAGATTGCTTTAGTCCATACAAATTCTTCCTAAACTTGCAGACAATGTTTAGATCACCCTTTACAAAACCTTCTGGCTGTTTCACAGACAATTCTTATAGCAGTTTGCCATAGAGAAACACTGTTTTTTTATGTTAAACTGTATCATTTCCATGTCATAGATTGTTGCAAGTGCAAGAAGTATTCTAATCAAATTGTACCTGATGACGGCTGAAAATGTTTCCATATAATCGATATCTGCCTTTTGAGATTATCTTTTAGCACATAGCCGTGCTCTGAATCGCTCAATACTCCCATCTGCTCTTCTTTTTATTTTATATACCCATTTGCAGCCTATAAATAGTCAATTCAAAGGTAGATGTGTTAAGGTTCAAGTTTCGTGATTAGTTAAAGATGTCACCTCTCCTCCATAGAAGTGATCTATTCCTTAGAATACTTGTCAGTAATTGCTTCATGGTATGTTTGAGGCTCCTCATAAATTGCTGCACATGCTGTTTCAATGGTTACTTGACAAACGTTAAATTGTTTTGGCGACCTTAGAGTAGCTCTTTTACGAAGTGTTGGCCCTGTATCTCTTGTGTCTTGATTAACTCTTTCTTTTGGTTTGGCATTTTTCTCAGACTCTGATACACATTCTTCAACATCTTGCTCTTTAAGTTCATTGTTCTGAGAAGTTAAATTACAAATGTAAAATTCTGGATCGTTAATTACAGCACCTTTAATCATTTCTCCATTACATTCAGCTTCCCGAGCTACTGTAATATTCCTTGTACTGGGATGATACAATCTGTAGTTAGTACTATTACTGTCATAACCAATAAAAATTGCCTTCTTAGCTTTGCTTTCAAATTTAATACGAGCTTGTATGGGTACATTCTCATAAACATCTGCTCCAAATCTACATATGTGCTTCAATGTTAACTTTTTTCCAGTAAACATCTTGAACTGTGTCACGTTATTGTTTACCATGCTTGGCCACCAATTTAAAATGTAAACACTCACATTTATGGAGTGGTTCTCTCGCAGATAGTCCCAGTTTTCTTAAAACGCTCTGTAAATTTTTCATTTACCGACCATTGTCACTCTTAAATAATTTTATTTTGTTTACCGTTTGTGTTTCTATCATATGCTGGAATTGTATGAACATAACAAAAACATCACTTTTGTACTTTACAAAATAAACAAAACTTCATGAAGTGCTGTCATCCTTAAATAGCAAATATAAATGGCTCCTTCCAGTGAAGTAACCTGCATTTTCCCAGATTCACCAGTGTGTATAAACTCACCAGGTTTACACGTAACCTGCATTTTCCCAGATTCACCAGTGTGTATAAACTCACCAGGTTTACACGTAACCTACATTTTCCCAGATTCACAAATGTGTATAAACTCACCAGGTTTACTTGCACGAGGACTAAGATTTTCATATAATGGCAGTTGATGGTTCTTACCAAATTTATGAGACTCACAAAACAGCTTGTCAATGTTGTTCGCCTTCATCCCCGGTAATAGACTCACCATGGTCTTAAAGCTATTGATGCTTGGATATCCCAGTCATTCATGCCATAACTTCAATGACTCCTCCACTGAATTTGACTGCTCAGTGATTCCACTCTTGAAAAACATCTTGTAACATTGATTAGCCATTTTAATTCCCATTACAACAGCTCGATTCTGTCCTGGAATCTGCATTTCAATTTTGCTTTCATCGTAAATCACCCTGAACTGTTTACTTGTCACTGCTCCTACTGAAAATATATTTTTCTTAAGTTTCGGAACATATAACGTATTTTATTTCAAGTGTGCGAAGCTCCCACTGTCCATTCACGAGTGCTAACACTTCCACAGACCTGATACCTTCAGCTTGAACGTATGAATTATCTTCGATCTGTATGCCACTCAGATCGTCTATTGGTTTTAGCACAGAAAACCACTCCTTATGGTAAGTCGTGTGTTTTGACGCAGTACTGTCAACCAGCCACACAGTTTCGCATCCAGATGCAGAGACGTGTTTGTATTCAGCAATCAAAGCAACATACCTTGACTCGTCCTTGCTTCTATCACTGTTTCTCGCCAGTCAATTACGGCACTGTATTTTCATATGATCCATTTAACCACAGTAAAAACATTTTATATTCTTCTTACCACTTAGTTTTCCATGATTCTCTTTCTTCTCGTCATTGTGGGACGCTTGACTTTTCATATTTTTGTAACTTTTCTGAACGTTTAGGACCGCAAATGCTGTAGTGACATCATCGTTCTGCATGAGCCACTTCTCTTCCCTGAGAAGTCGAGAGGTTAGGTTTTCGAACGCCTTAATTTCCTCAGCGTATGAATACCACACATTTATAAACGCACTGAAGCTGCTCGGCAAACTCTCGAGTGTTTTGGTGATTTTGTTCATGTAGGAAACAGCTTCTCTGGCGTTCGCTAACGATAGAGCCATTGACTCGATCATACTTATATGCTGAGCGATACTGTCATTTGGATTCATCCTATAGTTGAAGAACTGCTGCTTGAGACTAACCTTATTTACAGAGCTGCATTGTTCATGAATGTTCTTGAGGCGAGTCTACTTCTGGGCTGCCGTCTTGATTATCATGACTGTTTGTAATTGACCATACTTAAGTCCCGTTGAAATTATCAACATTCCTTTTTCGTTCCCGTCGTTCCACACTTTAAGGTGCTAGTGAGTACAAGTTTAGTGCATTAATTTTGGAGTTTTTATAGCATATACATTTTTTGGAAAAAATAAATCAAATATTTCTTCTATAGAAACATAGAGTTTAGCTTTCTGCACATGCTAATATCAAGAGTTCTTGAATATCTCTCATGAGCATAGCGGCATTTGGTGACAAACTTTTTAAATGCAGAGAAAAAGTTGTCACTAAATTCCAGGACACCCTTGACAGATATTAAAAAACTGTTGAGACTAGCATGTGCGGAAAACTAAACTCTATGTTTCTATAGAAGAAATATTTGATTTATTTTGGCCAAATAAATGTTATGCTATAAAAACTTCGAAAATACTGCCCTAAACTCACGCTCACTAGCATCCCATCGTAAGCTCCTAAACTTCAGTTGCTGCTGGTTTTTCCTTCTAGCCATTGATGATGTCCCTAATTTTCTCCGCACGCAATATTATTTCCATTTGATATTTCCAAAGGTGGAAATTATTACCATCAAATTTATGAATGTGGAAATTCTTTACTTTATCCATCTTTGTAAGTAACCTTTATGCTCTTTTCACACAAATAAATCCGTCACTGTGAAATTCTCTGAGCACTCACAAGGGTAAAAAAAAAAATTGCATAAAAAATGGGGTCTTCTGCATAACAGTGTTTTAGTATTCGTTAATAGTGTGTGAATCTTTCTAACAATTGTCCTGTATTCACTAGCACAGTGGAAGCGTGCTGGGCCCATAGCCTGTTATTGGAAGTTTAACTGATGCCATGTACAAACAAGACTGGGAAGACGTAAGTGACATAGGACCTATTATCTAGGCTTAGTACCATAGTTCACAATAATAACAGAGCAAAGACTACGTGAGTCATGTACTCAACACTATGCCTTATCATTGATAATATCATTAACTATATTAAATATATTTTAATATCCCTTCAGTAAAAAATAAACGTCCATTTTTAAATGTACATTCCATTCACTCTTAATGGTAACAGTCCTAACTAAAAGCATTACACAATAGCCCTATCCTATAAGCTGCAAGTGCACTATAGTGGAACCATGCAAGTTATGCTTGCTACTGCTCAAGGTTAACGAAAGGTATATTTCTCACAGAAAGTGTACAAGTGAGAGGAGAAGAATGGAGGAAATAAAAGGAAGAAGAGTGGTGGAAGAATAGAGGAAGATGGAGGCATTTTACTAAACTGACCCGGCCACAGGCTGGAAACAGTTAATGATGATGATGATGATGATGATGATATATCTCACCAATGATATAACAAATATGGTTTTTAAAGGTCCAAGATTTAAGGAGTTCCTGATGAGGCTCATAGCACCAGTGAGTGTGCTCAATACATCTGCTGATGACTGTACTATATGAGCACCGTGGTATTGATGAAGTAGAAACAATCTTCGTTCTGAAAGAGCTGATATTCTTGGTGATCTTGAAGCAATGGTGATTTTACTAGCTTTGCGTGCAACTAGCCATTCTGCAAGATCTAGACAGTGTTCAAATTTTGTCCCTGTAGGAAAATAAATGCATGCATGTAATTTGTACATAATAAGTAATACTAATGTTTATTCTTGAAGAAATCAAATAACTTAAAAACAAATAAAATTTTATTTTATAAAACACATTTCACTTATTTCATATGTTTGATCAGTGAAAGCACAACTTTAATTTTTTTATTTTTTTTATTTTGATTACAATGGAGATTGGGGTTCAAATCTCGAACGGCTATACTGAGGGTGTTTTCCTTAAATGACTCCCTCCACGCAAGTGTGTGTAAACTTCCTATAAGTGCAATCTTATTCATCCCTAACACACTAACATGATTAGTACATATGCATATATCCCAGACGAGTAGTTAGCCTCAGTACTATAAGAAAAGAGGTTATTGAATAAACCCATTTCTAAAGAAAATTAGCTCTATTGAAAATTTTCCACAACCATTCACTTCTCCTTGTAATACAATAATAAACAACTATAAACAACTACCGGTGAAACTTATTGTTTCGTATATTCTGATTTTTACATATTCTGACAAGAGACGAGATGACAACAACTTACTGATCGAGTAATGGCATGCATTTCCAAACTGTATTAATTTTCTATTTTTCAATCTAATATCGTTTTGCTAATTAAATTTGTTTTTAAATATTTAAACTCACTAACCCCAACAAATAATGTTATTCTTTGTAATCTCTAAATTATCATCTTAAATCTATATTCTCTGTGTAATTATGAATGTCTTCTCAGCATTCACTTCTAAACATAGTTCCCTGATGGCTTCTAATGACATAATAATGCATAGTTTAAGATTTATTTAAGACCAATTAAGTATCATTTTTAATAAAACTTATGATAAATAAAATCTATTCAGCCTAGGAATTGTTTTCTGAAAGGCCTTTTTCCATACCAGAAATCCATTATATAGTAGGATATTAGTAGGAAAAACGACCTTTCATAGAGTAATTCCTACCGTGAATGGAGTACAACTATTTCATGTTATTATTGCACTATATGTATATCTTTATAATCCTCCAACTGTTTAAATGATAACACTGGCTTACCGATAATAAGATGGGAGTCCTTGGCATCAACTACAAGACTTGTTGTGTTCTCTGAATTTGAAAGTGAATTCTTGTTTGTATTATCCTCCTTTTCAAGTGTAAGTACAACTTTACCAACATAGTTGCTATTTGATAGTTCTCTGAAATAATAATAATAATAATAATAATAATAATAATAATAATAATATATAATAATAATAATAATAATAATAATAATAATAATAATAATGATAATGATAATGATAATGATGATGATGATGATGATGATGATGATAGTGATGATGATAGTGATAGTGATGACAACGATGATGATGATGATAGTGATAGTGATGACGACGATGATGATGATGATGATAGTGATAGTGATAGTGATGACGATGACGATGATGATGATGGTGATAAAATGATATGCCTATAAACAATGATAATTCTTTATTAAAAGTTTAAAAACTTATAAAAAAATTATATTTTATTTATGTTGGCTGTGATAATAATATTAAGAACATATTGTTAGACTTAAAGTTTTTTTAGGGTGACATGGTGGTCTAGGGGTAAGGTGTCAGACTTCTGTGCTGAGGGTCCAGGGTTCAATCCTTGGTACCGGCACACATTTATCTGATTGCCAAACCCTTCCCTCACCTCTGACAATATGTAAATTAATCACAACTTGAGAATGTGAGGAATGCCAAGCCTCCACCGTGGTTCGGATTCCACGTTAAAATGTAAGTCCTCCATTTCATTTCATAATCACCCTACTATTGCACATTAGCGAAGTGCGTATAACCCGACCGGTTAGTAAGACATGGTACTAATAATAATAATAATAATAATAATAATAATAATATTTTTTACAATGTAATAAAAGTAAGATAAATAGTATATTCAAATTTTCTAATTCACAGAACTGTTTTTAAAAATAAAATTATGTAAGGATTTTAAAATCATTTTACTATAAAATGAAGGAAGAGCTATTCTAATCAATATTAAAATAAATGGTACGGCGCACCGCACAGACTTTCTCTCTCTTTCTATAAACTCGTAAGATTTCTGAACGGAATAATGTACATTGTATCATCACCAATCCACATAAGAACACGCATAAAATAATATACAATGATATAGAATCAATGAGAAAAGAGGCGCATCTTTGTCCACCTAAGAGCATTTCAAACAGTTTAATGTCTTCCACAAGGGTCAACACTTTGTATTAAAATTTCGATTTCTGGTTAAACTTTTAACATTTTATAAGGTGTTGCAGATCTTCAAGTCATCGCATTGATATTTAATTATTCATTTATACAATTTGACCAATAAAAAATGTAAATATTGACTATTGAGTCTAAAATGGAGATAGATCATTGCTGTGCAAACATTTCTCCTAAGAGCTTTAAGGAAAAATAACATACTTTTTTTAGATACTTACTTATATTTAATTACTCTATGGCATTGGAGAATTATTGCGTTAAGACTTAAGTAGTATATGTTTACAACTAAAGCTCACAAAATTGTATTAATATATTTGCAAATATCTCAGAAACTGTTGCTTTTATAAAAATATATGTCAAATAAAAGTTTTTTATTTCTAATAGTCCTACAATTTTGCAATGATAAGTTGTTTAGTTTCTCAAATAGTTGTGGAGATACGGAAATTAACGCTTCTGTAAAGTACCCTAAAAATCATTTTCATAGGAAAATGAAAATAGCCAGTTTATTTATAATCTTAATCAACGCCTAGATACGAATTTTAATCAAAATCGTTTGAGCAGATTTTGAGAAAACCAAATTTTTCTCTTTTCGCCCTTCAGTAAACTACCCTTAATTTTAAGTTTTTATAGACACACAGACAGACGGCATTGCAAAGACTATTTTTTAGGGTTCGGGGGGTCATGAGACGTCGACATCCATCAACATTTCAGGTTAGTTTTTTTTACGGTCGCAATACTTAAACTTTAATGTCCAAAAAGTTAAAAAAATTCATATAATTGCGTATAGATTGAAAGTTATTGATTTTATAAAAATATGTTTCGGATAAAATATCTGTATTATAAATATATATACATATTTGTAATGCTAAGTAATTTCATATCTCAAATAGTTTCGGAGCTATTATAAAAAATGTTAATTTACGCATCAGACCGGAGCCCTTAAAGCCATTTTGCCGAAATATTGAGAGTAGCCATTTTGTTTGGAATATTTATTAATGTTCATAAATGAAATTTAATCAAAATCGTTAGAGCCGATTTTGAGAAAATCGACTTTTTCTCTTTTTTCCCTTCAGTAAACTACCCTTAATTTTAGGGGTAGATATCCAATTCCAAAAACCCCTCGGGGCAACCCTATGAAAACCCTAGATATCAAGTTTCAGCTCAATCGGTAAAATAGTTTAGGCTCTAGTTGGAGGTACAGACAGACAGACAGACAGACAGACAGAAATTCAAAAACCACTTTTTCGGATTCAGGGAGTCATGAAACGTCAAGATTCATCAAAATCTCGAGTTCGATTTTTTTGACGATCACCATACTTTCTCTACCTGTAAGATAGAGAGAAAGTAAAAATGAAGTGTTTTTCTGTCGTGAGCATTACATAATACTTACTGCACACAGACATATGAAATTTAAAAATTATTTTCTCCGGTATACAAATATATGCACCCCTAAGTAAGAATTTTGAAATTTGGAATGAATTTTTTTTTATTATTTAACAATAAAAAAAATAAAATATTAACAAAGCAAGGTGTATTTAGTATGGGGTTTCCATTCGTCTCGTTTTTACTGGGACAGTCCTGTTTTTTGATCAAATGTCACGGTGTACCAAATTTATTCCTAATGTCCGTCCTGAAACAAAAATCTGTAACGTATTCTATTCTCTGTTTTAGTATAACCAATTAACATTCTTGTCCAATTTCTATTACAATGTTGACAGTACTCATAGTGATGCTTTTTTATTTCTCCAGGCTTCTGTTGGCAGTATGTTACTTTATCAATTTCCGGTTATGTACACAACAGTGGTTGCTAGCGTTTGTAGAATATTATAATTTTTATCTTTTTTCCACCCACATAATGCCAAAACATAAATGCAGTATAAGTTAGTGATAATATTAGAAGAGAATTTATTTCCCTTCATTAAAGGTATAGATGAAAATGTGAAATGTACTTTATGCAACTCTAAATTTTGCATTTCAGATGGTGGTTGGTCAGACGTAGTCAACCACATGAAAACGAAAAAACCTAAAGGTGCTGTTCAAAGTTAGGCTTCCAACAGCAATATAAGTAATTTCTTAAATTCGAAAACCCAGATAGAAATGGAAAAACAGTATCACTGGCAGCACAGGAAGCGAACTTCGCTTATCACACGGCGGTGCATAACCACAGCTTAAGTCCATGGACTGCACAACAGCCATCCAAATATCAGAAGAAAAAAGACTTCTTGAACAGGTTCATAAATCTGATAAATATTCTGATGAATCTTTCTAAAATATAAACTTAACTATAATTATAAGTTAAGACTTAGATGTTGTTATTTAAAGAATTCAGAAAAACATAAGTTCAAATTTAAGATTTTATAAATGTGAATACTAATGAAAAGTTCTATACAACTGAAATACCTTGGATAAGTTATATATAATCTTGGAATATCAATTATAACAAAATTACATAATATTTAAAGTATTTCATTGACTCAACAATTAGTGAAATTAAAAGAGTCAAATGGTCAAACTATTTTAAATGCACTAATTATTGAGTCAATGAAATATTTTAAATATTATGTAATTTTGTTATAATTGATATTCCAAGATTATATATAACTTGTCCAAGGTATTTCAGTTGTAAAGAATTTTTCATTAGTATTCACATTTATAAAATCTTAAATTTTAAATCATATTTTTCTGAATTCTTTAAATAACACTCCTCACTAAATATTTATTTAGAATGTTTTCTAAAATGTTATTAAATATAAGTATTGTGTATTTTTTAAAGGTGCAATTTTTCTAATTTAGTAGGTTTGTGATTTATAACTATTTCTCAAAGTGGAATTAGTAATAATAATATAATAATAAAATATTACTTAAAGTGACACATATCTGTTATAATAGATTTATTTTTGGTTTTCATAATACATTTAAATGTTCAGTTTTTTCACATAATGTCCCAGGTTTTTTAAGTGAAAATTTGGAATTATCCCAATTTATAAAAAAATACTTTATGGTAACCCTAATTTAGTATTACATTTCATATAGGTGTGCAACATGGGTTTTGGTAGACCTTGTGCAAGAACATGTGCCCATGGAAGCTGGAATTTTAAAATTTTGATTAGATTTTGTTTGAACCCTTTTTATTCTTTTCGCCTTTTAACCTTTTTTTACTCTTCACACTTTTTACTCTTTTGTCCACTTTTTCACTGTTTATCCTTTCTATCCCTTTCACCTCTTTTAACCTTAATACCATTGTTATTTTTATTATATTTAGTTTTTCCCTTTTTTCTCTTTTTACCATATTTACCCTTTTTGTCTTCTTTGCCCTTTCAATCCTTTTAATTGTTTTTATAAATTTAAACATTTTTACTTTCGCTTTTTACTCCCTTTTAATTTGACTAAATTCACTTTTCAACCATTTTACCCATTTGGCCTTTTTGCACTTCTTACACCTTTTTAAATCATTTAACCTTCTTATCCTAAAATAGATCTTCTAGGCTAAGCCGGGTACATAATATAAAAAGGGCAAAAAAGGCAAAAAGGTTAAAAAGTGAATATAATAAAAATGAGAAAATGGGAAAAACAGTAAATAAAAGGGTTAAAAGTGTAAAAAGAATTAAATATATTAAAAGGGCAAAAAGGCACAGTAATGACAAAAAGTGTAGTAAGGGCAAAAAGTAAAAAAAATGAGTATAGTAAAAAGAGAAAGAAAGTAAATCTAATAAAATAAAAAGGGTATAGAAGTTAATAGGGGTAAAGGAGAAAAAGGGTAAAAATTGCCAAAAGGTCAACAAAAAAAATTATAAGCTAAAAACAGTGTAAAAAGATTCATAAAGGGTGAAAGAGTAAAAATGGTTAGTAGGGTAGAAAGTGTAAATGAGGTAAAAAGGGTAAACTAGGTAAATAGAATTAAAAAAATGCTATAAATATTTTTGATTGGATTTACTTTTTCACCCTAAACATTTACTTTTTTTTTTTTGCCCTTTTCAACCTTTTAATACTTTTTATCTTTTTTGTCGCTTTTGCAGTGTTTACACCTTTCTTACTCTTTTCATCCTAAACTATTTATCCAAAGAAATATCGAGTACCACAATGTTACTTCAAAATAAAATTGTTTTCTCTGAATAGTGCGCTTGTAGATAATTTGATTTTTATTAATATATCATACTTTTTCTCACAGTGATATTCAAGCAGTTTAAGACACTAAACTTGCATTGCATTTTATTTCTGTTGGTAGATAAATTGGTGATCTGTTCCTGGTTGGTCGTACTAAGATAGTTAGGAATAGTGGGGAGAGGGTTGGCAGAACAGGATTAATACAGTATATACTAACCTAGTACTGAGTAACCATTTTAGTAAGTATAGAGACCCGCTCCAGTGGTCACGTGATATAACGCGCTACTTTTACCATAGACTGAACTGCCGATGAAGTTTGAATCGGCGGTTTATCCTAAATGGTTTCCCACTCTCCCTCCACACAAATGTGGGTAAATTTCCTCTAAATATAAAGTTCCCAATACCTAAACCCATTAGCGTAATTAGTATATGAGCCTACAACCTGAATGGGTGCTAAAAAAATATAAACTTAAAACTGAAAAAATATATATCTAATATCTTGGTCTAAATAGTTTGTTTGATTCTATTTAGTCCATTTATCTATAAATATACTTACTTTTATAGATTTTTGATCGAGTGAAGAGAGGTTCTATTTTAGATTACCATTTGATATATGTCTGTCTGTCCGAATTTTTTTCCACAATAGATGTCTAATGTGTGAACCAATTTTAACTAGATTTGACAGGGATATTCATAGAACCTAAGCCAAACGATTAATGTAAATATTTTTTCAATATGCTTATTTGTTTCAATATAACGGGCGCTCAAAATTATTTTTGTTCAATATCTCATCCCAAGTGATTTAAATTTATAAGTTTAAGCAAGTGTTCAATTAACTAGGGTATATTTGTCTTTACATATATTTGGAAATTTAGATCTTAAACCACGTGAAATACGGTTATTCTCTATTAATATAATGTATAATTGAATATAGGATTTATTTGTTTTCTGTATAACTGGATTACCAAGGGAAAATATCAATTTCAAAACCAAGAATAAATTATAGAAAATATTCTAACTTTATATCCATAGAGTAATATTAAGATTGTATGTAGCTATGGGAAAATAGAATAGAAGGAGCAAGGTCTACTGTTACAGAACAATAGCTATAGAGTTTACATTACAATAAATAATAATTAATTGCAATTTAATGTGCATAAGTATTTAAAATTTAATTATGATAACATTTAGTATAATCTAAATCATTAACTATTTACCTTAATGCTGCCAATATGTTTTGCTTGGTAAATATTGTCCTTTCAAAAGGTTGAACTATTCCACATTTGATTCCTTTTTGTATTGCAGAGTGCATCTCTTTCTTCCATTCAACTGATGCATTAAATATACTATCTAATACAATCCCAAAAATAGTTGTGTTCTTCAAAAACATAAACATGCCTGTTAAAAAAATAACTTTACATTTAAATTAATACACTAATCAATAAAGAATGAAAACATATTTATTTGTTTCCCAAATTATATTAATTAATATCATGTTAGTAAATTATATATAAAATCCAAAATTCTCAAATAATATCTTAGATTTCAAATCATTTGATTAATATTATGGATTTAATGTTACCTGATATTATTAACTTTTTACTTGACATATTTTAAAAGTTTTTATGCCATTGTTAGAACTAAATTTGACCTATAAAGTGCAAACTAAAGTTTTATGATGGTAGAATATTAAAAGATTTTGTGGTTAGTAGAAGAGTTTCTCTGAGAATGTGAAATAACAAATGATCTATTGGTGTGGCTTTCACCAAATAAGTTTAGTGCTTACCACTGTCATAATGTTTATATTTTATTAGAGACTGGTAAGAAAATAGGTTTAAAAGTGAAAGCTGAAAAGACTAAGTATATGATTACACAGAGAACACAGATTGGGGATGATAATTTAGAGAATACAGGGTTATTACAAAATAAATAGATGGATTCAAAATGTTATAAAATCAAATGTGATCAAGATATATACACCATGTTGTTGAGAAAATGGAAGTTTTATGTAGTAGTTAGTTGGTTGGTTGGTTGGTTGGTTGGTTGGTTGGTTGGTTGGTTGGTTGGTTGGTTGATTGGTTGGTTGGTTGGTAGGTTGAAACCACTGCAGTTGATTGTTAAGTAAGTAGCAGTTAGCTTAGATTGCCGTCAATGCTGTGGATAAGGTGTAAGCTATGCTTGAATTAATCAAAACAAAGTTTCTGTTGTGCAACAGCATTTTTGAGCGCTTTTGGAAACTACCACCGACTAGACAGTCTATTTACGATTGGCACAATAGATTTAAGACCATGGGTTGTTTGTGGAAGGGTAAAAGGACAGGTAGACTATGGGTGTCAGAAGAATAGATGGATCATGTTTGTACCGCTTACAGCTCAGCCTGCAGAAATCGACATCAAGGGCGAGTTTGGCGTTACAAATTCCACAACCAATTGTTTGGAAAATGTTGGTGAAGTGAATGAAAATGACTCCTTTAAAACTGCAGGTATTGCAATTTTTAAGTGGCCAAGATAAAGTAAAACAAAGGGATTCCTGCAATGAAATGCAAAGGCATTTTGAAGATGATTTAATAAGCGCTAATTTTCAGCGAGAGGCTAACATTCCACATCAATGGAAAAGTAAACAAAAATAATGTTTGAATATAGAGGATCGAATGTCCTAAAGCAACAGTGGAGAATATGAGGGATTCTTCAAAGGTTAATATGTTTTTTTTGTTATGTCCTGTAACAAGGTGTATGGCCCCTTCTTCTTTCAATAAAACACTGTAAAGGGTGCTTCTTATATAGAGGACACGCTAATTTATTGGTTGATAACTCAACATGAAGACAGTGATAAATTCGTTTTTCAACAGGATAAAGAACTACCTCACTAGCATCAAGAGGCTAGAAATTATCAGGATTAAACTATTCCACAATGTTGGATTGTCCGCGCAACAGACGAGAACATGTCACTCACATGATAACCACCAAGATGTCCTTATTTAACACACCGTGACTTTTTTTCTATAGGGATATGATGAAGATAGGCTTTTTGCCCTTCCATTTCCTGTTGATGAGTTGAAATGACACATCACAACTGCTATGGCAAGTGTTGATAGCAATGTGTTGCATTGGGTGTGGGAAGAACTTGAACTTTATATATTCTGTGTGTCAAAGGGTACACATATTGAACATTTGTAAGTTGCTAAGAAAAACTTAAAGAATTTCCCTACAAAACCATGTAATTTGATTATTGATAACTTTAATAGTTTTGTTTTTATAAAATAATGAATTTGTATATTTCTTTGTAATAATGCTGTATTTATGAACAATTTTAACTAGCAATAATGATATTGGATTGGAAATTAGGAAAATAATACTGTCAGGAAGTGCATGCTACTATTCGTTCAGTAAATTGTAGACATCTCGCTTGCTTTCAAGGAATGTTAAATTCAGAATATACAAAACAATAATTTTAATGGTTGTTTCTATGGGTGTGAAACATGGTCTCTTAACTTAAACAACAACAAAAAGTTTAGTGTGGTTAAAAACAAGGTGCTTAGGAAAATATTTGGTTCAAAAAGGGATGAGGCTACTAGGAAGTGGAGGTTACAAAATAAAGAGTTATATAACCTGTACTCATCATAAGACATGGTTAGGATAATAAAGTCTCATAGATTATGGCGGTCAGGACATGCAGCAAGAATGGGAGAATCTAGGTGCGTGTTCAGGGTATTGACTGGCAAATCTAATGGGAAGACCTAGATGCATTAGCATGGACTTGAAAGGGATAGGGTGTAATGAGGTGGCCTGGATATAACTAGCTCAAAATAGGGATAGGTGGCATACTTTTTAACTGTGGTAATGAACTTTGGAGTTTCTAATGCCATAGAGTAGTAAGTAACTAAGATTATCACTGTAATTTTTGTTTATATTATAACAAGATCAATTCTAAACAATATCAAAATTAAAGGTTCTCTAACGAACTGTGGCTTGGAATTATTATTTTTTATCAAAATTAATTAAATAAAGAATTTGTTTAATTGTCTGTCATGAGCATTGCACAATATCTACCTTACAAAGAGATTTGAAATTTTAATATTAGTAGCCCCTGTGACCAAACATGTACACCTCAAAACTGGAATTTTAAATTGTTGATTAGATTTTTTTAGATTTATTAAAAACTGGGTGAGAATGCCGGATCCTTAACCTAGTATTTAATATTCATACAATTTAATTCATAATACATTTTTTTATTTGATATTAATTGTTAATATTTTATAATTAATTTAAATTATATAGTAGATAATTTGAGGAAAAATATTTATTTTATCTTTATTCTTTACTCAATCTTCTTTTCTAGTATTAGTTTCAAAGTTGTATGAATACTCTAAAATGACTTGCCTATATTGGTGTTTTCCTCCATGTCTGCTGTTCCTAGTTGAACAAAACGCCCACATTCAGCAACACATTGCAATGAAGACTGAAGTTTAGATCCTCGAAGACAGTTAACAATCACCTTGACTCCCACCCCTTTAGTTGCTCTCATCAAGGAAATATCAAAGTTGCTTTTCAAACTCAAAATATTATTCTCTTGCAACTGTAATGAGAAACTTGACAGTACACTTTCACAACCTTCATTTCATTATGTTAAAAAAGCCACGAGGGGCTGAAAATACAATTTTAAACTTCATGAAAAAACAAATTAATGTAAATAGTGGTTTAAGAATTCTATTGTTATAAATCTTCAAGGCTGTACTTTAGTAATTTGTAGACATATATTATTTAGTTTTCTGCTACACATTTTACCTCCTTGAACTTAATTTAAGGATACTCTCCAGATGGATGTGAAACCAATTCCCCTCCACAAGGGGCTATCCAGCAGCGTGCATAAGAGTTAGAGAAACCTTTTGTTGCAACAATATCCAAGACTGTATGGTGAATTGAATGGCGGAACGCCTGGTAAACACCGAGGGAACAAATTCCCTGGTGCAAGGAGTCCTATAACCCTGCTTATGACCGTACCTTCTGAGCGGAGCCGCATGTGCAAGTACAAGCTTCGAGGATGTCAGGACCACCAGCCCCTGTCTAGTCAGAGAATCAGCTGTCACAAAGTAACTTGGGGGGAAAACCCCTGTCTTTTACTGGCCCTTGGCAGGAAAAGTTGGCCCACCCATAGTAACAAGAGCATCACCGAAGTCAGAAACTCTGGCATAGGTATAACTCTAGTTTCCGAAGCAATGACACTAAGTTGCCCTGCGGGGGACCTCGTTGAGGTGTCCTTACCAGCTATTTCTGGCCGAAATTAAGTATGCACTACCAACCACATATTGTGCTTGATGGAGGACCCCATTTATGTTATTTGGCTGTTTACTAGTTTTTATTACTACAACAAATATTATATTTATAATTATCGACAAATAAAAGACCAAACACATAAAGTGTTCCTGAAAATGTATGCCTGTCATGATTTGCGAAATCTCTAATACCTGCAATCGGGTAAGTTATCCGAAACTGTTGTACACACTTCGACCTGCAGACACAGCCAAATAACATTGGAAATTCAATAAAAGTTAATGCAAATACACGTATTTTTTCATTATATTACCTTTGAATTGTAATATATATGAAAGAATATGACCAGTGTTGAAAAAAAAAAGATGAGCGGGACTCGATCCAGCAATTATGAAGCATATTCGATGCATAAAACTTCTCTTGCAATTTTCTCGAAAACACCTAAGTAGTACGCCTTACTACTTGCATATTATGTTGTCCTATTGGACTACTAAAAGTGTACAAGGTTTGAAGATAATCCGTGATCTGAACGTCGTGGCCTCCCCTTGTAAGTAAGCATATCCAAGTTTAGGTAAAGGAGTGAAAAAGACTTTGCAGTTCACCATACCATTTATTTTTATCATAGGGCTTAGTTTATAACACATTTTGCAATTTGATTTTTTTTTTTACAAGTCAATAAAGATTTGGGTATTTAATGTAGATATATTAATTAATTATTCATTAAACTACTAGATGTTTATATTATTTTCATCCAATTTAACAACAATATATTAGATTAAATATAAATCTTCAAAATTAGCTCTAGTTCTTAGTAAAACAGCAACATGAAACAACTTTTGCTTAAATAGTCACTAACAATTTGAGATATAAACTAATGGAAGCAGTTCACGATGTACCAATCAAATATTTTTGACTCACCTGAGGGAAACGTTTTATCAAAAATTCCTTATGGTTGCTTTCAGCAACTGTTGTAAATACAGTGCTTCCTTTGTTAAGAGCTAATGCTATAGCCGCTTGTCCAATACTTGTGTGGCCAGCATGAATAAGAACAGTTTCAGTTGAGCTTAATTCAGCAGCTTGGATCATGCCATGGTAAGCCTATGGAATATAAATAATAATAATATAATAGTAAAATAAAAAATGAGCATTAGTCCAATATGTCTGAATTGTCTAAGCATAGATTGTATATATTAAGGTGTAATTCCTTTTAATGGGTCTTCCTGATTAGCTGAGATATTGTCAAGCATATGTTGTTTAACAATACACAAATATGGTGTTTACTGTAATTAACACAAAACTATTTACTATGACCCTATACATGTATGTATGAACTTGTAAGGATTGATTAAAATTAGAGATTTTCCATTCTGAAAATCTGAAAAGAAAAAAAAAAGCCCACACATTCTGGATGATCATCAAGACCCAAATGCTCAGTTTACTAAATTTTTATAGTAAGCATAAAATGCTATATTTTTATTGAATACTCCCTAACTTTCTTTATTGGACACAGCAATAGAAATAGTATATTTGATATTGGTTTGAATGCTATTGGAGCTTGAAGGTCTACTAAGGGTATGATGCTGCCAGGACCCAAGCATGGAGATCAACATTGAGAAGTTAAAAATGATGGTGATTTCAAAAAATGAAGAGCCTCTGAAAATCAAAATTATAAACCAGGAGTTGGGAAATATAAAAAAGTTCAAGTACCTGGGAAGTCTGCTGACAAAGGATGCCTGCCTACTGCACTAAAGAAATTAGGTCTATGATCGTCATGGCCAATGAATCTTTCAACAAGAAGAGGCTATTGCTGACCAGATAGTCGAATTTGGAACTGAGGGGAAACTGATGAAATGCTACATTTGGAGTATTGCACTGTATGGAGCAGAAACTTGGACCCTTAAGAAGATGGAAAAGAAATACTTGGCAAGCTTTGAAATGTAGCGCTGGACAAGACTTGAGAAGATCTGGTGGACAGACAGGGTGACAAATGAAGTCCTAAGAAGAGTGGTGAGAAGAGATCCATTTTGGATGTGATTCTTCGGTGCAAAGCAAACTGGATCAAGCACATCCTTAGGAGGAACTGTCTTCTGCACGTCATTGAAGGAAAGGTTGAGGGAAAGAGGAGCTTAGGAAGAAGGAGGATTCAAATATTGGAACACATGAAGGAAAGAAGAAAATTCTGGGAGCTTAAGGAGGGGGCAAAGAATAGGGTGAATTGGAGATCATAGTTTCACTGACAAAAGGAATAGACCTGTTGTAAGACAGAACTCCTAATAATAATAGAGTAGACTCCAAATCTTTATTTAAGAACGTTTTGAACAGCGCTTTTTACCAGCCAGGATACCTAGCTAAAATGGTTTGCAGATAAATAACCATGGTACTCCCAGTTTTTATATCATAGTCACTGTCTCAAAATAACTTTGTAATTTAGGTCTTTGAAGAAATCTAAATTGTGGCTATAAAACCAATAAAGAATAAGAAAATGTGTCCATCTCTTTTAACAAAATGGTGGTTCACACCTGAGATAAATGAAAGCCACACGTGATGTATTTCTTGAAACCAAACAATATTTACTTGAATGATTTAGCTATAACGCCAGCAGTGGTGTGCGTTGACTTTTCTCAAAGAGGACTAGGTTCGAAGACACCTTTCATAATGGGGCTAAAGAAGAATACTCTCCATTTAATGTACAATATGTAGCTTAGCAAATACACTTTTACAGGTCATAGGTTATGCAATTTAGCTCCCTTCAACTGATTCACAATAGTTTGATGTGGATTAAACAAACCCATACACAAATAAAGATAAAAATTAATAGTAGAATCTTAACAATATTTGTATATTAGTGCAATCCTTCTGTCACCTTTCTGAATCAATTTGTTGATAACAGCACCATAGAATTATTTTTTTACTCTGCAGTTCATCTAGCAAGCTATTATCAACTGACAACAATGTGGAGAACTTATTCTCACACTGGGTGTTATGCACAGTCGTCTTAATACGTTTCAAATAAGAGACAGTGGATGTTCTAACCAATATTGTTGATACCAAGCAACATAATTTATATGTTTCTTGGAATGCTTCTTTTGCTAAGTCTGTTTCTTCCAAATTGAAAAGACTATCGTAGCTTGACTTAAGTGACAAAAATAAACTGTCAGAAAATCGAGATTTGAAGCTCTGAATTTTTTTTTAATCTAGCAGCTCAATAAATTGCAGCTCATTAAGATCTTGAAACCTCAGCTCCATTAGCCCAACCATGGTGTCAATAATTTAATTATAAAGACGAGCATATTTATTTCTAGGATTCATTGAGTCATCTTATCTACGTCTCTTCTTAGGATCTTCCACATTGTCATCATCTTCTAGTTTTCTACACGTCTCTTCAAAGTCGTTTATATCATCTTTGAGGTGATAAATCGTCTCTTTTACTTTATCGATGCAGTATTTCACATTGAAAGTTTTAGTTTGAAGAATTTTGAATAATGTGTCGGTTAGAGAAATAATGTTGCTGAAAACCTTCAGTGGAAAGGTGAAATTGAACTCTCTCAATGATGACACATACCCTTTAGCACTCACGAAAGTATCACTATCCCAACTATCTGGATTTTCAACAATATTTTCAAAAAACTGCATGAGTCCTGTTTTATTTTCATTCACCACGTTCACAATTCTGGAATTGTAATTCCACCTTGTATTTGCAACTGTTGGAAACCACTTCTTTACTTCAGATTGATTAAGAGCGTTAATTCGTTTTGATGAATGTGAAAAGAAATTTGGAATGCCACTCAATGTCTTAAAAAATATCTTGCATTCTGTTATATGATTCAGAGACTGAGAAAGAACTAGAATGAATTTATGAGCATAACAGTGGATGAAGAGTGCACCTGGGCACCTCTTTTTCACAAGCGTTTGTAAACCATTTAAATATCCAGAAAATGTAGCGGCTCCATCATACGCTTGTGCTACAAGTTTTTGCTCACAATTGAAACGAAAGAGGATTCAAAAAACATGTTCACTTAAAACAATTGCAGTGTGATCACTGCGGACATTTGAAAAACCAATAAATCTTAAATGTTGCCATCTTTCACATATCGAAGGACTGTTGAAAGTTGAGAGAACTTTGCAATGTCCGTAGATTCGTCTAACATTATTGCTAGAATAATGCATCAATTATTTCCGACATAATCTTATCCAAAATTACATCACCAGCACATTCAATGATGATATTTTGAATTTTTTTTTTTTTGCCACCCCATTCTGGAGATGAAAATTAAATTTACTATCTTATTTAGAAAGTAACTGCATTAGTCCAATGTAGTTTCCCCGGTTAAGGGAATCTTCCCGTTTGCCATGACCTCTGAATGGCAGCTCTTGTTTCGCCAAAAAAACAGCACATATCAATTAATCATTTCATTAGTTCCTGATTTGAATCAACCTCTGCATTATGTTTTAAAACGTCTAACCTTTTTTGCTCACTCAGATGAAAATCTATTCTGGTTTTCCCGAGTGTTTTTAATTTAGTTATTGCGGATAGGTGTGAGTGAGTCTTTTCATGGCGTGTCTTGGCTTTGTGAAAATTGCTGATATCACAAAAGCCATTATTATTCCACATTCCCTGATTTGTTTCGAACAACACACAAGGCCAACAGTACAGCCTATTTCTTGATTTGCATACAGTTAACCATTTTAAAGAAGTATAATATTCTGTTTTAAAATGACGTGTATAGTCTTTCATTTTTGTTTTAGCAAAAATATCTGGCGTTAGCATACCTTTCATTATTACTTGCTGCTTTTCTTCAAAAGTGAGGGCTCCAAACGAAACTGTGAATAATTGGTCGAGAATACAGCATTGTGAAAGGTGATCGGTCCTGCTACATTCCAGTGAACTACCTTCACAAACCCTGCTTCTTGTCTCAGGTCCCTTCCTCAAGCTTTGATGTAAGGGAACAGTTTCCAAATTCGAGTCACTTTCCATATTTCACACTTTCAAACATTGTAAAACTAAAGTGACAATCGAACACGTTAACATTTCACAAGATCTCTTTCATTAATGGGAAAAATTGCATACGCTTAGCAACCACAACACTACCACTTATAAGAAGCAAACAAAAATTAATTTACTTGTGACAGAATGCCAAGTGTTAGCATATATCTTACTACATAGACGAACTAAAATGGCTTCAACTGGTCCTCTCCCCGGGGAGAGCCGATAAGACTCTAACGCTTCCGATGCTAGTTGGGCGAGGGTAAGGGGTCAACGCAAATACTGAGCATATCATTGAGTATTGTGACAGCGCTTCTGATGTTAATGTGTTGTCATTGTAGCGGGGGCAGGGGGTGAAGGGTGCGGGGGCCGGCAGCGCACAAATAGCGAGAATATCATTGAGTATTGTGACATAAATTGAGACTCAGATTTTATTTCGAGTAAAAATGTCAACTTAAAATAGTTAAACTAAAAATGTCTGGGGACTATCCTAGTCCTACTAGTCCATTGACGGCATGCCAATGAACACCAGTACTTTTGAATAAATGAATTAGTTACACTTTATTTACCTCATCATGTAAAAGTGTTTATGTATATATAATGCTCCTAAATACAAAAAAAAATGTATAATATAATTTTGTCCTTAAATTACTGCATATTTTAATTGTCAGGAGGAAAAAAGGAATCACATCAAGTCATGGTGAATTCTTGCTGCGGAGCATATAAGTTTGGCACCATCTGGTGACCCGACACAACCCCTGACTGACTCACCGGAATATCTTCAATAAAACATGAACTAATTTAACAATTTTTTTTTTTCACATATGTTCTGGTACATATGGGAATGATTGAAAGAAGTCCAAAAAGGTTGTCAGTTGGTTCGTGGATAAAATAATTTGACCAATGAGAAGTGTTATACTGGGGATATTTATTTATCTGTCGACGAAGAGTACCCCACTCATATATCGAGTCTCTTTAGATTACTTTTTCATACCTTCACATCAGACGCTCATGTAATGACTTAAAGCATATTTAGTACAAATTTAATTTTTAACGACATATGTTCATATCTGTCAATCGCAGTTCTAATTAAATATAATCATCGTAATTTAGCATATAGTATTAATTAATAAATTAATTATTAAATATGTATTTGACGGCCACTCTCGCCTTTTTGCTAATGTGTTGTGGTGACTTAGCTCATTGCGGCGCAATGGTAAATAAAGTTTGAATAAAGAAGATAGATTTTATTATTATTTTAAATAATAAAAGGAATTTAATTTAATAAATGAATAATAGAAAGACATAGTAAATTAAAGAAAGTGAGATAGTAAGTAACTTGATGTCCTTGGACCCAGCTACTAAAGTAAACATCAGACCTTGCTGAAGAACGAATAATTATATAAATACACAACAATATACCCACAATACAGCCAATAATTTAGACCAGGGGTCACCAACCCGCGCCCATGGGTGCACATGTGCCCATTGACCCTTGTACATGAGCCCACCAAGATTTCATACTAAAATTGAGTTCCCTTTGAAAATTAAAAATAGGTCAAAATGTTATGGCACATTTTCCAAACATGTCAAGAATTGAAGAAGAGATTATTTTGATAGCAAATTATATGGTAGAAAAGTTGGGCGATGTATTCAATCAAATATTTTAACAATTTCTTGAAAATGAGCTAATATATTTTTTGAAAATCCATTTAATCTTGTGGATATCTATATCATTGCCAAATATATTAATAAAATGTACGAAATATGTGTTTAAGAATTAAGAGCTGGGATTTTGGAACTAGAAAACTACTTTTCCTTCAAGGCTTGCCACGCAGACCAAAAATTTCTGGAAAATAGTAGGCCATACAACATGATGATTATCTTTGCAATGAATACTAAATCATAATTACTTTGGATCATCTTATCTGTGAAAAGCAGCATTCTTCTCGCCTTTTAGTGGCTAATCACTAGCGTCTCTTGACCAAAATTCTTAGGCAAGCTTGGAAGGGGTGCCCCCAAGCTTAAAATGAAAGGTCCTGGAATTTTTTTTATGATAGTTGTGGCTTTGGGCATCCTTCTGGTATGTGATTTACATTATTGTGTTATTACTTATTATAGACATATGCTTATTGATACACACATCAAAACAAAAGCCCCTGCTACAATAAACTCCACAAAATTAAAGCCCGGTACACACGACACAAATTCTTGTACAAAAAGTTGTGCAAGAAATTGTACAATATCTTGGTCACATGGATTGAATACAAATTTCAGTCAGTGATTGTTCAATGGCATTGAGATTGCATACAATAGTTGGAAAAAATGCGTTTTTGCCCATTTTATAGAAAAATATTGATTGAATGATTTGGATGATATTGGTATTTAATGTAAATAATGTCTTATTCATTCCTAAATATTATGAAAAAAAAAAGATTTTTTTAATACATACTTAAAACAGTTGAAAACCTTTATATTTGGGGTTCAACCCCCTTCAATTATAATTATTATTTGTTTGTTTTCAAACATTTAGCTGTTTTTCTTACAATAACTCTTTTAAAAAAAACTGTCTAGCAGACGAATTTTCGTGTTTAAAACTCAAAAGTTGTACAAGAAAAATGGCTGGTATAGAATGCGTTATATTTTCTGAAATTGTATACAATAAGTTGTGCAAAGCAGATTTTGTACAAGTTTTGGTGTTCATACAACGCCATCTTCAGGCTGAAACTTATTATACAACTTTATGTACAAGAAGTTGTGTCGTGTGTACTGGGCTTAAAGATGTGTAGGCACGGGGTCAGTACCTTGACAAAATTAATTTCCCCTTTCATGCCATACCATCCCTCTATGTTTTTAAGGGGGAAGAGAGGGGTAGTGACTTCAGTTCTAGTGTCACCTTTCGAGCAAGAGAAGTCGTAGCTCGGCTGCTTGCATTTTTACCTGACATCCACAAATCTTCCCCTTCTCTTCCCTCTGAAGTCTATGACGTCACAAATAAGAACTACACTAGCTAGAGCAATGGGATGAATGTCTGACAAATACCGACCTTCAACCACCATTAGATGGACTAGAGCACATCGTGCATGCATGTTACAGTCACTGCCATGTATGAGATATATTTTTTCAAACCCATTGATGCTTGAATAACATTTAAATGATTACCAGGAGAATATGTTTGCCAACATTAAATAAAAGAATTATAAAGCTTCAATCAAAGGCAAGCAGTGCTTGCCTTGACACAACGCCATTGTGGCTAATCTAAAAGATTGTTTAAGAACTGCAGTGTCAAATTATGATCCAGACTTTAAGAAGATAATCAATGAAATTCAGTTCCAGCCATTACATTAAAATCACATATTGATATAATTTTTTCTGAATGTTTCATCAAATAATACTTTCTTTGTAAGATAGTGTTACTTAATTTATTGCCAAAATAAATTATTTATATTAATATACCTATGTATAAAAATAAAATAAATAAATATAAACCCTATACATTATGTGCACATGAGAAAGTTCAGAAATTCAGATGCGCCCTTGGTACTATAAAGGTTGGCAACCACTGATTTAGACTATATTTTCAATTTACAACCATAATAGCTACATGTAATTTCTCATTTCTTTTGGTGCAACCTTATAATCATATACAGTGAACTTCTGATTATCCGCGGTAATGGAGAAGACGAGTGCTGCGGGATACCCAAAACCGCGGATAATCCGTATATTATGTAAAACAAGGGATTGTAGCACATTCAATTCAAGCTAGTACTCAACTATCGTGATTGTGTTTATGAACACATTATTATAGTTTTCACATACTAATATAATAAAAAAAAACACTTTAAATCAATGTTCAGTATACATCACTTAAAAATGTATGTTTTGCTTCAATGCAGATACTTAATTTTTCTTTATCCCGCTATGTATTTTCCATAACATCAGCTTGTCAGATAGGAGCGTGTAGTTTTGCTGTTCCAGGTAATTAAGCAGGTATGAGTCCATTCCATTGTCGTACCCCCTTGTATTAACTTGTTTTACAAAAACATTTTCCCTGCTGTTGACGATGCCGGTGATAATGCGCCCCCGGATAGTCGGGAGTTTACTGTACATATTAATCACGGTAGCTGTGACTAATTTGGCACTTGGAAACATTAATTATGATAATTATTTTTATTTATGTATTTAAAAAAATGCTATTTTTAGAGAATATTTTATTAATATTAGCCTTTTATTTTACTTACTGTGGCATATGCCAAAGGAACTGTTGCTGCATCTTCCATACTCCAGGTCTCAGGTATTTCCCATGTGAGGTATGGATCGAGGGATTCTTCAGTAATGTCTCCCTTGTTTTGCACGACACTCATGAATCTAGTACCATCATCTGTTACTCCAGAGAGCTCCAAGTGGCCAAGCTCACCCACTCCCTGAACATATTAAGAGTTAAATAACAATATTTCTTTAGTTGAATAGAATCTTCAATAAAGCACATTATTATATTTTTTTCACTGTGAATTATATGAATAATAATGCTACTAGTATGGCATCCATTTAGTGTTTAGATCTAGTCAAAGCAAATAGTTATGTGAAAAATAATAAATTAAGCTTCATACATTATTATTAGTGTTTTGTAACGATGATGATTAATATTAAGTGATAGGTTAAATGGTGGTCTATTCAATATTTAATCATTTATAACAATGATATTCAACCTGGTGTACACATACTCCAAGACATCTTAGGAGGTACACAGAATGTAATATATAAGCCTGCATTGATATTTAATTCAAAACTTATTATTCAATATATTATTTTTGATGTGATTAATTTTATTTATTTTACATGTAGATTATAGAATAACTTGCATTAGGCACCAATAACGTTGGGAGTACAAAGTTTGAGAGATATTAAATTTGGGTATAGACAAACAAAACACCATTGATCCAGAACATTGATTATTTACATATTTGTATATACATACCATTTCTTTCAAACCAACTTCTATGCTAGGATCCCGTAAGTTAAGTCCAACATTATTTATTTTTATTTTCTCCAGCCTAAAATAAAGGGTGGTATTTTAGTATGAAATATTGTGATCAATGTATATTATTTGTCAAGGAAAATATGTCATTATTGATTTACTAATTAATGTATTTTAAAAATTAAGAAATTACTTATTGTAGAAGTCGTATGTAACTTTAAATGATATTAAAAAAAATTAAAACAGTTTTTAGAAGTTTAAATGAACAACATGAATATGTCTTATTTTAGTGTCCACTTTAATGTGTATACAATCTTAGCTAAAACTAAACTCAACAAACAAGGGATTTAATCCATATCATTACCCACTGCCAACTATCGATGGGGCATTTCAAGTCCATCCCAGGAGGCTAACTTCTCCAAACTAAATTTGGATCGAGCATTTACCCAAGGGAGGGTAGATTCCATAGCAGCAGATGTATTAATAGTAAACACACATTGCAGTCTTTACAAAGTCCATAGCAAAGTCCAATGCAATATATTTTCAATAATAGATGTACTGGTTAATGACAAGTATTTCAATCTTAATATTTTGGAGATTATATACTCTTCACAGGAAAAAATCAGAACAAGCATGATGAACGCCTATATCTATTATTAAAGTGCCTTTGCAATGGAAGGTTTCATATTAAAATAATCAAAATGTGGAGTTTTTTGGAGATCCAAGTGGTTAACATAGCCCAGAGAATAAGAAACTTATGCACTAAACTAATTAGACGCAAACTAATTTTTAGCTAAGAGTATTCTACTAGAAGTCCTTTATAACATAGGGAAAATCTCTAAAAACTAACTATATCATCTTATGCTGGGCAAAAAGAGCCTAAATGACAGTTTTATTCATATTAGCACTATTTTTGGTTTATTTTGTATATAACATGTGTGTTGGCATTTAGATGCCCTTTAAATTTGTTAAGTATACTACTGTATGAGAGATTGAATATGAATCTCTCACATCGTCAAGAATATTAAAAATTATAGATTAAGAAAAAATTAAACTTTGGTTATTCTTAAAAATTCCTTCCAATTAGTTGTAAATGGAAAATTTGCTTTTAACATCCAAGTCAACAGATGTTATCTTTGAGCTTTGGTGTCAGTGTTGTTCAGATTTTGTATTCAATGGGCTGACATAACCGTCAAAAACGACAATCGCTTCCCTATAACGTGAGATAACATGCTTAGCATATTATTTACATATCTCACCCAACATATTTATTCTCTTTTCAGGCCGTACAAAGTTATGAATCAAGAGCCCACCATCAATTATGTAACTTGTGTCTGTCAGTACACTGTTTCCACAAGGTACTTTAGATTATAATAAAGATCTTAAGGCTGAGCCTACCCATAAATACACAATTCTAAACAAAAAAAATTTAAAAATTCTACTTTGTTGTTTTTTATTTATTTTAGTAACATATATGGGCATCTTTCATCATTCATATGGCATTTTAAAACAATGCTAAAAATAGTTATTAAAATATTTTTGTTAAAATATTTCCATTTTAATGCATTTTAAAAGGGAAAACAAAAATTTTAATGGATTTATTTATTTTCTTTGTAAAATTAAGCTATATTGTTTGTTTATAGCATGTCATTTAATGAATAATTTATTCTTCTTTTTAAATGTATTTTCAAATTTGGGTTAGGTTAAATAATTACGACAACATTGAGCTCTAACGACTCTCAAGTAGACGCTCTAGTAAAAATACATGGTTTTAAATAAAACTTATTCTACAAATAGTTATCTTAGTTGATAATAGATATGATAGTGTGATTATTACCCATTTACAAGCTAGTATCATTTTGCAAACATTGGCTAACCTGCTGTATCTGAATCCAGGCAGCAGTTGAGGGTGATGCTAATCTCTGTGGCCTTCTTGAGCCAAGTAAACATTAATACCATGTGCATTGAGATAAGAAGGGCCAATATCCAATAGTGAAACTTTTTGTAATTAAATATAAACATCTTAATATATTAAGTAACTAAAATATTCACAAAGTCTTAACTGCTGTGTGAATAAAGATAGTTGGTCCCTACTTACTTGTAGGCGTATGAGTCTGACTCTAGTGATACATTACTTTAATAAAAAAAAAGCCTTATGCTTCTCCATATCAAAAGTTTTATGACCTTAGCCCTTATTTAACTGAGGCAGTCAAACATGTAAAAATCAGCACTCATGGCTTACATTCTGATTTTTCTTATTCTTGAGCATTGTAGGTTGTAATAATAAGTGTTAAGTTATACTCAGAGTATTAAAAAAATTACTGCACATTGAATTTTTAATCCATTATTATAATAAATAAAAAGAGGCATTCCTGCTCATATCAAGGATAGTTATTTTAAATAAAATAGGGTCTAAATGTAATTCGGAGACGTTCTCGGTATGTTTTTATTTTCTATATTTGTTTTACGGTCTAAGATTTGATTCTCATTGGACTTTGGAATAAGTTATTTTTCAAAAAATTAATGAGTAGTCTAAGTGTGAACATGTTTATTTTATTTGATTAGCTTGTTAAATGTGATTAAAATACCTCTAGGCTACCTACTACACAGCTTTTATTGACTAATTTGAATGTATTAATTTACTGATAATGTAGTAACTATACGTTTAACAGTATTTGTTGACGTGGGAATAAAAGACCAAAGAGGACTACAAATGTGGTCATCACTGTGGAAGTGTCAGCCAATCAATCCCTTACTAAGTAGTAAAGGAGGATGTGTGTATAGGGGTTCCTAAACACCTACCAATGAAAGTATTGTTATATTTTTAAAAAATACCTTGCCAACTGCTGGGATACTTGACAACGAGCTACCAAAGGTAATACAACTCTCAAAATAAATTTCTGTTTATGGCTTTGGATCCAGTTGTTAAGCGTTACAGGAAATGTACCTATATTTGCGTGGGAAAAGAGTAGGAAACAATTGAATAAGATTTACCCAAAATACCTTTAGCAGGGCTTGAACCCCCACCTCTCTATCAATGACTAGCTGGTCTATTGAGCTAGTGCGAGAAAGACACCTTCTTAGAGCATGTGACCACCAACGCGGTAAATTGTTATTTTTGAGAACTTCTATGAAAAAGTCGTTCCGCACGTTTTATTACCCATCCAAACTACCCAAAGATTTACATTAATGGGAAGGATAAGGAAGTTAAGTTTCGCCTTATGCTGGGAGTCATGTGAACAATTTCAACAGACTGTATTTTTCCACAAAACTATGATTTCACGCTCTTCCTTTTTAAATTCTAAAACAATCACATATCATAAAGAAAATATTGTAATAGTGAACATTTTCAGATTCTAGATTCCCCAACCGCTCTTTGGCTTATTTCGGACGTGTCAGACAGAAGCGTCTAGCTGGCTAGGCTAATTTTTCTGCTCGAGAGTATGATTTTATCTTGACGTTTTATCTCCTCACATTTAGTCCAACTTGTGTCGCTCACACATTTTACAGTCCAGTGGACATTACACTTCTTATCTCTATCAGTTCTAGGAAAAGTTTGCTCGTGGCCTTGAATGATTACTGGTCAGCCAGCCTCCCAATTGTTTAAACAATCTAGTAATGCTGCCAACCTGATGGCTGTAATTCACTAGTTTGTATAACGTTAGCAGCGCCATCTATTTTGAGAGCTGAAAGCTCAACACACGGCCAGAGAGGGTAGGAAAACCCTTAAGATAGACTTCTTAGTCTTTCTCATGGAAACGTCAAAAAGACGAGGTCAAGGTGCGAGTTCATATTGTAGGAGGCTAGCAAACTATTATTTACCTTTAACAATAACAATCCTGCTGAGTAGCTGTTGAGTGTCTTTAACAACTTTGTTTCTAGTGGTACCTAGTAATCTTGTTGACAGAAGACAGTAGATGTATTTTGTCAAAGTTTTCCCACAACTCAACAAACTGAGGAATTGCAGGGGTCCTGTTTGAAAGGGTATTTTCTGTTAGACCCTTCCTCAAGTAAGGACATCTGGTGGATTCATAGAACGCATAAGACTCAGCTCAATTGTAATATCTGGAGATACTTCACAATGGAATTTATCACTGTGTAGATGTAGTCTTATTATGCTACTCAGTGGGTTTTTTTCTATAAAGATTGTCTGTTTGTTGCAAGTATATCATGGTGGACTTGTCATAAGAAAGGTGACCTGCTCTCTGTCTGAAATATTGAACCCATAGCTTTCCAGTATGACTACCATTTTCTGTCAATTCACAATTAAGTTTTATGTGTTTAACAAGCTCTTGCATCAAAGCATTTGATTCTATCTCTCCTTGAGAATTTTCCCCTTTTAGAGAATGTTCATGTATATGTGTGATTCTTGTTGATAACCCAAGATAACTTTATCATCATGAATAAGTAGACATCCCAGCGTTTGGTATGAGAGGATGTTTGTTCTTATAGCACGAGAATATGCATGGTTGGAGAGCATGTGGACAGTTGTTGCCTAAAGTTCTTCAATATCACGGCCACCCATTATACGACCCACAGCCTCTATGTAATACATGACGAGATGGAACCCTCCAGGTCGAATAGCGACCTTTTATAAATCTGAATATAATGCTACAATTTCAGTGTTGCTTTGGCATATAATGGTTTTTCAAACGTGACAAAGCATACTTTTTGACCCGGTTTTCTAAATTGTTTCTTTGTATACTTATTTACAGTGAAGATGTATTATAGGATACTAGGAAGGAAGGTCAATACAGGTCAGATTTTTAACCTCGCTAACACCATATGGGTTAGAGCTTTGTAAGGTGCATTGCATGTAGCCACTCCAGTTGGGAGAAGGTGATTTAACAACGGTTGACCCAATTAACCACAACATGATGAGATGTTTATTTCCTTAATCACCCTGTACCATGTTCACATCCCAAATTGTAATTAATTCAAGACAATTTAGGCGAAGCCTTATGTAATGCAGAACTGAGATTCTCTCAAGTGGCTAGGCGGATCCAAGGAATCTTGGTATCACATGTATCCTAGAAATTAGACGTATATTAAACTTATTCTGTTGAGGGGTAACACATTGGGTGCCACCCATAATGTGAAATATGAAATGTACATCTAGGATTCATATATTAAGGTCAGCATTCCCAAAAGCAAGCTGAATAAACCCATTAGAATATGTATTTTCTTGTTTCTATTTGGAAGAAGGTATAGGAAAGGTGGATAGAAACATATAAAAGGGGGACTAACCCAATATGGCTTTTACAATGAAAATAAGAACACATTTCACACTTTACATTGCTGCTATTGGACAAAAATGTGATGGCTGCCTCTTTAAGAAAGTCGATTGTTACAGTCCAATCCCCTTACCTAGGTTTCATTCTATTTAAAATTACCTCTTTGTCCAAAAGCAGAAATGTAAAGTGTGAACTGTGTTCTTCTTTTCATTGTAAAACCCTTATTGTGTTATAACTTTTATAAGTTTCTATTCACCTTTCCTATATATTCTTCCAAATATGTTGTTTAGAAACTCAAAGAGAATATTCACAGCTTAGACCTCATGATACCTAACTGAAAATCCCAAACTGTTCAAGACATATATGAGACTCTTCGTTAAATAATGCTGGTGCATATACACTCCTACTTCCAGGAGCAGGGGATGTATGTAATATTGTGGTCTGCACAGTGACAACATTATTTATATAATTTTTTTTTCTGCTCCTGGTGTTGCTTTTTGATTCAATTCAATTAATACAAATATCATAAAAGCATTTACTGTTGTCAAACTGTGAAATTAAAATTAAATCTAGCCTCTATTTGACTAGTGAAAAGGGAAAAACACAAAACAACACTAACGTACTAAAACATAGTCGCATAGCTTTTTTTGTCAAGAAAAGGAGGAAATTATGGTCAAACCTTAATAGAATTTTTGTATGTTAAAGAGAAAAGATTACTCAACATTTTGAAATAAAAATCTGTTTGCAATGAATTTGTTTAAGGTACCTTTATATTTTGACTAATATTCCTGGGCTAAAAGGGCAGTAGTGTATTAGCACACACTGAACTTTAGTTGTGTCAAGTAATGCATCACCATATAGAGTGGGGAGGAGGTGGCTTTTACCCATATAAATGAAGAGAACACTTAAAACACCATCTTAATTTGTTTAACACAGCAGAAAATATCAATGCTTTTATCAACCGTGAAGGATTTTTCATACGATAGATGTAGGGTTTATAGTTGTTACACAAATGTGAGGGTAGGATATTTATTCACAAAATGTGTTTACAGACATGTAAACTTCATAAATTTGTTAATAAATAGTTAAATTTAATTTTTACCTTAATTCTGGTAGCAAACCATTTTGAGGGGAGAATTCTCTTAATTCATCAATAGGTAACTTTCGAAAACTTCCCCATGAACCATTTTCATAGAAATTCACCAGCAGATCTTGAATAAGCTGTTGCCGATAAAAATCTTTATTGAGACTAAATTTGGGGGCATTTTTGTCCAGAATAAATATATACCTGTAGTAAACATATAAAAATTATTATTAAATTGGTTGAAACTAAACAAATCCCATGACTTAAATATGGTATACTCTACAAGATTATTTTTCAATCACTAAGTATTAAATATTATTGTATTATATATATATATATATATTTTTTTTGTTTAGTAACCAAAAGAGATTTAAATTAGATATCTAGACGAATAAATTTTATTGAGAAAAATATATTGAGTACAGGGAAACCGAGGTGTTGTTTTGAATGGCCTTTTGAAATTTCAGTAAGTACTTAGAGGATTTATCTACATCCAAGTGTACTTTTGGACAGGGGAAAGTAGCCGCAAGGCAGATCGAGGTATTAAATTAATTATAAGCATTTTGAGTTTTCGATCGGTGGTTTCTTCTTCCTTACTTTTGGTGTAGCTTAGATTATTATTCTGAAAAACGTTATTACTGTCTCATAAATTATCACCAAATGTATTTTATATCTAAATTAGCAATTCCCTTTTGGACATTTTAAAGTAAGGATAAAAAGTTTATAGTAATCTAACATTGTAATTAGACCATGCCTTGTTTTTGATTTATTATACTTTTCTATGATAATTTTATCAGACGTCATTTTGGGATTAGTTTTTATTTTTAAACAATTTATGGTAAAATTATTTGTGGATATCCCAAACGAGTAGTGAGATACAGTTATATAAAAATAGTATTCCTCGAAAAGTGTTGTAGTTTCTTTATTATGTAACATGCATACAAATACATACATAAGCTGTTGATAAAAACATAATGGTTTTATCTTAAATGTTTATATTAATACAAACATATAAATACAAATAATATTAATTAATGTGAAGCTGTTGGATCTTAGCTCATATATATGAAAATATTTTGGTAAGTTTTCAAAAATTTTAATTATTATTTAATACCAAATATAAAGTAATTTAAAATTTGCTAAATTATAAATAAAATAATTTGTTATCTATAAAGTGTTGACCATCTTCAAATTGTAGTTTTTCATATACAAAATAATTAAGAACAATTTGGCTCACAAGTGCTGAAGGAATATCAAAAGCCAAACACGGTTGAGTATTTAGGATTACAGATATTTAATGTTTCAAGATTGGTGGGGATTAATAATATATTAATAAAATTAAGTTAGAGATAAAAACAAAGATTAGCATGCTCAACACAATGATCCTTTCCTCTCTTATGTAGAGTAAAAGTCAAATAATTTCAACTTAATATAATAATATTTTTAACAAGAAAAAAAGTTACATTTGTTAATTTGAAACTATAAAACTCAGTTGCTAGATTAGTATTTAATGGCACGCCCAAACAATGAGGTCAAAGCGCCTCAGTGGCAAAGGAAATATCATTTAGCTTGAAGATAAGTGGTCTAAATACTAGATTTTAGTATACAGGGTTATTTATTAAAATGTAATATTATTTTTGCTATTGTTAGAAACTCACCGAAACTTATTGTGTGAGGTTGGCAAGACTAGTTGTTGCGAAAGAGAGAAAGGACAGTCAGTGCATGTAATGGCGACATGCGAACGTAGATGAGAGGTGTGCGAGTGAGGGTCATGTGAAGGGGCTGTGTTTGTGCAATATGTGTGTACCACATATTATGTTGAATCAACAAGTGTGCGATTATTAGACCATGTGAGGTACAATAAATCAGAAGTGGGATGAACACAAAATATATCAATTTCTTCGTTTAAATGCGTAACCAGTTTTACTTGTGTTAATTGCATAAAACACCTGATGTGTTATTTAAATTTGTGATATACATGCGTAAAATTCATTAAAGTTACATATCTTGGATTTAAATAGTAATATTAACGGGTTGCAATTGCTAGTAAATTTTTTTTTTTAATAGACAAATTGTCATGGATGATGAGCGATAAAATAACACTTGAAAACGTGGGTACGCCGTGGTTACCATCTTGCTAGCGTGGAAAACATTTACACAAAAAATACACACACACACACACATATATATATATATATATACACTTATAACTCAAGATATATATATATATATATATATATATATATATATATATATATCTTGAGTTATAAGTGTTTGAAAATGAACAAATTGTGATTTAACAACTAATAACCCCTCAAAAATTAAATGTATCCAAAATGCAACAGCAAGACCAAAACGATTTGGAGGAAGGAGCTATAAGCCATGAGGAGGTAGTGGCAGAACATCAGACAGACTTGGTTATGTCTATTCAGGATGTTCTGAACTTAATTGATCAAACTCTTTTTGAAATGATGAGATCACAGCAACATAAATACCAGAACCAACTTATAATAAAATGCCTGACTTAGCAAAAACTATCCCCCACTTTGATGGTGAGTCATCAGGAATGAACGCGTCTGAGGGGCTACAGATAATCAACACCACAGCAAAACTCCATAAATGGCAGAATTCATTCAAGTTAGAATCTGCTAGGACTCACCTCATAGGTGCAGCTCAACATTGGTATCAATCCCGTATATCAGAAATAGTCAGTTGGGACCAATTCGAACGTAAATTTCGACGGACCTTTGTGGGAACTTCAAGCCTCCCATAAAAATTTGATCAAACGAAGAACCATGTGCAAGACTAAAATGAAAACACACATTTTTATTTTTATGATAAAGTGCGGCTATGTAAGGCCCTGGGATTAGAGTTCACAGGCACTAAGAAACAACTTGCAATTGGCCTGTGGTCACGTTAATTAAGTACTCTCGTCATGAGCAAACACCATGATGACCTAGATGACCTCCTTCATGACATAAGGGATTTTGAAGAAGCGAATGCACAGTGATCAAAACGTGTTGCAGATCGTCCTGGGAAACAGATTTTGTGGAGATCAAATGAGCAACCTAGGCTTGGCCTACAAACCAGAAGTGACATGAGCAGCTCACATGAAATTAGTCAAGCAAGAGGCCGACCATCTCGAAATGATATAAAGCATGAGCAACCAGATTCACTGTATTATCAAAATGAACAACGGGAGCCACATTGTTTTAATTGTCAAAAACATGGACACATTTCTCGAGACTGCTCGAAGACAAGAGGACCTATAAAATGTTTAGCTTGTGGCCAAGAGGTTTTCTGTACTAACCGAAACAGGCTAGCGGAAGAACATATTCAAATCACTAGCACCGAGAGGAACACAACTGCAGATTTGGAGAAATATCTAAAAGAAGTTAAGATAGGACCTGTATCATTATGTCGTTAATAGACACACGCAGTTCATGTTGCACAATACAAGCCACAGCAGCCATCAAGTCTGTGTTGCCATTTTAACCTTGTAAAAAGCTTTACATGGGTTTGGGAACAGAGAAAATGTGATCACTTCATTGGGAAGAATAGTTTCTGATATATCTATGGATAGTGCAGTAGGAGGTGATGTGTAGATGCTGGTTGTCCCAGACAATGCACAAAGTACTGAGGTCATCATCAGAAGGACTTGGACAGAACTGCCAAGTGTGGCATTTGTTAAGTTAGGAGAACATTTATTTGTTGGAAATGCCGATGAAGATCCCTTTAAGAAATTAAATCTATCAACAGTAACAAAGGATAAACCAATTAAACTGCAGACACTATCAGCCAACAAATTGCAAGGGAATAGTATTGATTTTGTTCAAGTCGTGTCAAATGTACCTCAAGACGGCCAGCTAATGTTTGGTGGCGCTGTTTATAAGCCAGATGAGAACGGGGAGTTATCCATACAAATCATAAATACAAGTACTGAAGAGAGGTACATGAAGAAAAATGTCAGTGTGGGTCGTGGTGAATTAGTGAACATAGTGGATGTTGATCTATTTAGGCCTACACAACACATAAATGAGAATGGCTCAAAGTGTAAGAGAATCGGGAGAGAAGACCTCATTTATAATTGTGCTAATGAACAAGACATAATTTTATTAGTGATTGTTTTGCTTCCAACCTGGCAGAGTTAGGATGCAATGACTTGACCAAAATGAACATAGTTGAGGTTCCTGGCAGCAAACCGGTTGCATGCAAACCGTACCGAACGAACATTCAAGAAAAGGAAGCTATAAGAGAAATAGTCAAGGAATGTAAGGATTATGGCATCGTGACGGAGACTAAGTCGCCATATGTGAGTCTGGTGTTACTGGTAAGAAAGAAAAATGTGGAAAATAGACTGGTCGTTGATTATCGAAGGCTAAACCAACAAACCATAAGGGATAAATATTAGTTAGCCCACATTGACGACTAATTTGAACAACTTTCTGGTAGCAAGGTGTTCACAGTACTTGACTTAGCACACGGATATTTACAAATTCCTTTGACTGAGGAGGCGAAGGAGAAGACTGCATTCATTACACCAGAGGAAACAGGTGAATTTGAAAGAATGGTATTTGGTTTGACTAACGGACCAGCCGAGTTCCAGCGTGTGATGAACCGTGCATTAGGTGGATTACGAAATAAAATAGCGATGTGCTACTTGGACGACATCATAATCCCCGCAAAACATTGGCCAGAAATGCTAGATAGATTAAGACTGGTCTTCGAAGCCTTGAGACGGGCTCACCTTACATGCAAGCTAAGCAAATGCGAGTTTGGGAAGAAGACCATTGAGTACTTGGGGTTTGTGATTAGAGAAGGCACCATACAACCCGGGGCACGTAAGTTATTGGCAATCAGTGAGTTTCCTAAGCCCAATTCCGTTCATGAAGTAAGAAGGTTTCTAGAGCTCACTGGATTCTTCATACGGTTTACACCTCGCTATGTTGAAAGAGCTGAACCACTCAGTCATTTATTAAGGAAAGATTGTCAGTATATGTGGGACGAAGAGCAGAATAAGGCATTTGAAGACCTCCGGACTACCCTCATCCAGGAGCCTGTGCTTAAGCTTTATGATCCTAATGCATTCACTGAACTAAAAACATGATGCAAGTGCTCAGGGGTTGGCTGGAATGCTCCTACAAGAAGGTGTAGATGCTCATATGCACTTAACATACTGTGTGAGCAAGAAAACTACAGATGTGGAAGCTAATTACCACTCAAGCAAGCTCGAATTAGTGGCTATAGTGTGGTTCATGGACCGCTTGAAACAATTATTGCTAGGCATTAAATTTACAGTGGCTATTGATTGTTTAGCATTAGTTTACATGAATGGAAAGAGAACGAGCAACCCACAGATTGCTAGGTGGTACAATTTTATACAGGAATATGACTTTGAGGTAAAACATAGACCAGCTGAGAAGATGGCCCACGTAGAAGATGGCCCACGTGGATGCCATGAGCCGTGCACCAGTGAGCTGTGAACAAGATACTATGGCAGAAGTGATTAGTGATAGGTGTAAGGTGTTTTTAACCCTAGCTGTTGATAATTAAGTACTAGCAATGCAATATAGTGATTCAGAATTAAGGGATATTATGCGCATACTCAAATTACCCCAACAACACAGAAATAAAGCTGAGTGTAACAAGGTAGATGATTTGGAACTTGTAAATGGGAATGTGTGAAAGATTGAGAAACATAATCAGCAGACATCCAAACTTTTTGCTATCCCTAAAGTGATGAGAAAATGTTCACTGTTAAATTTCATGACTTGTCTGGATACTTCGCAGTCGACCGTACTGTTGCTAAGATGAAAGAAAACTATTGATTTCCTGGCATGAAAAGCTATGTTAAGCATCAACTAGTTCACTGCTTTGAGTGCCTCTTGAGTAAGGTTCCAGGAGGACGAAAAGCTGAGCTGCTCAATCCAATACCTCCAGGCACTCGGCCTTTTCAAATTGTGCATATCGATCATTTAGGACCTTTTCCTCTAAGTTCAAAGGGTAGTTGTGAACTCCTTGTAATCGTGGATAACCTGACAAAATCTGTGCATCTCTATGCAGTGCGTGATACGTCCACCAAAAGTGTATTGAAGTGCCTTGATCTTTTTTTTTATGAACGTGGTCTACCGGAAAAAATAATCATTGACAGAGGAACGTGTTTCAGTTCACATGTATTTGAAGAACTTTGTGTTTCACGTGGAATATATCATGTACTAAACTCTGTCATACACCCCTAAGCCAATGGGCAGGTAGAACGAGTGAACCGTACCTTGACACCGATGACATCCATTTCATCTCAGCAGGCAGACTTAAAGGACTGGGATAAGAATTTGAAGAAGATTCAACGTGACCTCAACACTGCTATCAACAAGACGAATGGGATATCACCCTTTGAGGCACTTCATGGGTATCGACCTCGGCACCATGATGGGGCACTTAGGAGTCTCACTGACATACCTGGGAGCAGCACGTACCAACCACCCAAAGAAATACAGGAAACAGTATGCAACAAAATCATAGCAGAACAGCTCCATCAGAAGACATATTTTGATAAGAGAAGGTATACTCATCCAAGTTTTGACATTGGAGAAGTGGTGATGATGCAACGCGCATCAGTACATACTGGCGAACCAACAAAGTGGCAGTCGAAGTACAGAGGTCCTCTTGTGGTGTTGAAAGTGTTTCCAGATGGCAACACTTATCAAGTTAGTCAATTGACAGGAGATGTTAAACAGAAACACTATGCCACCACTACGCACGTTTCTCAACTCAAGTCATGAGGTAACAAAGACAAGATTGATGATGGTGAGCCTGTGAGTGATGAGTCAGAAGAAGATAGGTCAAATGGATCAGCGCTGAAGACAACCAAACCTGATAGTAGTCCTGTGACATTTTCAGACAGTTCTGATGTTGGTGAAACTGGAAGAGACCAAGACAACCCATGGACTCGGCCTATTAGAGAATGGCGTCGGCCCAAGTACCTGAAGGATTTTGTCACCGGAGCGATGTGATTAGTATGGCATTGTGTGCCATTGTCTGTATATTGTGTATATCCTCATCTAGTAATATGATAGTTTAAGGGTTATTTGAGAGTGTATTTGACATGTGTGAACAAACTTCATCGAGGACGATGAGTGCTACAGGATGGCCGATTGTTAGAAACTCACTGAAACTTATTGTGTGAGGTTGGCAAGACTAGTTGTTGCGAAAGAGAGAAAGGACAGTCAGTGCATGTAATGGCGACATGCGAACGTAGATGAGAGGTGTGCGAGTGAGGGTCGTGTGAAGGGGCTGTGTTTGTGCAATATGTGTGTACCACATATTATGTTGAATCAACAAGTGTGGGATTATTAGACCATGTGAGGTATAATACTTTCATTAAGTTTTGATCCTTATATAGGGTACATTAGTATGCCAATTAAAGAATTTTCATTAAAATTTTATTAGAATTATTTGTTAGAAAGCGATGTTTACATTTGCACAGAAGCCCATACAACCACAATTTTGGAATATAAATATTACCACCCTAAAATAGGAATTTCCTGATATCTCAGCTTTAAAATGACATAAAAAGCTTATTTTAATTTATAGGAACATGTTGTTTTCTTTGAGGAGTCAAAAAACCATATCCAGTTAATGATAAAGAATACCAAAAAGCATAAAATAACAATAAATGCCAGATGAATTTCCAACAAAAAAGTAAACAAAATGAATATCAAAAAAGTATACCATTTTTGTACAAAATTGACGGATATTGAGATTGAAAGTTTTTGTAACCTAGAGAACACAACAACTTTATTAGAGTACAGCTCATCTTATTCATCATCACTGGGCATCTTATTCATCATCACTGTCAGTAGCACAAGCAAGGCCGTAGCCAGCCAATAATTTCAGGGGGGGGTTTGGTGGGCATATCTCCCAATTGCCGGAAGATAGAAACAATTCTAAAGGATAAGGAGTTTTAGAAGCTATCTGATGTGTTTTTTATGGCAACATTAACCCCTAACTGCTGAAGGCTAGGACAATTTCTAAATATGAAACACTTCTAGAAGCTCTCTTAAGTGCTTTTTATGGTAACACAGCCCCCTAATTTGTAGTTGTATCTTAATTTTGATATTGTTTGAACCATAAATAGAGCCATATATATTTTGTTCATAGAATTTCGGAGGGGGTTTGAACCCCCAAAACCCTCCCCTGGCTACGGCCTTGAGCACAAGCAAAGTTATATACATGCTAAGTTATTCCTTCTGCAGGAACATCTTTATGTGGGGTAGTTTGTTTTACAGTGGCATCTGACTAACTTGTTGATGGCCTGTGGTGCAGGAAGGATTGTTGTAGTGACTGGCAGCATATGTCCACCTGTGTCCTTAGTAAACTAATGACAGTGGGTCAAAAGGCTGCTGCTGCATGACTGTGACTTGGAACCATACCCGGCTTTGTAACCGCACACGCTCTTTAAGTGTTCCAAGTGAAGGTGGTAACTTGTTGCTTTCAACGAGTTGTTTGCAAAACAAATGCCATCTTATATATGGTATACTAATATTGCAGACACCTTTCGGACAGTACATTGAGCAAGCAAAATTTTCCAATTCGTCTTTCACCTCCTGCACAGTTAGTTTCATCATTGCTCTGAGTAATTTAACATCAGCTTTCATGTACTGTTCAAACCATTTTGTTTACAGAGTTCCTGAGAATTTTCTGGCGTTGTTGGCTCCAGTGAATACATGGAATATAAGTAAAGCTTATGCTTTTTTTGTGCCTAAAGCTCTCCAGATTGACCCTATATCTACCATTCCTGATGCCATAGAAAGCAAAGTCCTTTTGCCAAGCTTGTCGTAGTGTTCCAGGACAAGGACCAACACGTCTGTATCAGGACTGAAGAAAACCATTGGTGCGTCTGAATACTGGCACGATGCCTCCACTTCCAAGCAGGTCATGAGCGTGTCAGCTTCTTCATGATTGTTATCCTCGTAGTGTACGTTTATGTTGCTTCTAGTGTGACCAGATGCTGATGTGATAACTATGTCAAGTGAGTTTTTTGTTGACGAGGATTGCTTTAGCAAGGTAGTCTGTCAGCTCTGCTTTTGTTTTATCATGTGATAGAAACTTTGTAAGTGGGATGCCTTTAAACTTTGTTTCATCTGCAATGTGACATTGAATGGGAGTGTTTCTCTAGTTTGCACTTTAAGTTAATCAGGTTTGTATGTGTCAAAGACCATATCATACCCTGCTGTCAAACTTGTGAGCCTGTGAATAAAAATCTGTAGTATATCTTTATTGTTGTCAGTGTCCATGTTTTTATCGTCATTTTCTGGACAAGAGCCATTCCGTCAACAATGGTGAGTTTTAGATTTGTTGATGATAATAGACCCTGCACATTGTCTGATCTAGTTTCTAACTGTCCATTGTTTTCATTTTTGTTTGCCATATTCTGCAGGTTGTGTATTAGTTTTGATTTGTCATTGCATGACAACAAAGATCAATCTGGTGTAAAAAAATCTCTTGGGGTCTGTGTGAACTCTAAGTTACCGATTGCATTCTTTTGTAATCATCGAAGGGCGTATAGATTTTTGGTCTGAGATCAACTAACTGTCTGGTAACTGATCTTTAATGTTTGCTGCTTTGTACCAGACAAATACATTATGTTGTTTAGCTTTTGGACAGGTGCCAAAATACTGACATCTCTATATCTAAGCGTTCAGTGAAATATATTTCATAAGGCTTTTGAATGATTTAATATGCATTTAATATTGTAGCATCCTCAGATGAGGAGGCCACAATTAATACAAGGAAAATACAAAAAAAGGGAAACAGCAAGAGTGAGTGCTCATGAGTTTAAGATCTGAAATGTTCTATTTTGAGAAACATTACACATCGAATCTCGCCACTCCCACCTGTTACTGAGAGGATCAACAATGAGGGGGTCGTCTATCTCAAGAGAGCCCTAAAATGCATCAACCTGCCTAATATTTGATAATTACTAAATAAAAGAAATTAGAACTAAAACCTAGGACTTGAGGTGGTATATTATTATTAAATAATAAGGATAAGTCGTGTTGAGTCAATATTTATTATGGACAGCACAATCCAATATTTAACAGCTCTATTTAGTACCAACATTGTTGTTATGACAATATAAATAAATAATGTAGAAGTGCTTTCGAACATTACATGAATATTAGCCCACAAGAATGGGTCCGGGCAGGAATGATATTCTGCCTAATTAAAAGCTAACATAAGAGTAGTATCATTAAATATGAAAGCAATTGACTATTATAAAAAAATAGACAAGATGGCGTCGAAAAATATAGAGAACTTTTAAAGCCGTAATTATTTCAAAAGTCATATAGCATATAATTAATTTTCAATAGAAATACCATTTTCAAATTCTAAAACTTTGCTCATAACAATTACGTCGCGATCAAGTCACAAGGAAATCTAAGCAAGGATACAAATAAGTTAACTCGAAGATCCTCTTATATAAAAACCTGAATAACAGTAAATATGAACAATACCATCAATCAAATAATTATTAAACCTGCCAATAATGATTTTGCTCACTGGCACTGGCGAGTTGCAAAATAACAACATAGACTCTAAGTCCAATAAGTAAATATTTCACAAGATACTCAAGTAAAATTAACAGGTCGCAAATTAACCCCAAGAAATCTAAGTAAAGATACTAAACTGCATACCGATAAGATCATCTAATATCAACATAACAGTTAAAGTTAACTGTCCCACTAACATAACAATTTGTACAATTCATAAATCATGACTTCGCTCAATCAGCACTGGCGTGTTGTAAAATGACAACATAGACTCTAAGTCCAATAATACAATATTCCTCTATACGAAACATTAATAAATTTTAGAGTTCTACCGTTATCAATACAATCAAATTATTATATCTCAATCGGTGACTAGACGCCATTACTAAGTTAAACAGCCAGACTCATACTTAAATTTTAAGTTTTAGTTTAACAAAAAAATTGAAGAAGCCGAAATGGAATTTTGAAATATATAAATAAATATAAAAAAAGGTTAAATTTGCCGAGACAGAATTTTAGTTCTTACATTTTAGTCGTAGGAAGCCGAAGCTTATCCTAGCCCTGTTCCAGCTCTGTCCCAATTGTGAGGTTCATTGGGTCAGACACAAATATATATACAGCTAAAACACAGGGGAGAGGAATGACGGGTAATCAAGGGGGGAAACCTTCTGGAATACCGAAAGAACAATGGTTAGCGCATTTCTACAAGCCTCGGGAAGGTTCGTTGCTTTTCGGGAATCTTCTAAAGGAGAATATCTTCACTGCCCAAGTCCAGTCCACACGTGGCTCTCGCTACACAGTCGTTCAGCCCACTAGGTTAGTGTCTTTTTCTCTCGGGTCAGAGAAGGTGTGTCTAGCTGAACTTACGTCGTTCTTCCACGCTGCCTTCGATCACAGAAAAATGGGGTAAGATCCATCCTTTGACATTGGTGTTATGTGTTTAGTGAACCATCCGATGCTATAATATATTCTGAAAATACTCTTGTGGTACATATTCACATGTGATGAAATTGTGTAATCGGTTGCCTTCGATGGAAAAAGGATTCCCACGCTTCAATTTTGCAACTTTGACTTTGTCTACAGCTTCATGTTGTTGCCTGGCAACAGTTGGTCCTACATCATGGTTTCCTTATTTTTATTCTTCTTGCTTGTTATGTTGAAGGCCAACCTGACCTTTAAACTCGGCTGAAAGGCATGACATCTCTGTAGAAGCCAAGAAGAATCGCTGCCTAGCGTTTGCATTGGAAATGACAACTAAGCATGAATGGCTCTTCATCATCCTGTTAAGCTGATCACAGACAGGGCCTGCACTTATTTAGACAAAAGAGATGTCTCTTTTGGTGACCACTATATTTCCAAGTTCAAGTTCTCTCCATGTTGTTAGATGCTTTGTCTTATGTTCAAACATTTCAGAAATGTATCTTGGCCAGAGTTGTTCATATTTTATTCGATAGAGCGCAAAAAATAATATACTTAGTGCTTCTACAGCTTCTAGATGTAGAGAAAGATCACCATTTCTGGATGCTTCAATGAAGAACAAGAATGATTCAACCCAGTGTGTGTTATTCTTCATTGGCTCAAACATAGCATTTGATGACTTAAGTTCTTCCCACTTTTCCATTTCTTTAATGAAATCTGCGTTGGACAGGATTTCCAGGAGACTATTGTTTGCACCTTGATTCATCACCTGCACCAAAAGCTGTATTGATGTCAACTTTATGTAAATTTTTAGTTGGCATCACACACACTTCCTATAGATGGGGCATTTCTGTGACGAACTATTCCAAAGCAAGTTTGTACAGAACCATGTATGTGGAGATATGTACCCTGAGGGCTCTCTTGTAGTGGCTACACTTCAGGATATGTCTTGTTGTAGCGGGCCCATATAAACATGCTTCAATACATGCATCATCATTTTCTGAATTTTCTTCTAAGGTTCCCAGAGCCCTTAGAAACACCATCACAGCATGCAGCTCCCCAAGTCTTAGAACAAATTCACTATTCAAGTCTGTTTTTGCATCTACTAACGGCATTGCCTTCTGCTACAATGCCATGTCAAAAGTCATGACAGTTGGATGGTCTTGAACAACTACCTATTTTTAATTTAGATGCTTGCAACATTACTGTCAGCATTGTAAACTCATATGTCACCTTGTAGTAGGGGCAAAGCACCTCTCTGAGTTGGCGAGTTACAAGATGACATAAGTGATATGAAGCCTGCCTAGCCTGGGATCTTGCCTTGAAATCTGTTTTTTTCTGATTTCAAGATCACAGATGCAATCATCCAACTAAGAGTGTTTACTATATATGATTCAGGAACACCGGTTAAAACACTTTGAATTCTGTTTCTCTCTTATTATATGGTTTGATGGGTACATGGTAATAAGGAAGATCCGTAAGGTCTATGTCATTAGTAAGTTCCACATTTGGTGTGATAGCTTCTCCTAGTGCACCAGCTTTCTCATACACTGTTGTTATTGTGCCATTTATAGTGCCTTTGCCAACTACAGTGTCCTCAGTAAAGTCTGTATTTTGTCAATGGCGAAGAAGACAGATGTACCCTTCTTGAGGAAAGGTCGAACTTACAATAAATCAAAATTTTTTTATTTTCAACAAAACAGCATTCGTAATGGCCGTTTTTTTAAAGCAAAGTATAACTGTATGGTACGCAATAGTTGTATTGATTGAAGACATCTCTTGTGGTGAATACTGAAATTTTGTCTTTTTCCTGCTTCTCTGTAGCAAATTTGGTAATAGTGTTGTGTACAAGTTTAGCTGCTTTGTATATTGTCGGTGTGTTCTCCATTCAATTGACATTTTGTATCAAGGAAGCGTAGACAATATATTCTTCACATGCTTCAGGACAGTAAAGAACAGATAGTTTTCTCCTGTCTCTCTGCCTCACCAACTTCACATTTGGTAGTTGTGAAAGAATTTTGTCTTTCAGCCACTGTCATGTCGGAGTTGAAAGTTCGTTTGGTAAAGTTTTTGAGGTGTGAACACTTCAACATTTACAGTAGCTCTTTCTGCCGTTACATCGAGGAGATTCTGATACGAATATGTTTGGGGATTTTAAATAAACCGTCCTTTACTGGCAGTTGCCTCCTGGCAAAGAACACATAGTTTCCACTCAATTGTGTGTTTGGATGACTTAGCTACTTCTTGTTTCTTCATTCATGATTATATAAGCACTGAATAAAAACAATATATTTGTGAACAACATATACTATATAAGTAAATAACAAGAAATAAAGAACTCAGCAGTTGTGTTAATACAGTATTGAGCTGAACTGATGAGATGTAGACACACTAAGAAATAGCTAGAAAATTATTGGATGAGAATTTAAAATGAACTTTCTACATCATTTTAAAGCCAATGTATTAGGAAATTCTTATTTTAGAGTAGCCATTTTGAAATTACAAAATGGTGGCCATAGGGGCTGCTGTGCAAATGTAAAAATTAATTTCTACATTCCTGATGTTACAAGCTTTCCAAAAATGTGCCACTTTGCTAATCTTCATTAACTCTGAACCAAAATACATAATGAACCTGACTATATGCTTTCTTGGCCAAAAATTAACAAAAACTATTTTCACTTTGCAAACATTACTGTTGATCTTCCACCCATTCAAAACAACTTTTCAGATATTATCTTCAGAAGTTATGACTATAGTCATTGATTAAAATTGCCCATGAAGGTCAAACTTATCAGAAACAAAGAACTATAGTTATTGAACGCCTGGTGACTGAGGGTAAACATCTGATGCATGCATATGAATACCGTACTAATGATATTAACTAGTACAGTTTGATGTAGGATGAAAAGAGTTATATCGTTGTATAGATACAAAGTGAATCTGAATGATGAGGAATGTTGTGACTATCTAGCTGTGGTCCTTAAGAGTCAACAATGTGCATCATTTTGAAGCAATCTTTTACCACTTTATGGGAAGAATCTACATGTCAGTGTTGTATTGTCAGTCAGAGCAGTGAGTTTAGATATTATTTTATTTCTCTCATAATCACTATTTTATTTGAGCAATCAAGCTACAACAATGATATACTCTGAAGGCTTGTTAGATTTTGATGCCATACTCTGCTTTTAGACAACTTTTTCCTATAAAGCTGTGTCCAGACTAAAACTGAACAATGCATAAAACACCGTTTGCAAACAGTGGGGACAGTTTTCTGTCTTTCTGTTCTGTCCCAAACCACTAGTTGTCAGTTTTTGCTCGTCACATTAAAAGGATGTTCATATTCGGGTCAAGGGTAGTTTAGATGTCTCAGCAAACTTTTTCATGAACATTCAGTCAGTGGCGGGACAGCAGCTAAGTCACACCTGTATTTTGTCATCCACCACAAGTGGGGCTTTAGCCTTTTTTTTTCTTTATCAGTAATGGATAAATATATAATCAGCCACTGCTAATTACACATGCATACTCATCACACCACTGATATTGAAACAAAACTGAACTAGATGTAAAAAACTATTAGGTTAACTACCAACTATGGGAACACATTCTGTTCAAGTTAGGATACTTGTGCCACAGCAAGCGTAGAAACAGACTTGTTTGTAAATGTTCGAGGACATGTTCTGTTTGGTGTCTTGTTCTAGTTTAGACCAAGCCTTATATTTTAATTTCTGTATCAACACCATGATTACTAGACTTGTGTTTGTCACACAATTAATACTTTATTTTTAAATAATGTATTACACTGTTAATTTTCTTAGCTGTCCATCAGAGATGTGTGATGAGTTTCACTCATTGTTAATACTAATGACTATTTGACTGCCATTTCCAATATTACTTTTACTAGAATATTACGATCAAAACTATTACACTACCTGAGTTTGTAAGCTTTTGGTTCCCTACTAAGCTGTTTGATAAGTTTTCTCCCGTGCTCTAGAGGATTGATATTGGCCACGACATACACTCTACTATAATCTCCGTGGCCATTATTTAAGCAAGAAAGAAGCTGCCCATGCCATGACGACTCTTCGCCTGTCAAGGAAATCACTGATGCGTTCTCCAATATGGGGACCTCCTATAAAAATACATTTAAAATAGTGAACTAACTATTTCAATAAAATATTTGTTAAATTAAGTATTATACATACTATTCATACCAATTTTCATATGTAAAGCATCTTTATAAAATGCAAAAATGTTTTTGAAGTTAACATTGATAAAGTTTTGTAGTTATTTTATAGGTATCAAAAATATTTATCAAAATCTCACAGCAACAGATCATATGACTTGACGTATGAATTTGTATAGTTTTAAAACTGCCCTATGAAATGTGGACTATTCTAAGAAACTGATAAAATACATTTTAAATTTGATACAAAAATGTTATCAATTTATACATTGAAGTGTAAAGTGTATAGTGTATGGTATATAAAGTGTAAAGTATATAGTGACTTTCAAAATTAATATTTTATTAATGTTAAAGATTTGATTAAAATGTCATCGTTATTATGTAATTATATACTAAACATTGTAACTAACATACACAGGAAATGACAAAGGCAAAAAGGAGATGGTGATACAGGTGTATGCTCCACAAGTGGGGTGCCCAGCAGAAGAAAAAAGACAAGTTTGAGGAATACAAAGAAAGGTATATGGGAAAGGAGTGTCAGGTAATAATGGGAAATCTTAACGCAAAAATAGGACAAGAGAGCGGAGGGTAGAAGTCTGTTGGAGTTACGTGATATAAATAAAAAGAAAGTGGCATACAGCTGGTATAAGGAGTAAAGAGAAAGCCAAAAGATCACTCGATACAGTTGGGATGGGAAGCAAAAGTCGGTGATAGACTACTCTTTTTCATGGATGAAGAAATGAAAAGGCAGACCATTAACATTAAGGTAATGCCAAGTGTGTCCGTAGCTAATGATCCCATAGGTTGTTGGGGGCAGACATAAGGGGATGGGAATTTAGAAGCAAGGTAGTGAGAAAGGAAAGAAGAATCAGGGTGTGGAGGATAGAAAATGAAGAGGAAAGAGAGCTGTACCAAAGAAAGGCAAGAAGCTTAATAGCCAAGGTTGAGATAAAAAATGTTGAGGTTGAATGGGAAAGGTTCAAGAACAGTTTGGTGGAAGCTGCAGAGGAGGTATGTGGGAGAACAAGTAATAAGCGGAAATGGAAGCAGACACCCTGGTGGAACCAAAGGGTGGCAGAAGCAGTGGTGGAGAAGAAGGCATTCAGAAAGAGTTTTAAGAATTTCAATAAGGAAACAAAGGGAGAAATAGAAATGAGCGAAGCGAGTTGTTTGGGAATTCAGGAAGGATTGGATGCAAAAACGAACAGCAAAACTGTTACGGGTTGTGGTAGGAAGTAATAATAATAATAATATTTAGCACCGCGTCTTACTACTCGTTCGGGTTATACGCTTAAGTACTAATTACGCTAATGGATTAGGAATTGGGAAGGTTGAATTTAGAGGAAGTGAACCCGCATTTGCGTGGAGGGAGAGTGGAAAACCATTTAGGAAAAACCACACCCAGTTCACCCGACCGAAATTCGAACCTCGATCTCCCCGTCCTCGGCGGTCGAGCTCAACACGACTAGCGCGTTAGCCAACTACGCCACCGAGGCGGGTCGGTAGGAAGTAAGAATATGTTATATAGCCAAGTAAGATACAGGAGGAGAGAGAAAAGACAATAAGTTAGAATGATGGATGAAGAAAGAAGAACATTGAAAACAGGAGAGGATGAAAAGGAACAATGAAAGAAATATTTTGAGAAGATGTTCAACCTGGAATAATGAGGTGAGAGTGAAGCAGAGGAGCTGGAAGAAATATCAGAAGAGGAGTGAAAGAAGTCCCACATTGAAAGAGGTGGAGGACTCATTAAAGTGGATGAAACAGGGAAAAGCACCTGGTGTAGAAAAACTCACTGTGGAAATGATCAGATCTGCAGGTAAAGTAGGTATACAATGGTTATACAGGGTGCTGAGAGTAATTTGGAAGGAGAACGAGATACTGTAAGATTGGGAAAAGGATGTTTTAATACCTTTTTTCAAGAAAGGAGACAGGAAGATGTGTAAAAAACAACGGGGATAATGCTGATGCACCACTGTAAAAAAAAATATGAGAAGATAATAGAAAAGAGAATAAGAAATGAAATTAAAGGAAGGTAGAGTTGGAGAGAAGAACAGCACAGATTTTGGGAACAGAGGTCTACAATAGACTTGATCTCTGCCATATGACAGCTGATGGAGAGAAGGTATGAATATGGGAAAGACTTGGTAATCATATTTATGAATGTGAAGAAGGACTATGATAGCGTGGATAGGAATAAAGTTTGGAAAGCGATGGAGGAGGCCAAAGTGAAAAGAGGAGCTGTAATGAGAGTGAAAAGAATGTATAAGGATAACAAGGGTTGTGTTAAGACACAGTGGTTCCAAATAAAAAAATGGAGTGAAGCTCGGGATTGTACTCTCACTACTACTATTTTTTTATGGTAATTGAAATGGTCATGAACAAAGTGGCAGGAAAACTAGGGGAGGAAAGAATGAAGAAGGAATACAGGAATAGTTACAGGAATGGAATGAGAAAGTGAAAGAATGTGGAATGAAATTTAGCATGGCAAAGTGGGAAGTGATGGCAATGAAAAGGAAGAGGAGAAGGCCTAATTAAGCAATAAAGTTTGATGGAGTAGAGCTGAGAAAAGTATAGAACGTAAAATATATTATAAGCGTGATTAATGAGAAAGGATGGAAGTAGAGAGGATTTAATGAGAAGAGGACAGCAGGGAGAGTTGTCCTATAGGTGTGTATGAGACCTGCTATGAAGAAGAGAAGTGCCCTTGAAGTGTAAGGAAGTGTTGTACAGAGCGTACTTTGTACCCATTTTTACATATGCAGCAGAAAACATGGACATTGAATATAAGAGAGACAAGGAATTGGAGGGCATGAGAATGAAGTTTGTGTGGAAAAACAAGATTATGAATGAAGTTATACTGGAAAGAGTAGGAGTACAGGGAGTATATGAGATAATAGAAGACTCAAGACTGTGATGGTATAGGCATATAACGAGGAAAGAAAAAGAGAGGATGCCAAAGAAAATTCTGGAAATGAAGTAAGTAGGAAAAAGATCACAAGGAAGGCTAAGAAAGAGATGGTAGGAGTAGATAACAGAAAATATACTGATGAGAGGAGAAGAATGGAAGAAATTAAAAGAGGAAGAATGGTGGAAGGACAGAGGAAGATAGAGGAATTTTACTAAAATGACCCGGCCACAGGCCACAGTTGTTGATGATGATGATGATGATGATGATACACAGTGTTATGATTAGTTATTATGTTGGGATTTTTAGAGTAAATTTTTTTATTTCATTAATCCTTATTTACTTCCTTTTCTGACAAGATCAGTTGAAGTGTTTTTGAATAATACTATTCAATTAAAATTCAGACTATTATACATACATTAAAGCCTAATATTGTTAAATCATACTATACATATATTATTTATATTTGAAAATTTAATTTAAAAAAATCTGATAGAATTTTAGTTCTTTAAATTGCGATTGGTTTAAAACAATTCTGAGGTATCATTACTAAACATTGAAATGATTGAAACCCATTAAAAATGTGTTATCATAGATATTGCAAATCAGATTATTTCTATGTCTAGATTCTATTTTATACTAACTGATGTACCAGTTCTTTGCATTGGGAATCTGTAAAGTAACTTGGAAAAGAAATAAAATCATAAATTCTGTTTAATTATTAATCCTTTTTTGGATTAAAATGTGTTATAAAACGCGAAAAGTAGGTTTACTAAAAAAATACAATGTCAAACTAGAGATATAATCTGAACATTTGGTAAAAGTTGCCATTTCTTTTGAAGATTAAGCTATAGCTTCTCTCTATACTCTATGGACTCTTGTGTTGGTACTGCTAAAAAAAAAATAAAAAAAAGAAGAAGAAGAGTGACACAGCATAAAGAACTGTTTGTTAAAGAGTTAGAACAATTGAATGTTACATAGTACTGTAAAAGTGTACTCATTATTATTAGGTGTTCTGTCTCACGACAGGCCTATTCCTTTTATCAGTGAACTTAGACCGCCAAAACGCCCTGTCATCTGCCTCCTTCTTCAGCTCTCAGAATTTACTTTTTCATTCAAGTCATCTAATATTTGAATCCTACTTCCTCCTTAGCTCCTCTTTCCCTCAACCTTTCCTTATAAGATGTTGTGTAACAGTTAATAGTTTAGAAAATCAATTATTAATTTTCAACATTTCTGACCTAATTTGATCTGCTAATTTGAATCTATCATATTAAATTTTCATTTTAGGAAGTTTATGGCGAAAATGATCTTAAAACTTGGCAAAATTTTGAATCCATGGGATGTTTGGAAGTGTTCTAATAATTAATGTACTTTAGCAAGATACCCATGAAAATCCAAAACCAAATGTGTCAACTAATAATTTGAAAAAACTTTAAAATTAAATATTAATCAGCCCACAATCTGAGTGCACCAAAAAAAAATTAAATCCAAAGAAAACACAAGCTTTGCCTAAGAGTGATCCTAAGATATGTAAAAGTATATTAAATACCAAAAAGTACCGGAAAAAAGAGCATCAGAGTTTAACAAAGAGCATAAATTAAATGATAGGCTATTAAAAAGACAGATCGATCACTGCGATTACATGCCAAATTTCAATTTTCTACCACCACAAAAAGTGGTGATTTTTTTTTTACCCCCTTAAAATTTATGAATCTTTGAGCCCCCTGTTTTCTGTATCCAATTTTCAAAGTGTCATATTTTCAATATTTCTCAAATCTAAAAACCATGAAAAATTAGATTTCACCTGTATTACTTAAAAAAAAAGGAGTCTGTAATAATTTTAAGAAAAAATCCCTTATGAAAACGAACTACAAGATAAACTCAAATAGTATTTTTGAATTACTTGCCTTTCAAATTTTATTCTTCCATCTTTTTTTAGATTCTTCTGGACATACACACATAACTTATATACATGCAAACTTTGTTATACAGGGTGTTTCCAAATCAAACAGCCAAAATTTAGGAATTGGTATGAGATCCAAAAATTAACTCAAAAGGCCCCTTGCAGGTTAGATTGTTATTTCGTTATGGACTCCATTTACAACAAACATAAAAATAAGTCAAAATAAAGGTATTAAAACGTATATTATATGTGTTATTTAATTTATTTGATTGTTCAAAATGATGGACTACAGCCAGGAGACAAGCATTACCATTTTTTAACTTATTAAAAAAATTAATTTCATGTTTTAAGCCAAATAATGTGGTTTTTCGATGACTTTCACATGTCATTGGATGTTTCTTACTGGATTTCTCCTAAACTAAGCAAAAGATTGGAACAAATACGGAATCATCTTAATGATAGCATTGAACATTTTCTATGCCAAACATTTATTGATAAACATCATACATTTAGTGTTTTTACTTTTTCATAATAAGAGAAAATATTGTGATTGGGAAAAAAAATGATCATTTGATTGTGATGAATATTACGTTTTATCTGAACCCAAACTCAAAAAAGTGGACTTTATAATTCTCTCTCTCTGTCTGTCAGTCTGTCCCCGGCCACGAATCCAAAACAGTTTGATGGATTTTATTCAAACTTGGTATTTAAATTATATAGGGCTATACTAGAAAACTTTTTATTCACCCTAAACCTTTAATTAAGGGTAGTTTACTGATGAGTGATCTTTTTGAATTCCAACTTTTTCATAAATGGTTTTAACAATTTTGTTTAAAATGATTATCTAGGATTTGTTTAACATGTCAAGTAGCATTTTATATTTGATTTTTGGGCAAAAATACATTAAATAATAATTTACAGGTGGGAATTTTTTTATAATTTGAAATAATTCAAAAATAGCTCTAACGATTTTGTTCAAAATGTATAGATGGAGAATGTGTGGTATACATGGTAGTAAGCACTTTTCAATATAGTGAATATTATATTTAGATGCTGCTATAACTTTAGTTAAAAAAATCTGATAGTGTGGAAAGTTAATTCATCATGATATGCACATTAGTACAATTGTCATTGTACTATTGGCAGCATAAAGCCTTATTGAGTCGAAAGGACTGTGTTATCTGATAGCTTGTGTTCATAAATAATCACTCATATGTCACTGACAATTTCTATAAGTCCATCACAGACTCTGCCTTAAAATATGGGTGAAAAATGACCGTAGGCACGGGACGATTCCTGAATGGGTAGTTAGTTGATTTTTCAAAAATTATAAATATTTTTAAAATGACCCTTAAATTTTGTTTCAAATGGATATCTTGGGAATGTTTGACTTGACACTTAACAAAGTATACTTATTTTTGGGATGAAACTCATTTATGGGTAGTTTACTGATCGATTTTTCAAAAAATTGAAATATTTAAAAAATGGCTATATCAATTTTGTTCCAAATGGGTATCTTAGAAGTTTTGACATGAGAAATAACTTTTTTACTTATTTTCAGGGTGAAACCCCATTTAAGGGTATTTAACTGAGAACTGGTTTTTCAATAACTTTAAATTTTTTATAATGACCCTAATGATTTAGTTTCAAATGAGTATGTTGGGGTTGTTTGTTATTAAAAATTACACTGTTTAGTTGTTTTTGAGTAAAAACTCATTTAAGGGTGTTTTACAAATGACAGATTTCTTTAAAATTTGAAATATTTTAAAAAAATGGCTCTTAATAATTTTGTTACAAATGGGTCTATTGGGAGAAATTTTGCATGCCAATTAACACTGTATACTTATTTATAGGATAATCATTAGTTTGGTTTGCTGATGTATAATTTAAAAAAGTGCCAACTATTTAAGAATTGAATTAATGACTTTGTTTAAAATGGATATATAAGGAGCAGTTGATTTCTCAAATAACACTGTATACTTTGAATTTGGGATTGTGTCTAGTTTAATGAAGATGGATTATTGTATAAATTTTAAATGCTTTTAAAATTATACATTCCAATTTTGTCCAAAATGGATATCAGGGGTAGATTTTATATGATTATGAATAATGTGTTATTATTTTTCTAAATTAAATTAAATTAAGGGTAGCTTACTTATATAAATTATATTTAGTGATAAATAAAATGATAGAATATTAGGAAAATGGTAGAGCACAAATAAAAGTAACAACACTGACACATATTTACACACACTTCAATATTTCGATGCTATTGTAGCATCTTCCTTAGGAAG